>VZTU01004435.1:0-100835 GCA_013400835.1 Zapornia atra | reverse complement strand
CTCGCAAAACCACGACACCCGCCCTTCCCTGCCCTTGGTGTCTACAGAGTTTCTTACATCTTTTCATTCCCTTCTCTGTTGGCAAAAAGCAGCTGCTTGTGGATTTTTTCTCCTAAATGTGATTCCCAGAGGTGCTGTGACCATCGCTGATGGGCTCGGCCTTGGTCAGCAGCGACTCCGGCCTTGAGCCGGCTGGTGTTTGCTCTGTCGGGCCTGCAGAGAGCTTCTGGCTGCTTCTTGCAGAAGCCACCCCTGGAGCCCCCTCCTCCACCAGAACGCAGACATGCAAAACTACAACAAGCATGAAGTTTGGGGCTGTATTTTAGGCTGAGGCAGCTGACATTTGAGTGATTATACTGCCTTGCATTTGACGAGTGGATGGATTTGATGGATGCACAAGAGTGACTATGAGTATATTGGCTTGTGGTCCACATGCCTTCAGACCATGTGGCTATCTCACACATATATTGAACACAAGCTCTGTGGATATGGTTGATGACATCCTCCAGATATACTTGGCACACCAACGCCGTACAGGACAGCCCTTAGCTGTGCTTGAAGATCAGCTTTCTTATTTGCCATTAAAGCAGTGGAGAGTCTGGTGTTAAAGGCATCCTTGCGGCAGCCTTCACATCCTTGGTCCAGCCTTCACATCCTACATCCTGATTTGCATCCTACCTCAGGGCTTTCACCCTGCCACGGTCACCCCTCCTGTTCTGTCTTCTCCTGGATAATCTGTCTCCTGGTGGAGCAGTGGGTAGTTCCTCACCAAGAGAGGAAGAAAAAAGACTTTGCCTTTTAAATGTGAAAGCTGAGTGTAGCAGGGGTGCTTAAAGCTTACAGGGCAGTATGTAGCTGAGCTAGTGGAACTGTCTTCCTTCTTACAAAAATATCTGAAACTTGCCTGAAGAGCTGGGCATGTTGAAAGATGTTCTAAGTATGTACGTGTTGGGGATTAGAGTTAACCACCTGGGGTGGAGCTTTGTGTGACAGTGTGAGTGGAGGGGTTCGTTATGCATATCGCCATACTTTTATGTACCAAGAGAAGTTTAACTGCAGTGTTCCAGCAATGCAGTTTGTAAAAGGTTTGTATTAATCACAGGATCAACCTTCATTATAAGCCAAATTAGTTTGTGGACAATGATCATAAGGGCTGATCTGTTCCAGTCTTGGAGAATGTTAAAAAAGCTCAGCATTTTGCAGTTGGATCTTGAGAATGGTCTATCTTAGGTACTGATCTAGGTCTCCTGTATTATCCTCCTGGCTCCGAAATGTTTTATTTCAGAGAGATTATTTTGAAATATAATTGTGTGATACGATCAGCAGTCCTCCAAAGCCATGATCCACAAGAAACCTCTTTCCTATTTCCAACCTGTCCTTAATTCCAGTTTAGTCACATGTGACATCAATCTTAGGCTTGTCATCCTGTAACCAGAGGTTTGATACCTGATGAGGAATGTTTGGGATATAGAAGTGGAAAAAAAAGCTCTCCTGGTGCAGGAGCCTTTCCTTGGGGCAGGAAAGCCTCTAGATGGCAGAAGCGTACCGCAGAAAACTCCAATTCTTAATTAAGCAACAAGCTGCAGAAGGTTTGTGTGGGGAAAAGGTGCACCGATTATTGACTGGTCCGCTGACCCCTTCGTCCCTCCTCCAACTGTAATTGCTGCTGCAGATGCTCTCTGCGTTACAGCCACACAGACATGATGCCAAACAGGGCATGAACACGTTCGCACGTGGTGTCAGTTTTTGCCTTTCTGCAGAATGACACTGGCTGGGGTTAGTTTTTTGTTGTGGGGGTTTTTTAAGATGAAGTGGAAGGCTTCTGGCAGCTGGCAATATCTGGAGTTTGGGATGGCTTCTGTTAGCAGTTAATGCCACCCTTGAAAGTTCACAAGGTTTTTTGGCTGTCCCTTGGGAGGTGATCAGCAGTCTGCAGTCCTTTCAAAAATAAAAAAATGATCCTCTATGTATGTGGGCAGTGTACATTTTAAGGTCTTTTTGACCTTAGAAATAGTGAAAAAGAAGTTTTAAGTGCCCTTATCTGTCTGATAGAGCTGTCAGCAACTCCTGTTGTAATCAGTTACACAAGAAAAACCCAGTGAATTTTGGCACTGAAGCACAGAGAAGAAAATCCTTCTGTAAATCTGAGGTTTAAGCAGTATTAATGGCTGACACATCGCTAACTTCTGTGCCTGTGAATACTGTTACAGCTTGGTCAGGATCCCTCTGCACAGTGACCTTGAAAGAAAATCCAACTTCTCAGGCCTGCATGGTGCCAGAGTAACTCAATCTAGAAAAAACTCGGGTTTCTAGCTCTGCAGTCTTACTCCTGGGTCTGGGTAAGAAGTTACTTGAGATTTCAGAGTTTTCTGTTTCAAAGCCTTTTCATCTTCACTTTTGGTTGCTGATTAAAAGCAGTTAGACAGCACTCAAAATACTTGGATGGGTCCTCAGTCTGACATATGGCAGGGGTGTCCTACCCTGGAGGCAGACACAGGGATAAAACACATTTTTTTCTTGAAATTTCACTGAGTACGAAATACATTAACCAAAAGGGGAGGCTCGAACCCTTTCCTCCCATACCTAGTGGAAGCGTGTGCAGCACATGTCCAACAAGCCAGATTGAGACTCAGCCCCACACGTGTATGAGAATGTGGGGACACTCATGGAAGCGGAAGATCCTGGTGTTAGTCCCTGGTTCAAAGCAGGAACTACTGCCTAAGGCAATGTCTGGCGAGTTTTGATTTGGCACTGACACATGCTTTTGCCTCAGGCCCTGAAACAAGTGCCTCAGACTGCAGGAGCCCCGCAGCCATTGCAGCAGCCATCACATATGCCTTCAGACATTTGTGATCGCCATGAGTCATCTGGGCTTCAGTTTATCTGCAGCGGGGTGGTGAGAGAAAAAGCACCAAAATATCTTTGTTGCTTTCAGACCATTCGGTTTTGACGATACTCACAAATGACAGGCTTTTTATGACAGCTGTTGCCCACCAGGTCTTCCTTCCTTCCATGGACCCTAACAAAAGGCCAGAAAACAGGCAACAGTCAATAATATTGATTGTAGATCACAGTCTCCATGGTGTCTCAATAGAGATCTTGTTCAGTGGTCTACAAAGCAGCCTAAGTTTCGTCAGGAAATTCTGGAGCTGCATTTACTGCTGTAGCAAAAACTGAGTTAGACATCTCAAAGAGACACACCAGCTCTAATACAGCTGGTTCTTGGCCAGTGTTATGCAGAGTGGGACCTCCTGACACCATCTTCATGACCATGCTGGTAAACTTGTGTGTTTGTCTCTATTTTTCCAGGAATGCTGGCTGATTGTTTGCATCTCCTTCTCTTTTTAAGGTGCCATTTGTACTTCAAGCAGCAGACCTCACATTTTAAGCAAAGGACCTTGGTACTTGACTTGGAGTCTCCCAAAAGTATTGTAACAAGATGTGTGACTACAGTAAGACAGATATACCCAATATAGCTGGCTAGGCAGCAGCAAAGATGTGGCAGCACAATTTTAGGGTAGTCTAGCAAGTCAAGTAGCTACTGAAGCTCCCCCATGGGCCTGTCTACCACACACTGCAGTCTGAGAGACCACAACTTCACTGCTGTTATTAACATTGCTGCCTAGATAGAAGCTACTGTCACAATTTCCGCCTGCTTCTGCAGCATTTGTAGCATTTGTCCTTGTTCTCAAGATACCAATGCTAATGACAGGAGACAGAATTGTTTATCTACTGTGTCTGATATTTTTTCATCCACACTAAGCACTAAATCAATGCATCATCATGAGGTTTGAGGGCTGCTAGCCAATTCTTCAAGTAAGAAATAGCATCAAGATTTTTGCCGTACTTTATAAAATAAATAAATAATGATGATTTAAAAATGCTTACATATTTTTAAACTGATCCAGACTTTAGGCTTGATTTGGCTAGAACTTGGGTAATCACATAGTATCTACCCAGTTTCAGATAGGCTTGTCTTCATTGTTGTATATCTGTGGTATTTTCTCCACCCTTCCTTTCCAGAAATAATTGCATTTCAGAGAAAAGCAAGTTGTTTGTTTGTTTGTTTTTTCCCAAGCACGCTGTGTGAGGCACAAATATTTTAATTCCTTCAAAAGATTCTCCATGTTTTACTCAGATTCTCATAAAGCCAAAGGTAGACCCAGGAGTTTGTACTTTGTGTTGTACTTCTGCTGAGGAAAGTTTTGCATTTCAGAGACAGCTTGGCCAATGTTTAATAAAATGCCTAGTGCTCTGTAGTGATAAAAATGAAATCCAAAATCCCATTCACATTTAGAGGACACTTGAATGGCTGTTACTTGAGGCTTGAATTAATTTGAGGGTTTGTGAAAAGAATCACATACTGTATTTTTGGCAGCATATGATAGTTTTAGAGTACTCTTTCCTCCGAGAGACTGCCAAGACGTAGAACAACCTCAGTGAGCAAAATCCTTGAGGGGCTGCAGGGAGTTTTGCCTCCCATTCACAGGCTGTGAGAGCAAGACATGGTACTCAGGGCAGGAGGAAAGCTGGGAGCAAGACATGGTGCTCACAGCAGCAGCAAAGCTGGGAATGGAAACAGAGGCGGGATGGCCCCTTCCATCTGCTCCTCTGTTCTGAGGGCACGCTGGCTGCCTAATGCCTTTCAAAAAGCTGTTTGGGATCTATAGGTTTTGGTTAGGTATTTAACCTCTGTGACTCCTCAAGCTTGCTCCTGATAGGATTAGAGTCTTCTAATTTCACACTTAAATATGTTCATTGTCTTGTTCTTACACTGTCTCTGCTAACTTAAGCATCTCTTTCCTGGTTGAGCTCCCAGGGTGTACATACCCAGGCAAAGCTCATTTCTCTAAGATTTCATTTTCTGGATTTAACAAACCTCCATAATTGTAATTACCACAGAACCAGCTTTCCTTCTGAATCAGTGTGCTGGGGTTGGGGGGAGTCTGAGGTGGGAGAGAGCGAGATGCAAAATCTTTGGAAGCTGTAGTCAGTGCATTTTCTGATGGATGTCCTGTGTGGAGTCACACGGAATGGTAGGTTTGCTGGGTTAATGGCTTCCGTAGAAACCTACCTCCCAAAAAACTATCAGTCTGACTAAAGCTGTAGTATACTTCTGAAATTTAATTTTGGAGATCAGAGACCAGTCTGAGTTTCCTGTTTTCTCACTGAGATCCTGCTGGGGGCTTAGCTCTGGGTACCTGCAGACTTTTCACAGAATTTCACAGAATTTTAAGGGTTGGAGGGGACCTCCAGAGATGATCAAGTCCAACCCTCTGGCCAAAGCAGGTGGCCTAAGACAAACATTTTGCAAACATGACACACAGTGCTGCTGCCTGTTGTAGCAGCAGCAGGATGACACTTTCCTGGAGTTAGCACAACACTGTGTTGCTGAGCCATGAAAGTACACACACATGCACAAATAGAGGCATCTCCTCACTGTGCCTGTAAATACATCCTCAAAAACGGATGCATAAACAGTTTATTTACACATGGATGGATAAATATTTTCTATTCTCTTAAAATGGAACCCTTTATTAATTCACAGGTAAGCAAACACATCTCTGGAGCAGTATCATTCCACTAGTATGTTGCACTAGCAAAATATTGATACAGAGAGATAGGTAGATATCTATGTACACTATAAAAGCTACATTACCTTCTATAAGGTTGCAAGTCCTAAGTATTTCAATTACAATAACGTTATCTCACCTTTGGTCTCCTTGTACATATAACTTACTATATATTGTTCCCCATAAAATTATGTAGTGTATAGAGATGATACAGTTTTAAAGCCTGTTGTCATATATTGGTTTTTTGTAGGTCCTGGTCTTTATCACCACGCAGAAGAAATTATGCTTACTTAGTAGAAAAATATACAGTAATTGATCTTTTTCACTATAGAATATTATTATAATACTTTTGTCAAACTTCCTTTTTTTCCCCATCAACTCCATGTTATGTGAATACTTTCCAAAAGTTCATTATTTTTTGCCACACTTCTCCAAGGTGAGGAGATACAATATTTCTCATTGTCAAATGGAGAATCAAGTCAGAGAGTTTAACATCAAACGTATCAATGACTCTCCATGCCAATTTGAGAGACAGAACAATGTGCTTTCATCATGGTGTGCAACATCGTGTTTTACTGAGTAGAGCTACTCACCTGCCAACAGCTCTGCTGCAGAGAGCCTTTTGACATTTTGAAATTCATTTCTAATATACACTGAGCTGAAACCTCTCTGAGTTTTACTGCAAAATTGGAGCAGTAAGAATATTTTCTGGTCAGACACAAGCCTGGTATGCCAGAGACTCTGGATACATACCCATTAACATTTCAGTTTTGGCCAGAGATGCCTGTCATCCTCATTCAGTGAATTCCTATTGGGTGTAACTAAGCTGAAGGGTGTGCTTTGGAGGACACCTGATGCTTTCCAGCCTGCTGATAGACATTCAGTCCAGCACCCCAGACTAGGGATGGAAACCTGGAAACACCTATAGTGTGGGCTTTGGTCCCTCAGCACTAGCTGTTCTGTTCTGCAGATTTGTCCCTATCGTGCTGCATCGCTTGCCAGTGTAGACATAGCCTCAGGCTGGTGTCCCAGCTCAAGCGCCTGCTTCAGAGCAGAGCTTTCCATGCGTGTATGATTGCCTCTAATCTAGCAGAGTGGGAGCTTGACCCTCCCGCTACCGTGCTGTGCTTGTGCCCTTACCAGCAGGTTTTATGCCTCAAAATACAGATCATTAAAGCCACCTGGGCAATATTTTGACGTAGATAAAGTGTCATCGTGCCAAAACATTTTGAGCACCTCTAATTAACGTGCCCTGATCAGAGTTATCGCTGATTTCAGCTGACGCAGCATGTACACAAATCAGTGCCCTGGCGCTGCAGGCTCAGCCAGCCAGAAAATGAAGAACACACCATTACTGGCTCCGAAAGGTCTGGTCTGTGCAGTTTGCTTAGTGGGTGACAGGAGCATCGTGGCTGCGTCAGCTGCTGATCTGATTTCTCCAGGCAAAAGCCTGCTGCTGCAGCTAAGAGTCTGTCCTCCTGTATTCAGTGTGCTTCATTTGCAGATGTTGGGAGGTATCGGCAGGACCAGTAAGTTTCTGCCATCGTGCGATGTTGATCCATGCCCAGAATATGTTCAGCCTTGTGCTGAGCTACTGTGCTCAGTGGTCTGTATCCTTAGGTTGAAGACTGACTGCATCCAAATCTTCTTGGCAATTGTATTAAAAATTATAGCAACTGAATCCTTCCTGACTGTGTGGAAATTAAAATTACTTGAAGCCTTATACTCCTTGTTCAAATTTAGTAGATATTCCCCAAGATAGGAAAGAGCACTAGCCTGGATTACTGTCTCAAACCAGTTTTGTCCCTCTCCCTAGTTTTCCCTGGTCCTACCTCCTTGGTATGAATGTCCAGAGGTTTTCAAAGGGAAAACTGTCAGAATCTTTGTTTAGGGACAAAAAAACCTATTTGTCTTCCACTTAATGTTCAAAAGTGATTTCATTATTTCAGGTCCTACTTTTTTCTCCAACTGTCTAACCTCACTATGAACAAAATTATATCCAAGGCAAAGGGTTCTTAAGAATGAAGACAGTTGAGTAACATTATAAAGATCTTCCAGAAAAAAAAACCCAAAAAACCAGCCTTGGGAAACATGAGGAGACTATCCAGAAGGTTGGGACATTGCACTATTTCCCTAAATATACAGGAATGTGTCCTTTGGGGGCTGATGTAGCTGGGTGCCTTGGGAAGGTCCACAGTGGGTGAAAACTGGTGGGGTCTTAGAGAAGACAGAGATGCTCTTCAGAGCAGAAGCCTGACTGAGGAACTCCAAATTAGGTTCTGTAAGTTCTGAAAAGTTCATTTCTTCTCATACTCTCCTTTCTTTAAGGAGTTCAGCTGATACACTGAAAATAGGGGGTGTATCTCAAGAGGAGAGTAGATGCCTGCAGAGGGGATTCAGACAAACTGTGAAGGTTTTTTTCCATCATGGTTTAAAGTGTGGAAAATTACCTGGATGGTTTTATGTTTCTGGCTTCAGTCCTGCTAAGCAAACTCTCCTCTATGATCTCACAGTGAGTTTTGTAATATCCTAGGAGAGTGTTACATTGAAAAAAGTATTTTTTAAATAAAGTTCCACTCCTGTGACTTTTTTCTATCACCTATAATAGGAATAAGCAGAAGAATTAAAGTACACTTGTGCATCAATCTTCATGGTGAAACATGAGGAAAATCCTATTTGGAGGGCACTTTTTATTTGAAATCACACTGTGGCCTTTAACAGTCTGAATCTCCTAAGGAGAAAGTTATCTCTGGTACAACTTGTGAAACCCAGGAACAGTAAATCACATGGAATGACTGATACTCATCCAAGGATTTGAAAACAAACAAAGCATTAAACAGGAGCAACATTGACAAGGATATATTACAGTCTTTACAGCAAGGAAGCCTGAAAACTTAAAACTCATTAGCATGATGCTTATCTTCAAAATGAAGCTTGGGGCCATCTGAGGCTTTACAGATCAGTGAACTTTATTATGATAGCGGGGAACCTGATTGAGGGTTCAATTAGGGATAGAATAGCACAATGCTTGGACAAGTATAGCTTCTCCGGATCAAAGCAGCACTGCTTCACTGAGAAAAAAATGTGCTTCTCTACGTTGTTAGAGCTCTTTTTAGTGTTAATACAGGGGAACCGGTGGAAACAGCATACTTGGATTTTCAAAAGACTTTTTGATAAGAGTCCTCATAAGGGACTATTAAAGCATAATTGAGAACCGTCAGGTAATGCACATTAGTAAAAATAGGCTAAACTTCTGATAGGCTGATGGACTCACATTTTTCAAGGTCTCTCTGAGGAGACAGACATAAAAGTCGTCATGCAGAGCTCTGAGCAGAGGTGTGCAGCAATAGCTGAAAAGTAAAGAGGGAGCTGGAGTTGGGATAAAGAACATTGTACAAGGACACCAGGCTACGCTCGGAAAACTGACGCTGGATTCAGGTGGGTCAGGCTGACCCATGGCATCCTTACTGATACACACAGCCGAGACCCAAACCGAGACAAGACTGAGCAAATGTTTTCCCTAGTCTTTCTCTCCTGCCAGGTTTTGGGGAAGCAAATTTATAGGTCAGGAGAGGGATGCAGGCAGGGAAGTGGGAGGAAGACCCAAGGAGGAGCCTCTGGGCTTGCTCCCACTGGGAATGGAGGACATAGCAAATTCAGAGCAGCTCCAAGCAGAATTATATCTCAGGAAATTTTAAGTTAGTGATATGCAATATGACTCCTAGGAGCCTGTAGGCAGAAATGCTTCAAGATTTGCTTGCTGAGTAGGCTAGAGTAGATATCTGTATCTCATGGTGATCGATCCCATGTTTTCAGGAGTGTTGTAGGTTTGGGGCTGGTTTGTTTTGAACGAGCTGTGTTTTGTGCAATTTCAGCACAGGTTTCCATCAGTGGTTTTTTTTCCTGACAGTGTGGAATCGTGGTTTCTATTTATTATGGATTGACCATATTAAAAATCGTACTAGTATTATATTGTTTATATATGCCATTATTGAGTGATTCTGTAGAGGCCTGATGTAATAAGCAAGAAATCGAAGTGGGTAGGTTGGGAAAATTCAAATTAATTCAAATGCTTATTCATTTCCATTATTTTAAATAATAGCAAACACAAATATCACTATTTCTTAACCAGCATAACCCCAGTAGATCTTAAAATGTGCTATAAAGAAGGAAGAGTTCATTATCCTGTCTTACCTATGGGAGAACAGAGGTGCAAAGTAGCAATTCCTAACACTAGAAATTAAGCCTTTGTGTTTTGGGTCCCAGGGCTGGGAGCTACCTGATAAGCTGTATCTCACAGACATGTTTTCCCAAAAATGTCTGTGGTTCCAAGATATATTGTTAATATAGTTCTTCTACAGATGTATTAAGTTGGATTTAGTGATACTATATTTTTCTAGCTTAATGCTGAATTCTATACTCAAGCAAAATGAATGCTTGTGTATAGAAGTCCTGAATGCTCAGCAGGAGAGTCAGGTAATATCTGAGAATTCTCAACAGCTCTGAGAAGTTTGACAACAGGCATTTTTTTCTCAAGACACAGCTGAAGTTGGATAGCAGCTCTGGAGATTGTCTAGTCCAACCTCCCTGCTCAAAGCAGAGTCAGCCACAGTGGGATTCTGTGTCCCGTCCAGTCAGGTCTCCAAGCACAGAGGCTCCACAACCTCTCTGGACAACCTGCTCCACTCTCACAGTAGAATATTTTTTTCTTGCTTTTAAGTGGATTTTCCTGTATTTCAATTTAAGCCCTTTGCCTCTTGTCCTCTCACTGGGCACCAAGAATAGCTTGGCTTGTTCTTTACTCCTCCATCAGGTATTTGGATAAGATTCTCCTGAGGCTTGTCCATGTTGAACCATCCCACCTCAGCCTCTCATGATGCGACAGATGCCAGAGTCCATTGATCAATACCATGTTGCTCCGTTGGACTCAGTCCAGAATGACATATCTCTTTTGTGCTCAGACCCCATCGCTGGATATAGCTCCCAAACCTTTCTCACCGGTGCTGAGCAGAAAAGTCTCCACCTCCTGTGACTGGCTGCCAATGCTCTGTCAGCCCGTTTCTCCAGTTTGTTGAGGCTCCACTCTCATGGTACCATAAATCAGGAGCTTCCAGATTTCATTGTCGTGGTCATTTCCCAAGCAGGAAAGCTCAGATTCTCCCTGTGTCTCCTTCAGTAGAGATGGCTGTTCAGGGTGCTTGTGTCTGCAGGGTTCCTCAGAAAATCAGGACAACCTCTTTCTTATCTTCTCTGATGCTGTGCAGTCTGCTAATCACCTCCCACAGCTCCTATTTGGGTGACACTAATACATACCTTCTGCAGGCAATGAGCCCACCTCCCACCCCAGCCCCAGTCAGTCATAGAATCATAGAATCATAGAATGGTCTGGGTTGGAAGGGACCCCATGGATCATAGAGCTCCAACCCCCCTGCCACAGGCAGGGCCACCAACCTCCAGGTCTGGATCTACACAAGGTTGCCCAGGGCCCCATCCAACCTGGCCTTGAACACTTCCAGGGACGGGGCATCCACTACTTCTCTGGGCAGCCTGTTCCAGCACCTCACCACTCTTTCTGTAAAAAACTTCCCCCTAATATCTAATCTAAACCTTCCTTCCTTTAGCTTTAGTCCATTCCCCCTAGTCCTGCCATTATCTACNTCCACATCTTTCTTGTATTGGGGCCCCAGATCTGGACACAGGACTCCAGATGGGGCCTCACGAGGGCAGAGTAGAGAGGGACAATCACCTCCCTGTCCCTGCTGGCCACCCCTCTTCTAATGGAGCCCAGGATACCATTGGCCTTGCGAGCTGCAAGAGCACACTGCTGGCTCATGTTAAGTCTCTCATCCACCACAATCCCCAAGTCCTTCTCAGCAGGGCTACTCTCAAGAAGCTCATCTCCCAGTCTGTATCTATGTCTGGGATTCTTCCGACCCAAGTGCAACACCTGACACTTGGCAGTGTTGAACCTCATTAGGTTCACCCGGGCCCATCTTTCCAGCCTGTCAAGGTCCCTCTGGATGGCTTCCTTTCCTTCTAGGGTGTCGACCACACCACTCAGCTTGGTGTCGTCTGCAAACTTGCTGAGGGTGCACTCCCTCAGCAGTCCCCAGGAATGTTTCCAGCCCCAGGCTGCAGGACTGTGTACTCCTTTTGGGGCTTCATCTGGGCCAAGACTCTGACATTACAAAGATAGATGCTCCAGCAGCTGCTGTGTGGCAAATCCCCACCACCGCTCAGCCCTCAGCAGAGCTCGTGTCTGTCTTCTGCAAAAACTGCTGTGCCTGAGAGCTGCATGCTGTTAGGTGGCTCTACGTGCCTTTCCTTCCTGCTGTGCTCCAGGGTTCCCTTTATTGTCCTAGTCCTCTGCAGTCACATTGCAAACACCACAGAGGGCTAATGGACACTATTAATAACTGATTTCAGAACAGCTCCACCTTTATAGTACTGAGTAAGGGGATAGCACTATGCTGGGACTGCGGGAAAGGATTAATCCAGACAAGAAACTGTCTCATCTGGCCAATTTTGGGCTATAAAATAAGGAAAATGTTTTCTGTAAAGAAAAAAAGGAAATCACAATAAAAGAGCAAAATTTGTTAGGAATGAACTTCTGCTCATTCTAGTTCCAACGGGACTTACATGGCAAAAGAACACTTTTGTCTTTATCAGACAAAGATTTGAAGGAGTTAAATATGAACAAAGGAAAATGATGCAAACCTAAGTGGTACATTCTATTATGTATTGTTATAATATAGTTGCTAGAGACTGAAATAGCTTGAGAAACTTCAGTGAAGTGTAACAGGGTATGAATTATGCAGGCTTACATGGAATTTGCTTGAAAATCTCCTGACATGGAAGCTAAAGAGGTTTTGAATCTGTTCATATATACTCATGGGAAATGGTGTAAGTGCCATCTAATTCCAAAATGCCGTCAACAGAGCAACAGGAGAGCAGTGAAGTACAGTTATCTAGTACACAAAACTGACATTTTTACTCAACAGAAGCTCCTGTGACAACTTTTAGAAGTTCCCATTATTAATATTTGGATGTGGGGTTGAGTTTTGAATTATATTGTAGGATAACAAACTCTCACCTAACTGTCCTAATAGATGCAAGGTACTGAAATACAGGGGACGATTTAGAGGGAAAGAAGGAGGAAGCAGGGATTGTTTAAACACCTAAGAAGTTTAGAGACAACAGTCTGAGCAAAAACCTTTGTGTTCCAAATTTATTTAGCTTTCAGAACTGGAACTAAACCTGCTTGAAGCACTGGGGCGTCATTGTTTTCTTTCTTCTCTTTTTACCTGCTCTCTGTTCTCAGAGGAGGTTGGTTTTAAATGGCTTTGTCAAAACCTAATTGCAGTTTTGTAACGTCTAATTCCCCGGCTATTTAGGCACTGAAGAATCAATTCTAAGACATGTCTGTGAGGGGTTTGTTAAGGGATGGAGGATGCTGCTGAGATCAATCAGCTTCCTAGTTTTTAAATCGCATGGGAAATTCAGGTTAAAACCTCCGTTCTGGTTGATTGATCCCAAGTCTCAGGCAAATGCCCTCAGCAACCACCTTTAGTCTTGCACATTTGTGACTCTGTAAATTAATTAAATGTGCACTGGGTGAGAAAAGAAGACTCATGTTGGAACCCTGACTGACATTAGCCTGTGGTGTGGGGACTAGAATAAAGACTTCTGCTCTGGTCTCCCACATCTCAAATGAGGGCTCCCACCACAAGCAGTTCCAGGTGGGACACACCTAACTTTCTCCTGGTCATTTCAGTACACCATGCATACACCTACGGGATTGTACCTAGCTGTGAGACAGCTCCTAGTTCCAGAACCTGGCCTGAGGGTCAGTGCTCCAGAGGGCTAGCTGCTTGTGGTGGAGAAGCTCTCTCACATCTCTAAAAGCCTTTCCGACTTGGTGGAGATGGGAAGTCAATAGGTGCACCACTGATGGCCAGAACAGAGGGCACCCATGGGAGTCAAGGACATGAGAACATTTGTGCTTTGAAAGACTGGAATCAAAATGTCCTTACTGATAGGGAAGAAAAGCTTGTGACTACTCCTGCAGCTGAGCCAATCTTTCTTGCATCTTGCATTAACCTCACAAAATTTTGATTTTTTATGCTAGAAAAATCAACAAGCTGGGGGTTGGGAGCAAGGAAAGAAAGTCCCAGGCTAAGGAATGCTTAAGTTTGGCTATTTAAAGGTCATGATATTTGTTAGCATATGTATTGATTGGATGTAGAGCAGGGGAATGGAAAATTCTTCAAAGCTGGATTCAAGATGCTGGATGGCTAAGTCAAGATTCCTTTCTCAGGCAGAGGGCCTATATCAGTGCTGGATTTTAAAGGAGTAATGGGGAATGTTTTGCACATACGAGAGCTGGCCAAGTGAACTGGAATTCTTTGCTAGATTTTTCTGAATTAGCCTAGTCACAAGAAGCTTCAGGACTGGTTAATATTTTGTCTGTATACTACAGACTTTTAGGGAGAACAGGAAAAGAAAATGGTATCAGGCAAAAGTCAAGTAGTCTGCCAAGAATATGGGAGATTTATTTTAAAGTTACCTTTATAATGCTACCCTTCAGAATCAACTCTTTAATGAGAGGGTGCTCAAGCACTGGATCAGGCTTCCTGGAGAGGTGGGCAATGCCCTGAGCCTGTCAATGTTTTAAGAAGCATTTGGGCAATGCCTTCAACAATATGCTTTAGCTTTTGGCCAGCACTGAATTGGTCAGGCAGTTGGACTAGATGATTAGACTAGACTCACCTTACGAAGAGAGGCTGAGGGAGGTGGGCTTGTTGAGCCTAGAGAAGAGAAGGCTGCGGGGGGACCTCATTGCAGCCTGCCAGTACCTGAAGGGAGCGTATAAACAGGAGGGGCTTCAACTTTTTAAAAGTGTAGATAATGGCAGGACAAGGGGGAATGGATTAAAACTAAAGGAAGGAAGGTTTAGATTAGATATTAGGGGGAAGTTTTTTACAGAGAGAGTTACTTGCACACTGAGGTGACTCAGTGAAGGGATAGGTATTCAAGGCTGGATTGAAAGTCATCCAGCTGAAATGCTGCTCTTAATTTCAGTGAGAACTGGAATGGGATGTGCCTAGGGAAAACCAAATGTTACTAGTCTATTCTTTATTTACTATGAAAAACAGGGAACATTTCTACTTTGAAATATCTTTTTTCTTTTTACAATATTTGCAATAATTGTCCTTGATTTCTGGGTCCAGAGGAATGATGTCACAGGTGGATTTCCATCTGTCCAGCAGTTGGCAGATAGTATGAGTGAAGACAAATAACTGCATGATAACAGAATAACCAAAAACATTTAAGTGGCATGTGTCTGCAAGGGACGAATATCCACCAGTCCCATTGCCACTTACTGCTTCTCAGCAGTATTTATTTATTTGTGAACAGAGGGCGTCCCCGTGTAACTGCATAAGTTAAAGCAAAATAGAAAACTTTAGTCAGACTTGCACTTCAGAGGTCCAGGTCAAAAAAGTTCAACTATATCTTGTAAATCAACACATAAAGAATTTCAAGTCCCATTCAGGTGTGGTTAGATTAAGCCCAAAAGAAAAAAAGGCTCTCTCATCTCCTGTCATAAATAATTATCCCTTTAAATACAGCTGCAGACATCTTCATTAGCAATATAAATACATATCTAATTCAGCACTCTTCTGGTGAGAAAGAAGAGAGTAAGGGAGTAATTAAATCATGAAGCCCAGTTTTTAATACTTTTCCCAATCTCTACCCAGAGTACTTTTGAAGTCCACTATACTGTGGTAGCATATTCTGAAGGTACTTTGTGATTTTCCTCCCTATTGAGCAGTAGTCCCGGGGTGTCCTTCTAGCCCTGCCTGGATAATTTCGGTGCTAGTTTTTGACAAGAATTGGGCCGTACACCATAGAGAGCTTTTGGGGGGTTCTTCAATTTCTCAATCACTTCAGTCTTTTAAAGCAAAATTGGGAGTGAGAAAAATCCATCATTACTTTCTTAATAAAAATCCCCTCATGCTTTACATGAAGAGCAGGTTGCACTGTCTGGATGCCCTGGAGAATTGCTTCCATTTTAAAAAGTCCGACGGGCTCACTTGTTCACACATGGACAGTGTTCATTCATCACTAGGTGAACATTCCACTGTAACAGGATGGAAAATCATGGAGGCCATCATCTAGCAATCATAGCATGGGGCTGGAAGATAGTTGCAGTTATCCTGTTTGATCAGGAATTAGCTAACTGTTGATTGCTTCTTCAAGAAGTAAAATAAGTAAGAAGCCATGAAACCTTAATATGTGAGATACTTGCATCATTTGCTCAAGGAGATAAAATAAATCGGTGAACTATAATTTGAAGAAAATATCACCTAGAAAACTAAAATCAGTAGGTGCTTTTCCTGCTCCCCATCCTCAAGGAAATAAAAAAATAGGACAGTTTTTTGTTTAGTACTGCTTGCACATTTTCACTCCAACTCAGCATGGTATTTAGCTCATACTGGGAGAATAGCTGGCTATACCAGTTTTCTGGACCTCTGTGAGTCCTGTTGATCCCATTATTCGCTATACCATGTCTCACATGATAAAAGTTCTGTTCCAGGTTCTCATGTATTTAACTCCATGTTTGCATTCTCAATATTCAGTAGGCTGCAGGCACATTTTTACACCTATAATGAGTTATCATCTCTCCCTGAGAATAAAAGCAATGTACAGAGTGTTCCTTCAGTCACATGGCTCATCTTTCTGGAGAAAAGGAGAGATGATTAAACTTGCTCCCTATCATCATATGGATGTTGAAATATGCTCTTCTCTTTAACTTCTGGTTTGCCCTAGAACAAGCCAGAAACTGAATGTGCAGCTCTCTCATCACATAATTAAAACATATAAATCCAACTTGATGCTTCCCTAACATCTAGTAATGGGGTGGTTGTTATTACAAGGTTGTTTATTTCCTGCTAATCAGCCACTTGCCTCTCATAGAAGCAACACTGTTAATCTTTGTCAAATGGTTATGTAAACTGTTTATTGAAATGAATCCTTCTCCAACCATGAAAACAGCTCTGTGGTTTTGCTCAGGTCCCTGTGACAGCACCTATCTTCACTCAGGTCATATTTGTGTCCATGCATTTGATTTCTTTGAGAAGGGTGTATTCAGGTACTGCTTGGTGGAAGTTTGCAAATGAAGCAGCCTGTGCTGGAAATGATGAAAATACAGTGACTGAATATAATTTTATCCTATTTCTGATTGGATGCACTTTATTTTTCTGACAGATTTCCAGAAATTCACACTGGCATATGATTTGGGTAAACTAAGTATTTGAAGAAATTTAAATCAGGAAGCTATTTTTCTTCTTTGTAGGAGTGTTTGCTCCAAAGGTTACTCAATAACATCCAATTTTCCCTACTTCTCTGTTACAAACACTGATTTTCTGCTCCAGTCTTACAATCCAGCCTCCAATCTTAACACAGAGCTGAGCTTTTGTGCAGATTTTCAGCATCAGTCAGCCATCCAATCTAGTTTCTGGTTATGGCATCACATTGTATATAGTAGTGTGGTTACAGTTTCTGTGAGTGATGTAAATATCTGACCCTCAGAAACCATGCAATAGTTTGGGTTGGAAAGGACCTTCAAAGGTCATCTAGTCCAACCCCCTTGCAGAGAGCAGACATCTTCAACTCAGGTTGCTCAGAGCCCTGTACAACCTAGCCTTGAACACTGCCACGGGTGGGGCATCTATCATCTCTCTGGGCAACCTGTGCCACTGTTTCATCATCCTCATAATAAAAAAATCTCTTCCTTTTATCTAGTCTTGATCTTCTTTTTCTGGATGACATACCTGTAGAAGCTGTGCTTATTGTTCTTCTCATCCCTTGCCAAGTTTAGTTCCAGCAGTGCCTTGGTATTCCTGACCCCTTCCCTACACAGCTGGGCAGCATCATTATACTCTTCCCAGGATACCTGTCCCTGCTTCCACTGTCTGTGTGTTTCCTTCTTGCCCTGTAGTTTGACCAGCAGATCTTGACTCAGCCATGCCTGACTTGCTTTGTTTTCCTGATTTCTTACACGTGGGGAACGAGAGTTTTTGCTCTCTGTGGAAAGCATCATTAAAGATTTTCCAGCTCTGTTCCTCTCCCTTGTCCCCGAAGGCAGTTTCTCAGGGGGTCCCATTGACTAGCTCCTTGAACATATGAAAGTTTGCTTTCCTAAAATTCAGGGCTCTGACTTTACTCTTAACTGACCCATATTCCTCAGGACTGTGTATTCCACCAGTGCATGGTCACTGTATCCCTGGATGCATCCAATCTTGATGTCACTAATTAGCTCACCACACTATGTCACTAATTAGCACACTGGTGACCAACCAGTCCAGTATCGCATCCCCTTCAGTAGGGCTGTCCACTACATGGATTAAGAAGTTATCCTCAGTGCTTTCTAGGAGTCTCCCAGATTGCCTAGAGCTCACCATGCTACTACAAGATGTCAGGGTGGCAGAAGTTCCTCAGCAGGAGGAGAGCTTGTGAGCACACTGACTCCTGTAGCTAGAGCAATAGTCAGTAGGCTCCCCTTGATCAGACAGCCTGTAGTAGACACCAACCACGAGGTTGCTCGTGGCTATTCTTCAGAGACAGCTCTTCATACTCTATCCATTTCTTGATGGAGAGGGAAAACCCTCCACCCATCTTTCCACATGAAATAAAGGGAAAGTTTCATGAACTGACAATTAGAGAAACACATTAACTTTGAACTTAAGCAAATGTGGTTCTTCAAGACAGAGTAAACACAGGACATGGAGGAATAAATTTGCATAGTTAAATGGTTATCTCAAATCAGTAAACAGACCACCGAGAGTGATATACTAAGAAAAAATCTGTTCCATAAGCTATTGTGTTACAGGAATGGTTAAATGCTGAAGCAGCTTTGCTGGAGGAGGAGCTCATTGGAGGTCTTTTAAAGCAGCTAAAACAAATAACTCTCCGGCATAATTTATTCTGGCTCAGAGCAAGAGGAGACGCAAGGTGACCCTACAAGTTCTTTCTCGGCCCTGGGTTTCTACAACTCTGAAATGGCATAGACCAGCAACAGTGGCAAGTTCTCAAAGTCTGCCATACCAGCAAGAAGTTTGTAATGATGTCATGCTTGTAGAGCTGACACCCTGCTGAAAAGTATGCATGCAAAAATTATTGTACCAATAGACGTGTGTTCTCTCCAGGCTGCTCATGCAGTTTCAATTTACGATCAGTTGAATTGTCTTACTCTTAGCCATAGATATTTTGAATTCACTTGCAGGTTCTAATATTATTTGCCAAACACAACGGTTGAGTTTCAATGTTCTTCTGACTGTGACAAAGAAAAGACCTATGAGAGGGTTTTCAGTGAGTATTTCATGCGGTTTAGCCTCTAGCGCTGTATGGATAGAAAAGCTTTGATGAGAAAGCTGCACTGCTTTTTTTTATATGTTGTACCTTCTTGGTACATATTTCAGAGCTTTGTGAGGTAACTCTGTCAAGTTATTTAGCTTTCAGAGTGACCAGAGCACAGCTCTGCTATCTTATTTATACAGTTGTGCAAGTGAATATTTTATGCCAGCAATTACGGTGCGAGCTCTTTTGGAAATCTACAGCATGTATTCCATGGAATGATGAAGTTTGGCTCTGGGGGCTGATTTCTTATACACCCCATATTTTGAAGCATAGGGAACTACGGATTAATCAAGCTAGTACAGGCAAGTAATGAATACTGGAGTACCTATATGTATCTGTGATTAATACAGTACTTCTTATAGGATCATATCTAATTTTCTGGAAGCTAATGTTTTTCTCTTTGCCTGTTTCAGTAGTCTCCAAGATTTTTTGATTTGCAGACCCCTGGAAATCTTCCAGTGAAGTGCAGCCTACTGAAATAGGCTTCTCAGTCCTAATGTGGACCTCATAGTTCCCTGGTGTCATGGAGTCTCTATCTACTTCCTTGTCTGCTTATTTTAGCCAACTGGCTCTTTTTTATACCTCTGATGGAAAGGCATGGAAAGGAATCAGATTTTACAAAACCTGCACGGTTTTCCCAGGCTAGCAACACTAATATTTTTCTTTTGTAGCACTGTTATTCATAATACACATAGAGGAAGAGCACAGTCTGTCTTAAAAGCTGAATACAGATAATGAGTTTCCAAAAAGCCTTCTAAAAGAAGATGAATTGTCTTCTCTCTGACATAAGAAGGCTCACAGTTGTCCCCACTTAACTTTGCTTCCTGGCCAAGACATTTTCTGACACACAGCTTCACTTTGAAAAGCTGGTGATGATTTTATAGTTGTATAACATTAATTAATCTGGATTCAGAGGAGGATGCACATGTGCATGGAAGAGAAACAGAGACCACATAGAAAACCATGTTTGGATTAGGATGTCCTGTGCTGACAACGTCTGCAGTCTGGCAGAATAATAGTGGAAAATACCACACATGCTTGCTGTGTTCTTACTTTTCCCCAAGTCTCTGTTTATAGCTCCTGTTAAAAAGAAGATATGGGGCTAGGAAAACTTTTGGTCCAACCAAATGCTTCTATTCTGTGTTTAGCTGTTGTTCTACTTTAAACTGAGAGAAAGTAAATTTTCTTTGTAGTGTCCAGTATAGGGCTATGTTTTGGATTTGTGCTTAAAACAGTGTTGATAATAGAGTGATGCTTTTGTTATATAATGTTTGGTTCCTGCTGAGCAGGGGTTACACAAAGCCAAGGCCTTTTCTGCTCCTCACCCTACCCCACCAGTGAGGAGGCTGGGGCTGCACAAGGAGTTGGGAGGGGACACAGTTGGGACAGCTGACTCCAACTGTATTCCATACTGTATGACATCATGCCTAGCAGATAAAGCCTGGGGGGAGGAGACGGGGGGATGGGAAACACATGTTCAGAGTGATGGCTTTTGCCTTCCCAAGTCACTGTTAGGTGTGATGGAGCCCTGCTGTCCTGGAGATGGCTGAACACCTGCCTGCCCATGAGAAGTGGGGAATGAATTCCTTGTCTTGCTTTGGTTGCATGCCTGGCTTGTGTCACAAAAGTGGTTACTGATACATCTGCCATGCAGAGAGAGAATTTTTGGCCTTTTTTTAGCAAGGTGGGAGCAGGCCCCACAAGAGATTATGGACTCCAAATCTCAAAGAAAGCTTGTTGGAATCTATTTCTGGAACATCTAATTTGGATGTCTATGCAATATGTAGATGCTCTCCATAGCAATGACTGACCTAAACCAGTTCAGGTGTACTGTCAGAGCAAAATCTTCTTTGGGGTGTTTCTGTGCAGCAGCTTTTTGCTTTTCAGTAACTAGAGGGAGCCTGTGGGACCCAACTGGGGCTGGGAACTATGTGTGTGAATGTCCCTCTGAGGACCACATGCAACTTAGAGGTAGGATGAGATGCTATGACTTGGTTGCAACGGACTAGGGCCAAAGGAGCATGGATGACTCCATGGCTTGTGTGCAGAGAGGTAATGCAAAGTTAATGCTGAGATCCATGAATCAAGGAAGTCAGAAAATTCATTTCTGCTTTTATTTTGCTTTCTTTTCTTTTCATAGTACCTTCTCTTCACCCTCCCCTGCACAGAGCTGACCCCAGGACTCAATCTTGTACCATTGAAATCAACAATAGGACTTTAATCAACTTCAGGGAATATCATGCCCCATGTTCATTCAAGTCTATGGCAGCTTGAATACCCATCCTGCCCTGAGGGATAATGTACCGTTCCCATCCAATTTCCTACAGCAGCTGCAGGGTCTCTTTCAAGTTTCTGCTTTCACATCAGTTCCATTTCATCTCTCTTTTCTTGCCACTGTTGAGTTCCTTTCCCAGAACACCACTCCAACACTGTTACAGTGGCTTTTGCAATGCTAATCCCATCATTGCTATCAAGTAAAGGAGCATTGTAACTTTAAGTGATAGAGTTCAGAGAGCGTCTGCTCAATTTTTGTGTAAAGTATATCCAGAGTTCTTCTTTACGGTAATGATTCACCTTCATGTCAATCCAATGCATTTAAAATCTGCCTCCAGATAATGGGTTCATGGTGCCAGGTCATTGTCTGGCTTCAGAAAGCCCTGCTACTTCATATTCTAAGGAAAAAATCTATGTCACCTAACAAAACAATCGAGTCAAATGCTTTAAAATGCATTTTTCATCCCTTGTGGTTCCCTCTCAACTTTCAGGCCTCTAGTATATGGTTTCACATATAAGGTATGGAAAATGGTTTTGCTGAATCCCTGAGGTTCCATATTGTTTTCAAACAACTCCTTGGATATCTGTTAACTAACTAATTCCACAGCCACAATAAGGAAATGTGGCCACAAAAGTATTTCAAATAGTATATGGATTTGCTACAAACACCTAGAAGATACTTAGAAAAGTTCATTGCAGTCTAAATCTCACCTAAATTTCTTGAAGCTAGCATTAGCCAAGACTGACCCTTTCCTTGTTAGAAATCAAGAGAATCACGATGTACATTGCTCTGTCAGGCCAGTGCTGAGAATCAACCACCATGTTCAAAGATCTGGCACTGAGAGCAGATCCAGGCATGATGCCTGGGGCATCTCTTGTGATAACATGTACCCCAGAAGCCCCCGCAGTAGTCCGCATCCCAAACATTCATTTTCTATCCTAAACTCTATGGCATCGTGATATAGTGTCCCTCCAGGGGAATAATCTCACCTTTCAGAGCCATAAAGAAAGGGCGGGCAGCACACAGAATCACGGAATCACAAGGTTGGAAAAGACCTTTGAAGATCATCAAGTTCAACCAATCCCATCTTAAGCTAAACCATATCCCTAAGTACCTCATCTCCCCTTTTTTTAAACACAGCCAGGGAAGGTGACTCAACCCCCCCCCTGGGCAGCCTGTTCCAGGCTGGAACCAGAGCTCACGCTTTAATTTTGATGAGAACCTAAGTGTGTTAGTGTGTGAGGTCAATCACACAGGCCACAGGCAAACAACATGTCCCCAAAGAACAGCATTTGCATGACCATAAAAGTACCCAAAGTCCTGGAGAGACGGGACTCTTTTTTTTTGGGGGGGGAAGGAGGGGGGAGCATGTTGAGGGGTGAGGTATGGTATGTGCAGTTAGGCACTGAGAGGGGAAAATCAAATTGGCATTCAGACAGAGGGGTTTTCTTGCCTCCATATGCTCAGTTCTGTAATATTTCAGAAAGTTTCAGGCACCGCTGTCATGAGAATACCTGTACAGACCCCCCTGATAGAGGAGTTCTCTCGTACAGGCACACACGGAAAACAATTCCAGACCTCCTATCAGGATACCCACTCTGCAAGGTTGATCCTCACTGACACATCATTCTCAGGAACAGATCCCTGTGCAGGGATCCCCTGTGAAGGCTGGGCTGGGGAAGGCAGGCTGGCCTTTGGAGATGATGCAGAGGGGAAGGCAGCACGGAGTGGCTGGTGTGAGCAGCCTCAAATGAACAATGAGCTGGCTTGGGAGTGGGGCAGCTCCGTGTGGGTCCTGGCTGTTTTCCCTTTTGCCTGGCACTGCAGCATGCAGGAAGGGAGAACAAGAGGTCAACCTGCTGGCAGCAAGAGAAATGGAAAGCTTGAGGCATCACAGAGGTTGGGCTCAGAAAGGAAAATGTTTTCTGTCCTACTGAAGACAGATCCTATTTGAAATACACATATCCATGAATTTTGACTGTTATCTTTGTACTACATAGTGCCAAACAGGCAGTGTAGTGCCTTCTCCACCTGACTTTGGCTCACTGATGGCAGAAGACCTTGGTTAGCACTTCTAGACAGGTGGGAGGTTTAGTCTGGGGGAGTGGTTCTGTACATGGCCCTTCTGTGAAGATAGCCCAGTGTAGGATGCTTCCATGGTGCGAAGGACCTACTGTCTGGGAGGGCTGCCTGTGTGATGGTGCAGTCAGGCCAGTATGAGAGCTGACTGAGCACCCTGCATGGACCGCCTAGCTATACAGAGAGCAACCACCCCTGGTTGCCAGGGTGTGATGTGACACTGCAAACATGCAGGAAATATGATCTTGCGGATGGCTGGAGAGCAGCCTGGATACAGTATGAACCAAAACGTCCGGGGAATTAGACCACCCTCCTTGCTCAAGTGTTTGAGCCATGTGCTGCCTGAGGCACCCATGATTAGCACAATGTGAGAGTGAAGAGGAAATACCCTGTGAAAGAAGACAGCTATGAGTGGTGATATGAGGGGAAAGTGTTGGCACAGCACCAGCCTTCTTCTGTATCTGGTCCTGCTCTTGTCAGCAGGACTTACTAGCTTGGGCACAGCGCCACACTAGTGCTGCTGTCAGACCCGTGCTAGATTATATCTGGCCATTTCAGAGGGTTAGCAGAGGCAGTATGGTTCAGTTTGCTCCTTCCTGCGTAGACGTGCCCTGAGGGGGTTGGAATGGAGTCAGTCCTCATGGTGGAATTTGCTCAGGAGACTGTTTGGTTTTAATCACAGAAATCTGCCAAATCATATCGACTCTTAAGTGGTATAGCTCACTTCTGATTGAAATTTAGTAGGGTAGTATCTTTTTTAAAAGTCCAAGGATACGTCAATTATTTTCAATTAATCAAAAAGCTAATTAATTTGCCAAGAATCACATATGAATGTGATTTATAGTGTGGTAGATTAAGCTGGAATATCAAATGCTCCAGGCACATACTGAATGCAGCACTGAACCTTGCAAGGGATTGACATAAACCACTACTGAGGTTAAGTAGTTACACAGAACGGCTCCCTAAGAACAATGCAGCTCACTAAGAATTCTTATATTTATTTATAACCTTCAGTCATCTGTTCTTTAATATCTGAAAAAATTTATCAATGTACTAGCAGTTCTCCAAAGAATAAAGATGCATTTTTCCTAAGGCGATCTAAGGCATATGGTCCCATTGGGAGGCAAAGGAATTCGTTTAGAAAACCAAAAGCAAGTGTTTCACATTATAGTTTGAAAGACAAATGCACAGGAGGGGAAGTGTATGGGGACAAATGTGTACAATAGGACAATAAACAAAAAGTTCCCAATAAAGTAAATGCATTTTAGTGGTGCTTGACATCTACATATCTGGGGTGACTGAGTTTGCATCTAAAGCCAGAATTTCATCTACAGTGTCTTTACATGTGCAAACAACTCTGTATCACCAAACTTGTCAACCATTTGTGACTGTCTGGTCGTGCACCAGATCCAGAAGGAATTCAAGAAACATGATTCTATGTTAGAGGTTGCATTAGGACAGCTTGAGTAAGTATTCCAAATCCAGATGGATTTGGAGATGGCTGAAATATAAGACTTCTGGTCCAGAAGGTGTTACTGGATGAACTAGGCCAAATGAAGTAAGATGGCCATTATTTTTCAACGAAAAGCTCAGGTAAATGCATTGCAGTCAGCTTTCTGTTTTCTTAAATAACACGTTCTGGAATCCTTCTTCTCCAGCTTGACAGTAAGTACCTTGATTATTGGGCTTATTCACTCATATTTTCTGTATAAATGTACTTAGTGAGGCAGTCCAGAGAGAAACAGCTTCGCCAGAAAAAGCAGCAATGCCCTTCTGCCATGGCAGTGGTGAAGTACTTTTCTGGAAAGCAAAAGATTTTTCTTCCCACTTTGGTTGGAGAAGGAATCAAATCAACATCTCTCCTCAAGAAAGTAACTTCATTGGAGGAGAGCAAAACGAAGAGGAGACACCACTCCCACAGTCCACTGTGGAGCTTATCTGCCTTCATTTCTCTGAAACTGTCCTTCAAGTACTTTCTGAACTGCCCTGCCTCTGGGAGATGAGGACTTTGATACCTAAACCATGATGTCCTCCTGTGATCAGCTGGAACATGCTGCCTTCCAGTACCTGAAAGGTGCCTATAGGAAAGCTGGGGAAGAACTGTTCATCAGGGCATGGAGCAGTAGCATGAGGGGTAATGGTTTTAAACTAGAAAAGGGGTGATTTAGGTTGGAAAATGTTCTTCACAATGAGGATGGTAGATCACTGGAACAGGTTGCCCAGAGAGGTAGTGGAGGCCCCATCCTTGGAGATATTCAAGGTCAGGCTTGATGGGGAGCAGCCTGATCTAATGAAGATGTCCCTGCTTACTGCAGGGGGGTTGGACTAGATGACCTTTAAAAGTGCCTTCCAACCAATGCATTCTATGATTCTATGAGGTGGTCCTTACTGTGATTCCTGAGAGTCACAGCTTTCAGCAGAGAGGCATGATGTGACAGGCAGGCCTGGCTTACCATCTCCTCTTGTGATTATTTTACCTATTGCAGAGTAGTATCCTGTTTCCAAGTGATTCTGCAGTTTATCACAGATTTATTGCGGATCAAGTAAAGCGTTGCTCCAGGGAGTATGTGTGGATTGCAGAGCTCTAAGGCAGCACGGGGAACAATGGAAAGATTTGGAGACTGGTCTTTGGAAGGATCTCACTGGGAGAACGAAATTGTTACTTAGCAGCAGCAAATAAACTAATAAAATGAACTAGAATACAGTTAGCAAGCCAAGGCCAAGAAAAAGAAAAGATGCCAAGAACAGAGAAGTTAAATAGAAGGAAATGTCACAAGAATCAATAAAATGGGCTAGATAACTGTGTCTTTCTGCATTAAGTGATGCAGAGTGAAACAGATGCTATTTCAATGTCATCAGCAACTTGACAAGCTGGATAAATAATTGTTGCCAAGAAAAATAAAAGCATGTGCTGTCAGTGTGGGTGGTTGCCATGATTGCTGTGGCCTCTGGTTCAAATGCAGTTACAGAGATGATGAAAGCGAAAATAAATATGGAAGTGGCTGAGGAAAAACAATTAGCTTCCCACAGATGGGCCTTCGGCATACCATAAATTTTATCTGCCTTTTTCATCATTAGTTTGGGTGGCAACCTGGGAAATAATAAAAGGTGGAGAATTATGGGACGGTCATTTCCTGAGTCCTTCCCATAAAAAGGGAGAAACTGTTGGTGTGGGAGAAGAACTGTGATGAGGAAACTGCATCAGATGTTTCGGCTGCAGAAGAGCTAGACACCAAATTTCCACCCAACAGCCACTGAAATTGTGAATACTTTCAGAGCCCCCACATACCATGAATTATTGGTATGTCTCTTAGGAACCTAAAAATCCTGTTCCAGGTATTTCTACACTTGGAGGTAGCAGTGCAATGTGGTGAGAGGCCCAGTTCACAGATGGATCCCTGAGGATCCATGGAGAAAGCACTTCAGTGCCTTCTCAGATAATACTGATATCAGCTGCTCATATAAAACATGACAGGAGGAAGAACAGTAATTCTTTCTACTCACTGGAGAGCCCTTGCTCAGGCCACTTTGTCTAGAGATGTCTGCTCCATTCCCACTTTTGTCTGAGGAGAATAACCCCACATTACAACCTCTTGGGTGAAAATAAGGACATCACCTAAGCAGAATCACAGACAGGATCACCTGAATATCTCTGTTCATTCTCTACAAACATCCTCTAAATCCCTTAAGAGTTGAGAACCAGAGTCAGATTTATATTCATGTCAATCTCTCTTAAATCTTACTTTAGGAAGGTGAGAGACAGGAAAGACATGCATTGAGTCACTCACTTGCACATCTTGTCTGCATCTCAAGGACAAACAATGTGTTTTTATACCTTCTCTACATTTGCAATTCCTTAAGCATTCAGCCATTGAAAATCTTCATCTCAGTCCCTGGGCAATTTCACTTGCATAAATACAGAAGCGAATGTCAGTATCATTTGCTACAGTCCCAAATAATCTGTAGGGTAAATCGTCAATAACAACGCAATCAGTGAGTGATCATCAAATAAATGGCAACATTGTTCTTTACTCATGACATTTTGTGTAAGAAATCAAGTCTGGCTGCAATTACTTGAGATGCTGATTTGTGATGTGTACAGAATGATGGGTGAAGGAGGAGAGTATAAAACTTTTGACTGCTGACATGATTCATCCAGTTAAAACACACGCCTCGCCTACAACCTTATAAAAATAACACTGCAATACGTGTCAACAATGCTGACATAGCTAGAGCAGGGATACAAAAACTCAAACTCTCTGATTCAGGATGTGGTGTAAGACAAAATTTCAGGCTGTTTGTTGATTCTTGATCCAGGACTGAGATCCACTGAAGCTGCATTTACATACTTTGCTATGTGGCAGGGGGGTTGGAACTCCATGATCCTTGGGGTGCCTTCCAACCCAGACCATTCTGTGATTCTATGAAGGAAACTCAGCTATGAACCATACATCCAAACAGTCAGTGTGGTTTTGTCCTACATAGGACAAATCTGCTGGGCTGGTTAAGCCACCCTTGGCAAAAGAGCAGATGTGGCACAAGTGTGAACCCTGGACAGGGTCTGGAGTCCCTGGCAGAAATGGAGCAGTTGGCAAGTGGCCTGGTTTTCTGGTGCTACCCTAAGGCAGGACATACAACTTTCAAATTTCCAAAGGGTATTACCACTTGAAGGCTTGCCTGAAATTTCTTAATGTTTACATTCTTAATTGTTTTTCTTTTTAAGAGAGCTGAAACCTCTTATGTGAAAATTTCTGAACTTCAGCATCAAAAAGAGAAGTTCAAGGTTCATCTTCACCCCCATCCTCACATGCATATGACCACTTTGCTTCATTCTTGAGGTAGATGAAATCCCATACACAAGATTGGTTCAGATCACAGGTTTTGGTTTCCTCTCTGGTTTTGTTCTCAGATGAGCAGAAATGTCAAGTGTTTTGTTTCAGAACTTCACTCTAACACAAGTAGAATAAAAACAAAACTCCAACAGTAACACTTACCATTCTCTTTCACGATTTAAAAAGAGTACTCTTTTCATGAACAGAGCAGACAGAGGCATATGTAGTGGTCAGTTGGGAACCAGGAGGGTCTCAGAAGATTTAGGGGAGGACAACTGATCCCTATCTGCTGCTCCTCAGAAGTCACTGTTTCACACAAGGCGATATAGTTAATGCCTCTCTGATTCTTGAACGCCTGCCCGGTTTTTCTGTGTGATCCTATCACTAACATTGATAAATAGGTCTGCCTAAAGCAATAAGGCCACAACATATTTGCTTCTTTGAACTAGAGTAATTCTGCTGCCAAACCAGAGCTCCTGGCTTTTCAAGGTTCAGCTACCAGTTACATGTGTATTGACATTTCTTTTTACCTCAGGCCAGATGAGGGAGAAACAGTTTCTTACTTTGTAAAGCACTTTTCTTCCTACTGTGTGACAGCTTTTTATAAAGCATTTGGGAAAGAGAGTGAAGGTGGTTTCCACAGAGATAAAGACATCTTCAAACTTTTCTGTTCCCAAAGAGGAAAACCACACTTCATTCAAATAAACAGGACCAGAAACACTTTTAAACTTGCCTTTCCAGAAGTATACCATGCCGTTCCTTTGAGAGTTGCTTTCTGACCTCAATCAAGATCTTCCCCAGCCTGTTTTCAGATTCCCAGTGCAGGAGAACATTTCTCCTTAATACATTGCTTTAGTATATATTACTTTTTCATATCAGATCAACCAAAGAGTTTTTGAGAAGGACTTATGAAGAAAAGTAAATGTGTGTGTATCACAGAAACAGAGAAAAGAACTGCAGTCCATTTCATCATCTGCTGTTCAGAGGATTTAGTGGTAATACTGCAGACAAAGGTTTATGTGTTATGAAAGCTTACACATTTGCTATGTTTCTCAATAGGTTTAGTTCTATTTTATGCAACTTTATTTATGTGGAAGGGAATCTAGGTCAGGCTTCTTTCACAGAAGGGTAAATTCTCTGTAACACCCTGAATCTTATGCCTGCCTAAACAAGCAATTTTCTTTACAGTATAAAATAGATACCTATATGCCTATAAATTCTGGTCTTGGTGAAAATGTGCGTCATATGCTGCATTCCCTATTCTTCAAGTAGATTTATCTACTAAAGGTCTGACACACACAGCAAGACACACACTCACACACACACACACACACACACACCCCCTTACTCCCAGTAAAGCAAATATTTTTTAATGAAAGGCTGATGCCAAAACTTTTGAAATCTTGTGTTTCCTTTGTGTGTTTTTACTGAAACATTTAGGAATTAAGAACTTCAGCATTAGGAAATTTTAATCAGAGGCTGAGAGACCAAGCACAACTATCAGAAGAACTACGTGCTCTTCCTATAAGCTTATTCACTATTCCTATATTAAAGGTGTTATGTCTGAAATAATTTTATCTTCTGAGTTTAATTCCAAGGCAGAGACAGAGTAGACCCCACAGTGTGGCTCATTCTAGTCTCTGTCAAAAAGGGGCTGTGTCAGAGATGTGCTAATTTCACTTTATTTTAATCTCCTAGTTAGCATAACAGCAGTAGGGGTGGAATAGACCCACCAGGTCTTCTAACCTATTCCCATGGACTAGCACAGGGTGTTTGTCACACAGTTCTCAAGTCTTGTCCCCTCAAATTTTAAATGCAGCTTGATTGGTGGCTAAGCATTGTCACTTGTCACATTTTTAAGAGTTGTTAGGGGCAACGGCAATTACTTAGGGGAGCTGCATTTTAGAAACCTGGTGGAAATGCTTCTATTTTGGGGTCCAATAGGCTTTCTCTTGTAAAGGAGGTAGAGGAGGTTGGCAGTATGGAAGAGCAGTTGTGAAGCTGGAAGAAGGTGTTGGGAGATCCAGATTTGTTCTTGTAAAACCTGTCACTTCAAGAGATTGATGTTTTCTTTCAAAACAAGCTCCACAAATCTGAGAGTAGTGTCTCTCTGTTACAGCATACCCATGTGCTCTTGGAAAAGGAAGAGAAGCAGTGAACCACAGCATACAGTTAAAGACTTATATACGCTCCGACACTGCAGCATAGTTTAGCTTTATATAGTCCATTCTTCTACGTAAGGGGAAGAGCTCAAAACTGAGTCAATCCATCTAAAAGAGTAGCTCTGTATATGGTACTTCAAGGGCTAAATAATGGAGTAGTTTTTCTGAGAGAAGACACATTCATGGACATGAATAGCACATTCTTAAATCTTTCGCTGATTTATTTTGATTAATTTTGAAGTGATTTATTTTGAAATGTGACCACACACTCTCATATCTATTTACAGTGCACTGTTTTCTCAGATCTAAAGGCATAGACAGGACCACGTAAAGCAGGGACAGTGCAAGGAACCCTGACCCAGGTCTATGCATGGGCATTTTGGAAAATGAGGCCCTGAACACCCCTGCATATTGTGAGCCTCTGTTAGGGGCTAAGTAGCTCACGCATTTTGTAATCAATCTGTGTGCACCCCTTTGTAAGTTCATGCCACTCATGCCACATCTCACTGACTCTTTTTGGTTCTAACACCTACAAATTGTCTGGCAGTAATGTGATTAACACTCAGTGCTGTGGCCACGTTTACCTTCTGATGTGTGCTGGGTTTCTTGTCCTCTAATCAGTCAGAAAACACCTCCTGGGGTGTATGAGATGGGAGGAAGGATGTGGATAGCTGTTCCCCAGAGCATCAAGATGTCAGTAAGGCATGCCCAGACATGGGCAGTAATGCAGCTTTAGTGTCAGTCAGTGGTTCCTCTGGGTTTTCCAACTAAGTGATCAGTTTTAGAGATTAAAGTAAAGCTACCCATGGTTTAGATTAACTATGTGCTGAAGTGTGCTGATGGTGTGCAGAGTATTCAGTTCTCCCTTGCACCAAGACTGAAACAAGCAAGATATTGTAGCCTATAGGTCCAAAGGACTTCAAGGGGCTCATTCGTATGATTAAAGATAGGTACATGCTGAAATGCTTTGCTGAATAAAGGGCATTTTGAAATATGTTTTCATAAATCTTGCCCTTGAAAATTCATAGGCATAACTGAGAAGGCCAAGAAATAAAAAGGAAAAAACGTGAAATGTGTAGGGATATTTGGGATTCTAAAGTATCTGCAGTACATATTTTATGCAGCAGTGGCAATTTGTGTGTGCATAAACCAGGATTTTTTTATTGTATTTTATGAATTGATATAATACAAGTGGAACATAAAAGAATAATGAAAAGAACAAGACATGACTGAGTGTCTTCTAAAAGTTTTTATGGCCTTTGTCAGGAGAACAAACCCCCCCAACCCTTGCTTTCTGTCAGTAAATAAAGATGCAATGCTAGAACAAAATCTGTTCAGAAAATTCTTTCACTCCATCCTCGCAACAACAAAAGCATTAGAATCAGCCACAAAATTAGTACAATGGTGTTGGCTACCAGCAGCACAAATGGACTATTCATTTTGATAACTCAAATGGGAAGTTGAAAGGATAAAAAATTATTTTCCATGTCAGGTATAAATTCCAGCCCCTTGTTGGTATTTTGCTACTATTTTACTTGGATAATCCTGTAATGATGCAAAGACAAATAGAGTTTGCTGGCTTATGAGCATACAAAGAGCTGCTGTTCTGTGAGGTGTACAACTTGGGGAGAGTTCTGCTCTAATGCCAGTGACCGTATGGGGCATTTGTGTGCAAGTCGATTTGGTAGGAAAAAAGCCCATCTTCACCTCAAAGCCATTTCAGCTCTGCTGGATACAGGAGCAGTTAAATGATTTGTATGATATAGTCAGAATACTCCATGATAAAAATGAGGTATTGATTCAAGGAGATTTTAATTTAGATTAGTTCACTTAAAATAAGTAATGAAATGAACTCTACAGAGCTCACGTTCAGAATGAATTATCTTGCCACCTCACTGAAACCTTAGACAAGGAATAATTCTTGTTATGGCCCTAACCTAAATCACCAACTTTAAATAAGAACTGTACAAATCATCTGGACGAGAGAATGACAGATGCGATATCTGATTTGTAAATGAATTCTAGGGAGAGGAAAGAAAAAAGAAAGGAAAAAATGTTTTCCTAAAATAAATCAGAAGGAAAAATGTAAGTAATTTCAGTACTATATTTTAATATTAACAGCTGCCCATGTGTCAAATGCTGTGTTAATATTTGATAAAATCTTGCATATTGCTACTTTCCAAGAATACTTTCTCCCTCCCCCATTCCCCAGTTTTTCTGGACAAGATTTTTTAATGAGTTATTCCTATACTGAAGCCTTTTACAATAGCTGACAGTTATTTTGCTAAGATGTCTTGTGCTGATTTAACCTGTTTTGCTTTACATATTGTTTATCCATGCATATTTACAATAGGCATCCTCACCACCCACACTCAGACTGTTGATGTATATAAACATATATTCACACACTTCAATATATGATTTCCTTTTGGATCATTTTTGAAGCCTCCGGTTCCTTGCCCATTCTGTTTACAATAGTTCTAATCAAGATTTATTATTTTTTCATTCATTTTCCTGTATATTGCTGAATTTATTTTCCAAGTGTTAATTGTGTTAATTGTGTTTTCCAAGTGTTAAAATTAACAACACAAGTTCTAAAACAGATACAGAATTGAACAAAAATTTGATATATTTTGCTTCTACCTTTTCTGTAATATTAGCTTGTTGTTTCACCTTATTTATATTATGGGATATTGGAGTTTTGTTATCATTTTTAATAATAAGCTTTCATCTTAGAAGTGATGGTCTTTGTTAAAGGCTTAGCTTGCTAGACATTCCTGGAGATCCTTTTACACTTCTTAACTAAAATTATTTTACCCTTTTTCCAAGTGAATATGAGGTGTCCAGGGAAGATATCTTGCTTACAATGAGTAGATCTTCTGGATTTATCACACATTAAGTGTCCAATGAATAGCAGGATCCATGCTAAACATTGCAAACAAAGGCATGCAGATATTTGTCTCTCAAGTGCTACAGACTATCTGACAGAAAAAGCAGGATCTTTGCTTTTGGTTGGTATGGCTAGGTTGAGAGCTGCTGGGGTGGCTTCTGCAAGAAGCTGCTAGAAGCTTCACCTAGGTCCAATGGAGCCAATGCTGACTGGCTCAACAATGGACTCACTGCTGGCCAAGGCCAAGACAATCAGTGACAGTAGTAGTGCCTCTGGGATAACATATTTAAGAAGGAAAAAAAACCCTGAAGTTCCAGCTTTTTGCCATCAGAGAAAGGAGTGAGAAGATGTAAGAAACTGCAGACACCAAGGCCAGTGAAGAAGGAGGCGGAGGAGGTGCTCCAGGTGCCGGAGAAGGGATTCCCCCGTAGCCTGTGGAGAAGACCATGTTGAAGCAGGTTGTTTCCCTGCAGCCCATGCAGGATGGTGAGTGGTAAAGATTCCCCTGCAGCCCATGGTGGACCCCACGGTGGAGCAGGTGCAGACACCTGAAGAACAAGCAAGCTCCTGGCAGTACTTGTGGCCCCATGGAGAGAGAAGCCCACACTGGAGCAGGTTTACTGGCAGGACTTGTGACCCTGTGGGGGACTATGCTGGAGCAGTCTGGTCCTGAAGGTCTGCACTCTGTGGAAGCCACATGGGGCAGTTCATGAATAACTGCAGCCCATGGGAAGGACTCGTGGAGAAGTCCATGGAGGACTGTCTCCTGTGAGAGGGACCTCACGCTGGAGCAGGGGAAGAGTGTGAGGAGTCCTCCCTTGAGGAAGAAGGAGCAGCAGAGACCATATGTGATGAACTGTTCCCAACCACTATTCCCCATCCCCCTGTGCTGCTGTGGGGGGAGAAGGAAGAGAATTCAGGAGTGAAGTTGAGCCTGGGAAGATGGGAGCGGTGGGGGTAGGTGTTTTGAGATTTGGTTTTATTTCTCATTATCCTACTCTGTTTTGATTGGGTAATAAATTAGATGAATTTTATTCTATGTTGGGTCTGGTTTTCCCACGACATTAATTGCTGAGTCATGTCTCCCTGTCCTTATCTCAACCCATGAGCCTTTCATTATATTCTCCTCTGTCCAGATGAGGATAGACAGTGATTGAGCAGCTTTGGTGGGCATCTGGCCTCCAGCCAGGGTTCACCCACCACAGTCTTTGATAGTGAAGCTATCATCTAATCAAAACATAGTATTCTTATTTAGATATGCAAAGATAAGATAAATATTCCACTGTCCATAACATGGCTACTTAGGTCTTTTGATGCCTGTGCATGGTCACCCTCAGCTCCGGCTCATCTCCCCTCATGTCGCTGCCCTGCTCTTGCTGTTCCCTGCAAATGGGACTGGAAGGTGATTTACTTTACATGAACACTGATTTCACTCATGCAATCTCACACTGGCACAGACAAGCACCAGAATGTATATACAAGGGCAGTCTGTTCAGAATCAAAGATGCCTGAATTCAGGAGGTCTGTCCTAGAGGAGCACAGGACACCATCTACTGAGTCCTCATCCTGTCTGCTGTTTTGAGAACCTTATTCTTATTTCTGCACATGCCTTTTGGGCCTAATGGTGATTAGTGTCTCCACCCCATTTCACCTCCATGGGTTGTCAGGATTTACTCATTGTCCTTTGTCTCTGACTATGGCTTCATGACAAGGGGGAGCAAAGGGGCAGGCACCAATCTCCTCTCTTTGGCAACTGGCAATAGAACCTGAGGGAACGGTATGAAGCTGTGACGGGGAGTTTAGGTTGGATATTCAGAAGAGGTTCTTTACTGAGAGGGTGGTTGGACACTGGAACAGGCTCCCCAGGGAAGAGGTCACAACACTGAGCTTGGCTGAGTTCAAGAAGTGTCTGGAGGATATACTCAGTCCCATGCTGGCTGTCCCTGTGTGGAGCCAGGAGTTGGACTCGATGATCCTTATGGGCCCCTTCCAACTCAGGATATTCTGTGATTCTATGATTCAAAGCTGCACTTTGCTGCATACTAGGATTGTGATGAGCTGCTAATCTCTACATATCTTCAAAACATGGCCAGACATTTCCATTCATTCTCCCTTCCCACCAGTTACCACATTTCTATTACGTTTCTCTACACACTCTGCACAGGTTTTTTATGCACTGAGCGCTTCCAGTGGTGATCAGATCTAAAAATGTATCAGTGCCTCTTCTCTTTCCAGAGGAATAAATCAGATGCTACTAGCAAATTTTAGACACTTTAATTTAAGATGAGATACATTTCCAGAAGCAGAGATAAAGGGGATATTAATAAATTTTCTCCATGTCACAAAATAAATTCAGGTCCAGACTTAGAATTGATTGTATTTGGTAACAGAAAAATACTCATCTTTACTGTCTGATTTAAGGGTATTGGGCAGAAAGAAGGAAGGATTCTGGATGGGGAAAAAGCCACTAGATCTTTGACAGCAGTTTCAGTGGTGCAAATGCAATTATCTGTGCAAATTGGTAGTATTGCAAAGAAAGGCATTTAGAAAAAAAAATGGGCATTCACTTTCAATGAGATTTAAAATTGGGATCCAGTTCAATTCGGTGCTTCCTATCACCACCTACAATTACCTGAAAGGAGGTTGTAGAGAGGTGGGTGATGGTCTCTTCAGCCAGGTGACATGAGATAGGACAAGGGGAAATGGCTTTAAGCTGCACCAGGGCAGGTTCAGATTAGATGTTAGGAAAAAAATTTTCACTGAAAGAGTTGTCAGGGCCTGGAACAGGCTGCCCAGGGAGGGGTTTGAGTCACCATCCCTAGATGTGTTTAAAAAAGGGTAGATGAGGTACTTAGGGATATGGTTTAACATAGGAGGGGAACAGTTGGACTTGATGATCTTAAAGGTCTTTTCCAACCTTGTGATTCTGTGATCACCATAATGTGTCTGTCTGTAGCTTCTACAATGAGTAAGAAGATTCTGATGTTGTGCATTACTATTGGCCAAATTTCCAGTTTGTATTATTTCTAGAGAGTGCCATGTTCCCCAGGGAGTTTGTCACCATACAGGTAAAGTAAACATGTCCAAGACTTTCTCCAGCACTGAGGCCAAGTGGTATGTCACAGCTTGCATCCGTCAGACCCAAAACAGGTGAGCCATGTGCAGACCACCCATGGGAAGGACTGCTTGGCCACACCAACTTTTTAACCTTGCCTGGGAAATATTTAGGAGGGAATTAACTGGATTGGGGAAAAATCATGCCAGAGTTTGTTCTAAGAGTTTACCATTGTGAATTAATGAATTACCATTCCCAGGACCTTTGGCACAGTTTAATTTAGTAGAATAGACATAGCCAATGAGGACTAAGTTCTCTGAAAAACTACAACATATCTCAGCATTTAGAGTCAGAGAAGGGGAAAGACATCTGCACCGTGTCCAGATGTCTTGTGTCTAGATGTTATTTCTTTTACTTTTTTTTTTCCTTCTCCATGTCTGCTTCAGCTATATTATCTCCAGAGTGGATATAGCAATATTTAATCTTCCTTCTTACTCTCTTCCAGATTATGTAGATATTATTTAGATAATTATTAGATTTTCTCTAAAATTAGATCAGATACAATGTTAGTAGATGTAACTTTGATTTTAATAAGAAAATATCTGTATTTGATAGATAGAACCAGCTAATTAGTAAACAGGATCATAAAGTCAATACGTCTGAGTCCCTTCCTCAGATTTGATTGAATGCTAGTGGCAGGACTGCCGTTTGCTCATGATACTTAGTAGGATATATAACTGTGCATGTTTCCTACAACATGAAGTTTTTCTTATTTTGTTGGCGTTTCTTTTCCTTCCAGCCTGATTCTCAGCTGCAGACAGTTAACGCCCGTTTCTACAGCCTTCATCACTTAACAGGGAAATACGTAGAGCTGAGATTTTTCAGATCTGCATTTGACAAATAATTCTCTCTCCCAGTGATAGCCTGAAAGGTGTTTTGAGACTGATTTGGAGACAAGGGTGATGCTTTGCCTGGGACTGGGGAAATAACATCTGTATTCTTTCTTTTTTTTTAATTCCTTTTGTTCATTTGCTCTTTTTAAACTTCCACTTCTCCTAAATCACAGTCTAGGGAAGTTACTGGACTTAATCATTCTCCTTTCTCCCAGTTCATGCATATGCTTCTTAACAGAACAAATCCTTGTTTCATGGGAGTTTTCTTCCAAAATTCACAAAGTCAGCAACAGGGAATTTATAAAGTCCTTGCAATTGCTAGGTTCCCACCAGTGGTGGGACCAATAGGTTCCACATGTGTGGCAATTAGAACAGAGCTAGAAAATGAGATAGGTTGTAGAAAAGATCTGTTCAATCTCTTCAAGCCTTGTGAGCTGCCAGATATAACTAATGCAGTTGCCAAGTTACCAGCATCAGTTCATGATTCATACAGCAGAGAGACATAATAGGAAATACCTTTAAAAATAACTAGGCTATTTTAATCTATAGGGCTATTTTAATCTATACTTTAATAACAACAAAATTGGTGTGCTTGTTGTTTACCCTGAATGATTTGCTAAAAGACTTCAGCTTTCAGTCAGAATACAATAGAATTAATTATAAAGTTACATATATATATAGTCAGTTCACAACAGCCTTCCCTGAACAGAAGACTGACATCGCATAAGGAGACTAAGGTATCTGGATAAATCTAGTGGAATCCAGCACCTTCCTATTGACTGCCCTGCATCTGTTGGGTTTTTTGCATGCATATGGATATACAACATCATAGATGTTGCGTCTGCAGTCTGCAGACTGAGATACATTTGTACAAGAGGTACAAGAGAAAAATAACAAGCCACCCCGATCATCCTAAAATAAGAGGTAGATATCGTTGGTCAAGGATTTATATATAATACGCTAATTCAGTGATCATGTCCCAGGGAATATATCCACAGCTGCACTGAAGATCTGTTCAGCAGCTTCTTGTGCTCACTGTCCATTAACGAGCTTGGATGCCTGCTGTGCTGGGCTCTGGGATTAATGGCTTTTTGGGATGGCTTCTTATGTTGGTTTGCCACAGGATTGATGGTGGGTATGGCAACTCCCCTGCAGGCAGTGCAGTGGAAGGGCGTGTGGTGTGGTTGTATTTTGATATAGCTGAACTAGTAACTGCCCTGACTTTGTAAAAGCAACTCCTCAGCTGTATGGACTGTTGAGGGATATTAGTTGTTTAAAGTAAATAAGTAAGTTTTAATTGGAATAAATTACTTAGGATTATAATAGGGTGTGATTTGTGCTGTTTGCTTAGCTTTACTTAGCATGACTGGCTAGATTTGCTGAAGCCTTTAGGCCATGATAGAGCTATTAATCTCAGTAATTTTCCTAGTAGCTTTCCTGACAGCTAGTACAGAGCTGGGTTTAGACTTTTAGCACGGGAAAGTATTTTGTTATCACACTAATGTCTCATTTGTGTTTTTGCAAGTCTAGGATTCTTCAGTTCTCCATGTTGCACCAGCAAGGGCAGGTCTTCAAGGAGTGTAAACCAGAAGATAAGGACACTCCAACCTTTGGTGACAACTGTGGAAACTACAGATCAACAAGGTAACAGCCTGCTTGCCTGAACACCGATGGTATGCGGGTCCTGAGGGTATCGTGTTCCTGGGGTTTCTTTGTTCTGGATCCCTCTCCTTGGAGGCACCCAACATGTGCTGATGCTTCTGCTGCACCTTTCAATTAAATTAATTATTTTTTAAAATCAACACTTGAGATTCTGCTGCGTGAAACCTAGGGTTGAGCCTAAAGAAGGAGGAAGCACAACAAAGAATAAGTGTCTGTCTGTCTGTCTGTCTGTGTGCATGCACGAACTCATGTGTGACACCATGAAGAGTGTGTGAATGCTGCCCGGGCAGCTGCTACTCCTTTAACATAGGCACTGCCTGGTGAGAGGCTGCTACAACCACCATTGCAACTGACTGCATCGTTTCCAAACAAGGCACGTCCACAGCTGTGTTTTCCCCAGGGCCAGTGGCAAGGCAGAAGAACAGGAGGCTGGGCTGTGTCTCTTGGACGCCTGTGGTTAGAGTGGAGGAATGAACCCCACAGCCCACTGGCTGTTGGTGTTTGGGGACTACTGTGGAGACTTTTGACCACTTGCTTGAGCTGTTCTGGTACTTCCTGACCACTTCTGGAGACACAGTACAGACCAGGTGGTCTGGCTGCCTGTCCTTGCTCTTATATTTTCATTTGTGTTATGAATTGCTTCTGGGATTTCTCTCTCTTTCCATTGTTTTTATATGGCACTTTAGGGACTTGCTTACACTTAGATGCCTTAGTTTTAGGAAAAGTCAAATTATGTGAATTCTTCCTTAAAGTATTAACATTTCTACCTCAAAAAGTCAAACATGCAAAAGGTTTTTTGCTCCTTATCCTGCAAGTAAATCTATAACATCATTGGGACTCAGCATGCATGTAAAGGTTCATTAGTGCCTTAATAAATAAAATGATACTGAACCATTTTGGCAATTATGGTAACACAACTGTGCATGAGTAGAATATTTTTCATGGCACTGCAGCGTAAGCTACAATGTGTTTGCAAAGTAAACCTGAAAATACTTGGTGTTTATCTTTTCTTGTCTCTGAAATTCGTAATTAATTCAATCAAGGACTTTCTGTTTACTTGAACTGGCTTTGATTTGAACACTAGTTAAGATAGCATTATGCAAATTTGTGACAGATGTTCAGAGTAAGATTTTTTTTTCAGTTGTTAATAATTTTGTCCAATCCTTGTCTTCCTAGACAGTGTTTCTACAAAAGACCTATTTCATTTTTTTAAACATTATCTTTCCCAGTCCCCTGTATACATTCAGAAAGAGTGAGGGGATTTCCTTTTTGCTAAGGAAATAATCTCCTCCTTCCTAGTCAAAACACTAGAAATGCTGGTTACCCAGCTCCTTTTGAAAAAGAGTTAACTGAGATGGATTTTACATAGGAAAGTGGAAACTCCTGCAACCTACTTGTCAGAGACCCGTGCTGCTTCTGTGGTTACAGCAGTGATGTTGCATCATGACAAGAAATGTCATTTTTTGTTGAGAGAGAGAAAAAATAAGTCTGAATTCTGAGTTAGTGATTAAAGACAGTAGGTCAGAAACTCCATCATATGATTAGTTTAGGCAGGTAGTTGCAACAGATTTATGTGCAGTTCATGTATTTCTCATGAAAAATTTTCAGTCAATGGGAATTAATGCTCAACTATTACTATTAATTGAATACTTTCATTCTTTAGCTATTTTTAAAATCAATTCCCATACGTCTAGGTAATGAAATGTCATTCTGCCAACCAAAGCTGTTGTTGTACTGCAATGCAGCAGAAGAAAAATATAACGTGCTGGTGTAAGGAAAATTTGGCTGGCTTCAATTTCCTCTTCACTCAAAGTTTTGAAAAAGTTGCCCAGTGTTTCTGATAAAACTCAAAGGTTATAACGCAGATACAATATATTATGGGGTATTTTCATTCTGGTGTTATGAGTATTAATGCATGTGAAATAATTGGAAATCTTTGAAAAAGAAAAACAATTGAATGTAGGTGTGAATTGACTTTGCTTCTGTTGGACCTCTCCTCTGTGCAAACTTGTATTTTTCATCAAGCTTTTTCCTTGTACGCTATACAAATGCATTTGCAGGATAATCTTTTTCCCTGGCCTATTTTGTGCAAGTCCTGAGAAGTTTCTTTTTGATGTACCTCCTTTTCTAACTACAATAGCTTTCTAGGACAACAGAAATGTTCATGGAAAACATCTGCTTTCCCTCAAAGCCTATTTTTTGTCAGGAAATTAAATCCATGCTCAAAACTCTTTAATCCAGAAATCCAAAGTTCACCTGATTTATGCTGGCATATATTTAAACAAAGCTCATATGTGTGGCTTTAAGACACTGCATAAACACTCAATATTAACATATCCCATGGAATTACCAGCTTCATTGCTATTTATTCATCACACATGGGAATGAGGCATCTTTACTTCTGCAGCTTCTGTCCTTGTAAACCTCAGTTGCTGCTTTCTGCTGTATCTTCCTGTTATTTTCTTGCTGTCATCTGTAGTCAACAGTCAATCCATCACCACTGCTTTGATGATTGCCAGAGCTCCTGTATCAAGACCACACTGTCAGCTTGACACCCTGCGTGTGCAACAACCTTCCCACTGCAGTGGGGAATTCTAGGAGCTCAAGTGCCATGGGGACAGGCTGTTCTTTGGAGCTGATAAGCATAGAGATGAAAAAAACCTTATTTTCTCTCCTGGGTTTAGGCTGGTGGGTTTTATAATTCTCTGTTTTGATTTGTCTTTTAGGTCATTCTGATTTCTCTCCTGTGCTCATGTTGCCTCTTTGACACTGCCTCTTATCAAGAAACAGCTTTAGAAAGAACCAAACCTGATTTTATTTGCTCTGGCTGACCAAAGTTAGCAGGAGTGCATTGTGCCACCTGCATTAGGTCTGATTTCTCAGTAAATACCAGACAAATGGTGCTGTGAATGCTAACTCCCCTGAGTTTTTCTTAGTTTCCATCAAAACAGTTTTAAACAGCGTGTTTTAAGATGGGAAACAGTGTGTTTGCATTCTCCTTCCACACCCCATCCCCCCACCTCCCCACCGCAACCCTGACACACACACACCCACCCCAATATGTATAAAACTGGTTTAGCTTTTGAAGTGGCTGTATGTCCTTGCATAGCTGGGAATTCCTTGGTGAAGGAACACCATGAGTGCTGTCTCTATATTGTGTCTGTACAGCCTATGGCAGGTGAGAAGACTTGGAGGGTTTCCATTTTAATCAGTTGTAGTCAATTAGTACACTTAAGTCTCTCATTACATTCATTGATGAAAAAAACCCCACAGAGATTTGTTTAAAAGTTATATTTTGGTATAAAATGTGTCCTTTTTCTTCTCCCCAGTGCATACTTGTACTCTTGAGAGTCTTATCTCAAACAGCTTTTTGTTGTATTCAGAGTCTTGTACGCTTAAATTGCCTAATTGGCCAGTCCCACAGTATGGGAATAAAACATCCCAGAGCATAGGATCCTGCATAAGATCTGTTTCAAGAGCATCTTTCCTTGTTGTATATTTGCTGTGTTTCTCAGTGATGCAGCCCAGGACTGCTACAGCAATGAAAAGTTCTTGTTTTGATGTTTGGGGAATGATGTTGCCACAGAGGATTTGCATATTCCCCACTGTAGGGAGGTTGTAGTCAGCATGATGCAGACACAACGAGACTTCTTACTTCAGAGGAATCAGCTAACATGTATAAAAATCAAGGAAGCTTGAACATCTGCTCAGATGATAAAAAATAAGTTATATTGGGATAAAGCTTTGATTTTTACTTCATTGATTTTTCACAAGAAAGCAGAAGGCAGTCAGTCTCCTCATAGTTACCCTTAATGGCCGGCATCCTCACTAGTAGATTAAATAGTTGCCCAGTTTATAGTTTTCAAGGTACAGCTGCAAAAGGAAAGGCAAAGTCCTCAATGTAGCAGAAAGTGTTAAAGAAACTAATGAGCAGCTTCTGTACAATTTTGAAGACAGCATTTGACACAGCATAAAGATGAAAATGTCTCCAGAATTGAAGGAAAAGTATTTCAGAAGGGAGCTTCAATCCAAATGTTGAAAGACACTGAATTATACAATGTGCCAATGAATACAATTTGATGCAACTATCAGAAAGGAAAATTACATTTAATATCCCCGTGGCAGAAAGTGCACCAGAAAATAAAGGGAAAACTGCACTTCATTACTGGAAAAATGATCAGGCGTCATTTCTGGAAGGCAATCAATTCTTAAACTGCCCATAAGTGGTCTGCCTGTGCCCACGGTGTCCACACATGTCAGGAATTCATCAGTTCCTCTCTGAAAGTTTACGACTAACTTTGACATTACTAGGTCAGATATATTCCATTGTTGGTAAATATGTGTCAGTCAAACATACCAAATCGAGCCCCCCACCCCTCCCCAAAGCAAGCAGCAATAACTGTAAACAAAAATACCCAGAGCCACAGCTGTCATTTTTCAGAAAAAAATAAATGTCAGACCCTCCCAATATTAATTCTAAGCTGACGTGCCCAATATTGTCTAAATCACCTGTTGCTTTATGAGGAAGGTTCCCAAAAAAATTTAGATGCTGGTTTTAGAGTCATGAAAACACTCCCAGAAAGGAAAGTGTTACACAGCCCTGGAGCAGGGACCTACACCGGAGCAAAGGGATAGAAGTAATGAGATGAGAACAACCTCCCCCACCACAGCAGAACCAGCTGTTTATCCTGGCCTGGCTTCATGTGTAAGTACAGCTGTGTGGCTGCCAGAATAAGGAAACTACAAGAAGAGGGGAGAAATTAAATCAGGAAAAGGAAAATGGGTATCTCCTGTACAATTGCCCAGGCTTTCCTGATTCTTTTTAATACAAATATTGCATTAAATGCCTCATGGGCCAAGGATAGGCTGCCAACTTGGAAGAGAAATTGCCCTCAGAAGAACCAAAAGGACAGAAGGGCATCACTTTTTGTCAAAGGAGACAAGAAGACTTTATTATTGTCCATTCCCAAGCACTCAAAGGTCATGCCCAAGCTCCAAATAATATGAGACTAGCTTGAAACTCACAAGATTGAATTAAAGGTTAGATTTATTATATTTACTACGTGATTCCTGAACCTGATAGTCAGGATGCATTTGTGTTATATTTTGAAATTTCCCAATGACTATTAGGGTTAGACCTTGTGGCTGCTGGTTATTTTTTTCTTTTAAAAAAAGGAGTTGAGATTGCACCAAGTCACTTATTTCCAGAGGTAAATTTCCAGAGATAAACCATAAACTATTGCAAGAATCAATGAGATACTGACAGTTGTCAACACCAGGTACACTAAAAAAGTGGAAGTAATCTGACTTTCAGCTTTGCAGAAATAAATAATACAAAGTGCAATTTCCAGGCAAGCAGGACTGGGTGCAAGAAAAGCTTTTGTCAGATTCATGTTCTCATTTCCCTAAGCCTCTTTCCTACTGTCCAGGTGGCTACATTTCCAAATACCTGTCTTAAACTTTTCTACTGATCACAGGACTTTTAGGGTAGTTTGAGGATGAATATTGTACTTTATCAGCGAATTTTCCTTGACAGGTGTCATTTGTTAAGATTTTTTTTCAACCTAAAAGTTTCTCTGTGTCTACAGAAGTTGTCTTACAGAGGGAGATGTTTTGTTTAATGTAAATGCTCCCAGAACTTTATAAGTTTTGACTTAATTTGGTATCTAATAACCCAAAAATAATGACACTTCACAGCTTCTAGGACAGCAGCCTGCCCTGATAGACTAACGTCTTTTTCCATCCACATTATGTGGTAAATATGGTAAATATTTATTAATTATATAAATATATGGCATTCTTTGATATATATGGTAAATAGCTCCTTTTCAAACTGGCAATCTGTCACAAGTGGGGTCCCCCAGGGATTGATATTGGGCCCAACACTTTAATATCTTCATAAGTTAGCTGAATGATAGGACCAAGTGCACCCTGATGAAGTCTGCCAATGATACCAAACTGAGTGGGGAAGTTGACACTTCGGAAGGGAGAGTCACCCTACAGGAAGACCTGGATAGCCTCAAAGACTGGGCTAACACGAACTTTATGAAATTCAACAAAGACAAATGTAAGGTCTTGCACCTGGGAAAATATAATCCAGGAGTGCAGCACCGGCTGGGATCTACTTACCTGGAGAGCAGCTCTGTGGAAAGAGACCTGAGGGGTCCTGGTAGACAAGCAGCTCTATGAGTGAATAGTTTGCTGCAGCAGCAAAGAAGGCCAACAGGATGCTGGGTCACATCAACAAGGGCATCATCAGCAGAGATAAGTTATTATCCCACTGTACTGAACACTTGTCAGGACACGCCTGGAACACTGTGTTCAGTTTTCATCCCCACTATACAAAAAAGATGTGGACAGGCTGAAGAGGGTCCAGAGAATGGTCAGGAAGGTGATCCAAGAACTAGGAAGTCTGACAGTGAGGAAAGGCTGAGAGAATATGGTTTGTTCAACCTTGGGAAAAGAAATTTTAGGGGTGACCTCACCACCATGCTCCAGTACTTAAAGCGTGAAGACACCCTTCTTACAATGAGTCACATAGAAAAGATGAGCAGTAATGGGTGAAAGTTAAACCCAGGGAAATTCTGATTTGATACATGAGGACAATTTTTCACAGTGAGATCAATGAGTCACTGGAATAATCTCCCCAGGGAAGTGATGGATTCCCCGACATTGGACACTTGTGACATTTGACTGGAGGGAGGGCCGGGCCACCATGCTTTTGCCAAGAAAGTTTGGACCCAATAGCCCTTGAAGTCCTTTCCAACCTGGTGTTCTGTGATTCTATGATATTTGCCATATATGGACCAAGGTTTATTTTCAGTGATGGTGGTCTGAGCCTAAAATAGGTTTGCTGAATTGAAATGCAAAGATGCGCTGTTGTCAGGGAAGGCAATTCAGCTCACTCCCCATTCACCTATCAAGCTCTTACTTTTACTTTATTTTATTCTTTTTCAATACTTGTCAGCATGACTGTGGACCTCCTGGACTCCTCCAGATGCACCATGGCAGGAGTTTCACCTGAGCATTAATTCTGCATGGCAAAGCCCAGCAAGGTGCCAAGGTCCACCCACATGCCAGCAGCAACACCAGCTGAGGTCCTCTCTGCCCACTGTTGCTGATAGGGTCAGTCGAAGGGCAGGGCTGAGACAAAAGGTTTATTAAAGTTTAGACAACCCAGCAGCTGTGAAGATATCTTTTTTTCTGATATCTCCACTGTCAGCAGGAATGACCAAGTGTTCATCACTCACCTGCTTTCTCTAAGAAAATGGAAATCTGGAAGGGTTTAACTGGGGCATCCAGTCAAGCTGAGCCACAGGGTTTGATGGTCTGATGGCAAATGTTAATGAACAAGCAGGGCAATTTTTGCCAAGAGGAAGGTTAAAGGACACCAAAACATCTTCATTACTGATGTCCCCAAGGTGTCCCAGTTAGGGAAATTTTGTAGTGTGTGAGGTAAGGACCTCCAATCAAGAACCTGGTTTGGATCTGCCAGAAAAGAAGGAGCTTTCCAAAGGACAACCATGTCCCCAATTCTCACTCAAACCTCTGGCTCTGAGGATCAAAGCCAGAATTCCAAGCACTAGGAGGACTTGGAAAAGACTGGCTGCAACTGTGGCAGTATAAAAGAACATAATTTTTTCAAGTCCTTTATGCTTTCCCAAATTCCCAGTTACCCTAGGCTTACCTCAGTCTCATCCAGTTCCTCACCAAAGGGTTTTCTGAGGTGCCCAAACACATTAGTCAAGCTTTCTGAGAAATACAAAACTTCATGTAGTCAGGATGCCCTTTAGGCCACATCTCCTCTGAACTAAATTGTGCATTTGGAAAAGAGAAACCTATCTGCCTTTCTGGTAAGTCTCAGGGACTGGAGAAGAAATGACCTGACTTACCCTAAGGCTTTTTCTCTTCAAGGGTTTGCAACTCAGTATGCACTCCTGGTTCCAAAGTTTTTGCTAGATCAAAGCAAGGGCATCTAAGGACTAATAGGAGTTTCCTTGTTTCTAGCAAGCAATGCTTCTCACTCTGTCACACAAAGGAACTGAGATAAACATGTAGCTTCAGTAGACAGCCATCCAAATGCAGACATCGGAGGCTGGGACTTGTAAGGCAGAGATCTTCATTATGGGCTGCTTTTCTCTTGTTTCTCACTAAATGCCAGGAGTGAAACTACAGACTTAAATTGATCGATACCTTGCAGTCACCTTGAGGAAAGTAAAGATTTCACCTGCAGAGTTTGAGACTTTGAGACTTTTCTACTCTGTTAAATGTGTGCAGAGAGGGCAAGGGTAGGCGTCCTGGGGAACCAAAGTGAAGAAAGGCTTCCCATGAAAACAAAAAAGAGCTTTGTTTTATAAAGCTAATTTTAGTCTCCTGCTTGATACCCCGTGCAAGGAAAGGACAAAGCAGTGACTACTACATGTTGCTAGTTTAGAACCGAAATAACTTTTGGTAGAAGTAAGTGACTTTAAGTAAGGACTCCTATAGTGATTACAGCACACACTAGTTATTTGGGATGTCTTACAAATAGATCAGACTAAGTTAAGATAATCTTGGATCTTGATATCCAGTATTGTAGGAGTTAAAGAGTTTAATACTTAAATTTTTTATTCTGTTCTAATAAATAACTAGTATTTTGTATTGCATTGCAGTTACTGTATGAGCATTGTAGATGACCTTTTATTTCTCTTCATTAAGACACTGGTCGTATTTGACTGTAACTGACTGAGATCAATAAATGCCTAATGTGTTAACTTCTCAGACTAATTTTATGTGACACCTTGCTGATCCAGCAAAAGGAAGGAAGGACAGATTGGAACGTGTAGTGGTATCTGAGAGGTATTTATACACAACAGCTATGGATTTGTGGCATGTTTGCCAGGATTATTAAACTATTTTCACATCGGTAAGCCCTCTAACTACCTGTCTTTAAAATGAAGAAAGAGCCATCTTGCAGTTCAAATGTACAACTTGCTTTCAGTAGATCAGGATTTAGTTCCTATGCATGCCATAGATTTTGTCTGTGACCTTGGGCAAATCACTTATTCTCCTTTGCCTCTCACTTCTCTGTAAACTGAAGGATAATAACTCCTTAAAGGTGAGAATGAATATGTCAGTGTTCATGTGGCACTCACACTCTTATTCAGCTCAGGGACCTACATCTGCCTTGAGATAAGATGGAGCTGATCAAATTACATTTTGCCAACAGTTTGCTCCAAAGATAATTTCTTTCTCTTTTAATGTTCAGACACAATCACAGATGGTGACCAGAGTGAGGCTTTTCCCAAAATGGTCAATGTGTTGCCAGATGGCTTTGAAGACCTTTGTTCACCATGTCTCCCTTCTTGTCTCTGTAAGTAAGACTTCTGTCTCTGACAGTAAGTCAGATTCTGCTTAATCTGATTCATTTCAGAAGCTGAAGGCTTTCTGGGTACCCAGCATTAACACATAGCCAGTAGTAGAGAAGGGCACGGACAGAAGGAAAAAAAAGCCTCAGGATAAAGAATTTGTCGGGTTTTTTCTTTGATATAAATTACACATCATTAATGATTTACATCATTCAGGCTGGTCCGCAGCATGCTAGGGGACATGGGTATCTGCCTATCTGCTCAGCAGCTAGTCAAGGTAGTCAGCAAACAGAACTCAGTTATGTGTTGTTCATAATGAAGATTTAACCGTCTTCCAGATCACTCTGGATGCCCAAAAGTGTACTGTTGAAAAGATTGCCAAAAGGCCTTTGTATTATTGTGGTGTGCTACACATAATAATTGCATCAGTAGGATGCATTCAGTGCTGTGGTGTGGGTCTTTGCCATTTACAGCTGTTGTGGGCTCATCTGTCTCCTCTTCATACAAACTTTTTTCCATGATCCTATGCATCCGACATGGGACCTATTTAGAGTCAGTATGTCACAGAACATGCAAGAGACCTGGGGAAAGTGAGCCCTTCTCTCCCTTTCTTCCCCCATAATTGACATGACTTGTACAGATTGCTTCTTTTTCCCTTCCCAAAGAACATGTTCCAAGTGTCATTTAGACAAAATCAGCAAAATTCCTCCATGGCACCAGGACCCTAAATTGCTATGACATGCTAGCTACATGTTTCAAGCCACAGCAAAGCCCTAGATTTGCCATATGCCATTGCCTATCAGTGATGGTTAGATGCAGTGATAAAAAAAATATTATTATGTTCAGTTCTGCATTTAAAATTCCAGAAAGCATCCAAGGCAGCAGGAAACATGCTGCTGTCATCCTGTGAACAAAGTAATTGCCGTATCTTCTCCATCACAGATGCCAAGCCACTCTGGTTACCCATTGGGTCAGCCCTCATGCTACCTGAGGTGCTAGCAATTAAAATCACCATGCTCTGAACTGAAGCAAAGTTGCCTTTGTCTTAATGCCAGAAAAAGAAAAAATCAGAAGTCAGACTGAATCCACCAGCCAGGCTTTGAAGACGAGTACACTGAAAATTCCCACTAGACATGGGAGCAGTGGAGAGAGCAGCCCTGTAATTACTGAATATGGCTGGCAAACTACAAAAAAGGAAAACAGGAACCAGTTCTGTCTGTTATCTCAGATGAAACCATCTTTTCTATTGGAGAAATAAAGTCTCTTAGCATGAAAAAAAAAGAAAGATAAAAAAGATATATTGGGCAAGACATGGGCACTATTCTTTGAAGTTGTCAGCTACACTTCATCCTGAAATGGAAATCACGATAGATAATTGTTTATTACTGATAGCTTAAGTTTTTAAATTAGAATCAAAATCCCATTTTTTTGAATTCATAAATGGAAACTGAAAGCTTAGTGCTGTCCTGAGGCACTGCTGTGGTCTGGGGTGCCTCAGAAGAAGTCTTTAAAAGGCCCCTTAAAATGTAAGAGAAAAATATCTCCCCAGAGAGGGTTTTTTACATGGAAGGGGACAAAGGGCATGTTGAAACTGTTGAAATTTACAGAATGAAGTGTAAAAGAAAAGGTTATGAAAACCAAATATGAACTAACAAGCACAGTTTACCAAGGGTGAACTAGATGTTTGGTCAGCTCCAACCTTTGACGGGACCCTCAGAGAGGCAATCCCTACATCCTTTTGTATTTCTGAAGCTGTAACACGTAACAGTGACCTTGTGACTTGCATGTAAGCTGTGCATTGATGAAATTCCTAATGGTATTAGTGAGAAAAGTCAAAACAGCATCTTCTGAATAAGCACTCTTCAAAATCAACCTTTGCCTTACAAAAACAGGCACAGCATGCACGCTGCACCAGGCCCCCTCTGATCCCTTCACTAAATTTGCAACCAGAAAATATTCTGCCCTCATCTGTGAATAGGTTGCTTCAGTTAGGCTTCGAAGAATAGAGATAATGAAGCACTGCGTGCATGTTGTGTCCCCTGAGGGAGAAGAGCTGATGCAAATAAGAGGATTAGAGAAACAACTTCAGTGAATTGATGTGGGTTACATTAATCTGTATATTAAACTTTATATTAAGGCACTAATTTCAGCTCCCAGTGAGAATTCATGGGTAAGGATGGTGTTTCCTGAAAGTCTGTACTTCAAAGTGGCAAACATTCATTTTAACCTTTTAAGATCTTAATGGTAGGATGGGTATGTCCGAAGATTAAAGAAAATTTTGGTACCAGGTCCCAAAATTCCGGCTGAGATACCATTATTCAAATGAATATTATTCAAATGGTTGATTCATTTGGTCAAAGTCTTGTTAGTGATTATGATTTCAGACTCCCCGGTACAAGAAAGACATTTACAGACTGGAGCGAGTTAATGGATGGGCCACCAAGGTGGTCAAGGCCTGGAGCATGTGACATAGTAAAAGAGGCAGAGAGCTGGATTTGTTCAGCTTCTGAGGTCTTGCTGCTGTCTGCAGCTGCCTACGGGGAGGGTGCAGAGAAGACAGAGACTTCTCAGAGATGCTCAGGGACAGGATCAGAAAGCACCAAACCCAGCATGAAATTTGGGAAATTCCTCTTAGATATAAGAAAACTTTCGGTGATCAAATATTGGAATGAGTTGCCTGGAGAGGTTGTGGAATATCCAGCCTTGGAGAGACCTAAAACTCAAGCAGAGTTGAGTAGCCTTTTCTAATTAGGACTGCATTGAGCAATAGGTTGGACTAGATGACCTCCACAAGTCCCTCCCAACCTAAATCATTCTGTGAGTTTATGAGTCAGGTCAACAAGATGTTTTCATTGGCTGATTCAATGGCTTGTGGTTTCCACATTTTGCTACACTGTATTTCTGAAGTGCCACCAGATGGGAAATCAGAGCTTCTGCCTCAGTGGGTACCAACATGACCTACTTTGATCTTCATAGTTCTGAGCAATACTCAGACTACACTTGGGCAGAAGGAAGAGACTGAATGACAGCACCATTGGTGATGGCTAAATTCAGCATTTGAAGCATAAAAGCTTTGTTTCTGTGCAATGCTCCTAGAGGCCTTGGAGTTTTTTTTAAATGAAAGGATAAGGTCTTTGGAGGTCTTGTACAATGCTGCATGTTTCAGCTGCAGCTGCTGGTTCAGGCCCTCAGAAGGAGCAGAGAAACTGATAAGACCATTTGGTGCAACCATAATAAAATTAAAAACTACAAAAAAACCTCCTGTGACTAAGCCTACTTCTTCTGAAGTCTAAGGAAAATATATCAAGTGAAGTAAATTGGAACAGATAAGGCCTGAGAACATTTCACCTGGGCTTTCCTTTCAGAACTAAGTACTACCCTGTTTTTCAGGTTAATCTTGGTGCTTCATCTCAATCCATATTGGCATGCTTGCAGCTGAAGGAAATATTTATACAGGAGAATAATTCACAGCACTCTTTTCCCTCCTATATGAACCCCCTTCTTACTTTATTCATTTTCTCCACACTCCCATACACATTTTCCAGCCCAAATTGTGTTTGTTACATAAACTGTCAAGTTATCTGTGTAATGTTGTGTTAGGGATTTAGCTAGGGAAACAAATTCCCTTGGTGTGCGAGTAAGATTAGAACAGCATGGGTATGTGATGGATTTGTGGACTGAAAAATCATTCAATTTCAGTTTGATTATGAAGGCAAGGTTAAATGTGTTCAATATTAGCCTGACCCTTCAAAAACCCATGAAGTTTAAAATCTCTGCAAAACTGTTTGGTGCAGCAACATCCCATTAAAATTGGCATGTCTGTCCTCTCTAGTTTCTATTTCTTCCCTTAAGCAACAAAAATTGTTAGATACTTCAGCAATATCTTTCCTAGACACGCTTATTTTTCTCAAAGCCAAGACTTCTGGATGCCCTTGCAAGAATAATACTCCCAGGTTCATGAGCATCTTTTGAAAGAGTAGAGAGAGCAGACAGACAGAACTCTCAGTGGTGCCACAACTTGGTGCCATTGATATCATTGCCACAGAAACACGCTGAAACATCTCCAGGAGTGAGTCCCGTGCTCTGTTGTCTAGTCTGGACATGGCAAAAACACAGGCTGGTGGAAGAAGCTATTCAGTAGCAGGGAGTCTGAAGGTCACTGAAAATATCCTCAGGCACCTGGCTCCTCTCTCTGCTTTTGGAGCAGTCAGAAACACAAGCCAGAGAGGACAGGCTTAGTACCAAGTTTCCACCATGAGATTTGTTACCCACAGCCTTCCCCAGAGCAAAGGCATCCTGGGTGCTGAGAAGTCACTAGTGTCAGCTGTGACTGGAGCATGTAAAATGGGGTGAAACACACTTCCCATGCAATGTCAGGTCTATAGAGGAGACCAGTGTAACCACTGAGGCTTCCATACTGTATTTCACGACATTTTCAGACTCAGAAACAAGGGTGGGGTGGTCTCCTAAGCCTACATTCCTCATGAGACTGCTGATGAATTGGCTACAATTAAAGGAAAGTCTAGGTTTGATTTCACTGTACAAAGAAGTAGGTATGGATGGATCAGTTTAAAGACACCCTTTCACATAACCAGCATCAATGAATCCACTTGGCTGACTGTTGCTACTCAAGTTACTTTCTGCTAGGTACTTCCCTCTAAATAGCAGTATGCATTTCTCTGCTCGAGTGCAGTGCCACCCTTCCAAAGGACTTCACACGTCATTCACATAAGAAAAGTGAGTAAATAAATCAGTCCTTATTGCCTGACAGTAGCCCATTGCCTTTCCTCTTTGCACTCTTGTTAACGATCAATAGAACGATGGCAAAATAATTAGCAAGCAAACTGAGTCTTGAAGACTTGTACTTACAAACCTTCTCCCCGAAGTTCTTGTGGGAACTAGGCATACAAACACTGCATTGAGCTCTTTGGCTGTTGTAATAAAAGCCAACATCATCTGCAGTTGCACTTCCAACCACACCAGTCAGACGAATCAGCAAAGTTGGCAAGGCTACAGATCTGTTATACCTATTTTAATCTCCTGTTCTTGTGGTGCAAGCAATTGCTTGTTAACTGAAATTGAACACTGGCAGCTCCAAAATTTCTGCCCAGCGTGCTAACTGCTTTTCCTCATTATCTGCATCCTGTGATGCCAGAGATTTCTATTTCCCTTATTTGTCCAAAGTTTGGTCATCTGCAGAGAGGGAAAGATATGAGGCGTTCTTCAGTGTGGATTTACTGTTCTTTCATGTCACACAGCACTGTGTTTTGATATACTGCCTATTGGTCCTAGAGGCTGAGGGCAGATTCCCACAGCGGCGTGGTGCAGATTGTGCCTAGGCAAAGCATCTTTGCTAAACGCGGTGTTTTAGCAGAGCACATACAACTTGTGACTGCTGCAGGTGTTCTACCAAGTGGTGTAAGTGCTAAGCACCAGGGGAGCAAAGCCTGTACTGAAATGACTGCCTGTCCCCTGATATCAGTGAGTGCAGGAGATGCAAGTTCCTTCAAGTCCTGTTATTCATGTGGGAGATGCTAAAAGCATGAGAAAGCTCTGCCCGACATCTCAGGTATGGGCAATTGCAAGACAGGCGAGACAGATTTTCCAGGTCATCTCTGACTGAACACTTTAAAGGTAGCTTGACACATAACTTGAAGCTTCAGAATCATCAAAAGTGAAGCTACAGAAAAACACTTTGAGCAATCAAAGGCCTAGAATACAGCCCTCCTCATCAGTGTGGTTTTCCCTCGTCACTAGCAAAACCCAGAGCTGTGAACTGGTCAACGTTTAAGAAATGTTGAAATCTCAACAGCTCTTCAAGGTGTTAGTGTATAAATCATAACAAATTGGTCATGATGTTTTCAGTCTCCTCTGGTCAGCCTTATATTCTAGTAAGAGTATGAGAATTCAAGGATTCATCGGCAGAGACTCTTGACAGCACACCAGGGTTGTTGAATGTTTCTCAGTGATATGACACAATTCAGAGACAAGGGCTACTTTTTGTTTAAAAAATAAGAGCAATATTAGGTTATGTTTTCTCAGTTTACCAGAGGGTTTCTGAACCCCCAGAGAATTAAAGATGTCGCTGGAATGCATCAGACTTTTTTCCTCATCATTTGTTTTAAAATAAAAAAGCAAAGCCACAACTTAAGCTAAAACCACAAATAGAAAATATCTCCCCCTTATTTGAGCAAAGGTGCCTCCCTTGGTAGTAGCAATTTTATAATCCTGTTTGTTCCCCAGTGGCCTTATTTTGTTAGTTCTTTTAAGGAAAACAATTTTTCTGAAGTAAAAATAAATTCCAGAGGGAAAAATCCACCTTTTCATTCCCTGAACAAAAAAGATAAAACACCAGACCTCTGCCTGTTCACAGGGACACGCAAATCCTCTTCGAAACAACCCAATGAATTCAAATAGCTTAATGACTCAAACTGAGAACAGACATATACCCAGTTACTCTTTTGAATGAACATGTAAAATATAGAGCAACAGTGATAAGGTAGGGTTACTGAGGCATTCTGTACTTACCAGAGCTTTAGCCTCTATTACTTGATGGACTCCTAACCAGCTTTGACTTTTCATTGACTTTCCTCACCTTTAATTTAAGACTGCATTGACTTTTCCTGTCACCTTAATCCATTTCTAGCATTAAATTGCTGCACAGCTAGCTATAATGCTACTCAGTATTGATTATATCCTTTCTCTCAATAATGTTTTGTTACATAAATTGAAAAATAATCAAAGAAGCTTCCTAGTGCTTTGATGCATTTTAGTAGTTAATAATTCCACTGATTTTTTTTTAATGTATTTTTTCCGTATTTCACTGCTCACATAATCCAGGCTGGTATTTGGGAGAAGAAAAGCTGTAAATGAGATGCTGTGCAGGGGCTATGCAGATCATATTTGATCCCTGAGGTTCGCTGTAAAGGACAGCTGCGTGAGAGGAGAACCTTACTAGGTCCCAGCGGCCGCTTTCCCAAGAAACTGAAATCTCATTCCACAAGCTGATGCCCAGGTCGTTTCCAAGCAGGGTCACCACAAAAGGAGAGGAGTGACAAGGAGACATGAAAGCTGCCTCAATCTTGGGACTTAACAACTGTGTAACCTGCCAGCGGGGACATGCAGCACCCCTGGGGATTTGGGGTGTAAATTTAGGACAGTCTGAGCTACAGACAACCCACTACGGATGAGCTCCTCAGCGACGCAGCAACACCGGAGAGACGAGACCTGTGCCATGTGTCAGGCTTGCACAGAATCATGGAATTGTAGGGGTTGGAAGGGATCTCAAGAGATCATTGAGTCCAACCCCCCCACAGACAGCACCTGGAAAGCCAGGACTAATTTCCTCTGTGCCCTTGCCCTAAAATGGTGGCAACATTTCCTTGCCATGTCCCTGTCCCATGGTTTTAGCAAAGGAGCTCAGTAGGGTCTCACCTCCGCTGCAATAACCCAGGCCTGATTAAAAGGTATTTCTACGCTACAGAAGAATTGGAATTACAGAAAACATGAAACAAAATGCAGTATTCTACTGGCAAATACTGTATGGAATAACACTGCGTTAGCTGAGGCTTAAAATTCTCTGGGGAAATTTAAAAGCTGCTTGAAGAATTACACAAGGAAAGATAAAATCTTTTTTTCCAGCCTCAGGATTTAAACTTGAATTTATTGTTTCATGACAGGGTGTCTCCTCTCACCATTTAGTGGGTCATAAAAAGTAAACTTCATTTTTCTTGTTTCTAGTAAAAAAGTGACTCATGCTTGCAGCCCAGGCTCAGTAATGTGCCTGGTTGGGTGGGTCTTCAGCACATTTTTTGGTAGAGAAGGGAAGGGACATATCCCGATAACTATAAAATGTCTTAGGTATTGTTCGGATGAAGACAAGTAATGTGTTCATTCCTGTCTGTTTCCTTGACGAACTGTGTTGTCATTACACAGCCTTGCTCCCTTGCTTGGGCCTTGTACAGGGGATGTAACACAGGGCTCATGGAAAGGAAATCTCTTCTCCTGGAAGACAATCTTATCTCCTGAGGCAAAACGGCACACCTTTGGTTGTCTTCAAGGAAAGACTGCTTAAACGGATACATCACTAAAAAATAAACTATGGAGTTTAAAGAAAATTGAGGTGATGTGTTCCAATACACATTTCTAGTAATAGCTTTAAAAGACGCTTTTGTTTGTTTGTTTTTTCTCCTTGTGTCTTGTGCTTGATGTGGTTGTTTGGGGTTTTTTGTTAAGGATAACTCCTCTCTGATTTTCCTTCTTTCCCATAATATTAAAGTAGCTGTTTAATGCAACCCAGTCTCTACAGGTAAGTGCCAGAGGGTATATATGATTGCATGTCTGTTCTTAGGCAGGGGAAAAGCTGGTTTAGTTAACAGCCTCCACCCCAGACCTTGGATGTCAGAAAAATCACTTTGATTTTCCCCATCACGTTCCCTCTCCACTCCCTGGCCTGCCCAGTCCAGATAGAGCAGACCCTTCTGGGGCTGTGCCACCTCTTGCATAGGAAGCTGAGCTATGCCTGCTACAAACTCTACGTACTAGGAGAATACAAATGAATGACATTAAACTACTATTGAAAAGCCTTATTGACTCACGTCTTTTATACAATATTGAAGCCTATATGGTTCTTAAGCCTCTCTGTCACAGGTAATACCAGCTTTCAGTCACGTCTTTGCAATTGAAACTCAGCTGGAGACTAATGGATGACCAACTATTTTCTGCTAATACACGGTAGAAATGGTGTGCCTGATCAATTCTTCAAAACACTCACAGTGAAGAAAGTACTCAGGGAAAGTCGGAACTCTATTCTTTTTAAGAGAACATTATTTTATGATCCCTGATTCTGTATTTAATTCTGTAAGTGTAGTTTAAAGGGCAGAGGGAGTTGTTAAATTTCATTTCACATTCACACTCTTCTCCCGTTGGCACTCCTGTGGAATTGTTGCTGCTGCTCATGCATATTGAGGGGGAACGCACCCCTTTGCAGGCAGAGTACAGCTCTGCAGCTCCTTCCCAGCTATTTCCCTGATGCTCGGCTCAGTGATAGCGCCGAAGCCCACAGGATTTCCCATTTATGCCCTTATCATTTTTCCTCGCTTCCCACAGAGGATCTGCTTTTGCAAAAATCGTCTGTATGGCAGAGGAGGGCTGGATGCAACATCCTCGTAAGCTCATCAGCAGTTTCTGCTGCTCCTTCAAAGTGCACCACATCCTTCAAAGCACAGCACATCCTTTAAAGCACTTCTAACGCTTGCCTGTCAGCAAAAGAGAAAGCAGGGCCGGAGCCAAAAGTTAAAGATCCAGGTTGCAAACTGCTGCTGGGAAGCACACTGGTTCCAAGCCTTTTGACATCAGAATTACTGCCTAGACCAGGAGCTAGCCCAGAGCGCCTTGTGCCTCTTTGTGGATTCACAAGTTGTGCTGTGATTAATGAATCCTGCTCTTTCTCATTTAGACAGAAGCTACATGACCCATTCCAGACAGTTTCAGTCTCCAAGAAGAAAATTAGTACAGAATATAAGTACACAGCAGGGAAAAAGATGTCAGTGTTTCACCAAAGCCTGGATGATCATTCTGCCCATGCAATTCAGGAGGAGTCCCCATAGCTGAGCTCAGAGCTATAGCACACAAGGGGTCATATGGCATGTGTCACAGCAGGATACCTTTCATTGCATGCCATGGCAGTTTCTGCAGAGACAGCACATCATGGCAAAGTGTGTGGCAGTGCGGTCTGGGAGACCAAGCTACAGAGCCCTGCTGTTAGAGAAGAGTGCAAACCATGGGGTAAATTGCCTTTGATGCCACCAGGAATGTTTCACAATGCAGCCCCTTCTAACTTCTGTTCATTCTTTTCATCCTTTTTCCTTTTTTTTTTTTTTTTTAATAATATCAAAAGTCAAATCCCAGGATTATAGTGAAAAGCAGACATGTTTCTCATCAGCATTACACCTGGGGTGGAAAATTCTGAATGTGCACTGGTAACCATGTAAAACCCCTTCTGTTGTTCTTCTGTTCCAGCTGCTGTTCTCTCCGGGCTGCTCTCCAAAGCTTCCTCTACTGCAGTGCACTCTTGCTCGACACTGACTGTCTGACACAAAGTCCAAGCAGAGAAAAGTCAAAGGAGGCAGCTAAGCAACTGGATGCTTCTAATTCCTTTCTTGCTTAAACTGTGTGTACTCAGGTGGGAAAGGATTTTCTCTTTCTTAGCTGAAAGAGATTAACAGCAGGCTTGAGAACATGAAAGAGTACCTTAAGCTGGGGCCAGCTCAGATCATTTTTTTGCTGTGAAAGTTCTAAACAACTTTAGTACAAAGTAAAAATATAGTGATGCTTGACATGGACCAGTGTGTGATGTCTGGAATGGCTGTTCTTTGTTTTTGTTAAGTCTCTGTTATTATTTTGCTTACAATAGAGTCAAATGAAGAAAGATGGTTCGTTGTGATATTTTCAACAAACATGGAGAAAAATGCAGTTTCTTTCTATAATCACACAGGCTGAAGAGGAAAAGGAAGGTCTGTAAGCAGAAAGGATATGGGATAAATATTGTGCTAGCACTGATATTTGAACAGGCAGCTGACTGAGGCATTGCTGAAAAAAGGCAAATGGAGAAAAATAGAAGAGCAGAGACTAAAAGGGAAAAGGGTTGAAGTGGATGAAAAAGGAAAGAGAGAACATCTGCTATGGCTGAGGGAGGTGCTTTGGGGCATGTTAGCTTTTACAACAGAGGAGGAAATGCTCAGAGCCAAAATTGCTCAACTGTCTCTTGACATTGGAAAGAGCAGTATCGCAGATCTACAGGGTCCTTGTTGCTTAGGCCACAGTTTGCTGCCATGGACAGGACTGGTACATCTTGTTTGGCTGTCCTCTGGAGATGATGAATTACTGTCATGATGTCTCACACTACGTGGGCAATATAATTCCAGACTGCATATCCAATTCTCATAATCACTTTACATTTCAGACAGAAGAACACAGGAAGATGTCTACAACTACAGTTACAGTAAGGGACTATTCCATTGGTGCTAACGACAGATTTCTTCCTTAACTGTTTCCAGTTTGAATAACTGTAAATACTATATATTCTGTCACTGTTTGATGGTCATCTCTGCATAATATTAGCCTTGAGGCGCTTTGACAGTGCTGAATAAGGAAAGTTTAGCTTTGCATTTGCCCATTTTTTTGTTTCTACTTCAAAAAAGCCTTGAGCTTCTACAAACTCCTTTTCCTCAAACTCTGCTCAGTGCTTCAGATTTTGGTTGCAGAAAGTGGAAAAGAGAGTGTTTTTTGGGGAATGGAAAACTGTATCATTTACAAGCTGCAAAATGACTACATTAAAATTTAGAGGAGGATGAATAAACTTATGTACATAAAATTTCGGTGATAGCCAGTAAAGCCCTGTACTTGCCCATGTGAACTGAAAACAAAAAAAAACAGTTTGACATGGATAACAGACCACTTCCATGACAAATATTTATGTGTCACAGAAGTTCCAAGAATGATTTAGAGACAGCAATTTGTTGTCAATTTTCTTATAGTTATTCTGCAGACAATCAAATGGATGTAAAGTTAATAAAAAGGCAGAGAAGTCTAGAAATTGTCTCTGAATTTCTCAGCCATGGCCTCTGCATATTGCAGTAACATTTCTGCAAAAATCTTCACCAACCAATTGGACAGTATTCTGAAAGCAACCTTGTACCAAGATAATATCCCTGAGGATCAGGCTAGAAGGAGATGAAGAACCAGTAGACGTTTTACATTCATATACATAGTAGTAGCATTAAAGATTCAAATCCTTATAACGATGTTCATAACTACAGATAAATATTTGCTCTAAATTCATATTCAATCTATGATTTATAGTTAAAATTCTGTCAGGTGTTCATAAGTCATTGCATTACAGTGGCCTGCTAGAGTAAATTCCACAACAGAAAGTAGAGACAATCGCACTATCACTAGCTTTCGCTAAAGATAAGTGGTTAAGTTCTTCTACCTGAAATGCAAAGTCTACTGCTGCTAATAAACACAAACTTTACCTCTTCCTCCCCATTCCTGACCTGACCTTTGGTACTCACACACCCAGGCCACCATTCCGACAGTCTGATGGATCGTGGGATGACAGCTGCTACCTCACTTGTTTCATAAACCTTTTTTACAGCTGTCCCCTATTCTATTTCATTAAGGGTCATTGTTTTGGATTAACACCTTCTTTCTTCATGTCTGTGTATTTTACTGCTCCTTTTCCAAAAAGTAACAAAAGACTTCCCCCATCCTTTGAATTCACTTCGACTATAGCCACATTAGTCCTGGTCTCAGCTGTTGAATCTTCTTATTTTCATCCTCTCTTGTGTTGCTTTCATACAGTTTTTCCATACTCTGCTACTCAGAGTAGCTTTCTTGGTGGAGCATGTCACTTGTCTGTTCGAATTTTTTCCCAGATCAACACTTGCTCTTAAACTTTGTCTTTATCTCCACCCCAGTTAAATCTCAGAATCTGCATCCTATAGGGATGCTTCAGTCACCAACTCATTATCTTTTACATTATCCTTGACCATAAAACCGTTCCCCAAACTTCCCTGTTATATCCAGATTGGTGTCCTCATCTTATGCAAAAGATTTTGAAGGACTTTTTTTCATAGGAAGGTCAGACTGTTAACGTGTCCACCCCAACTAATGAACAGGATGCTCAGGTTACTTAACAAGCACAGATGTATTGCCTTTGGTAAGAAGCAACTATGCTAAATTATACCAGCAGAGAAACTGGCCAAAATACAAGTTAATTTCTTCATTTAGGGTTTCTTACTGTGCTTTGATTTATCTGTGTTTTATCTTCTGGAGTTTCAGCTGTAAAGGGCAAGAATTGTCTTTATCACCATACTGAATGCCGCTGCTATGTTCTCGGTTCTTTCAAGCCAGTAAATAATGAGATACTCATGAAATTCTTAGCGGGTGTTGTGCTTTAATACCTTATCTAATTTCATTGGGAGGTTTTACCTGGGTAAGATCTTCTTGGATGCCTCCACAAAGAAGAATGATTTCTTGTTCCCCCTACCAAGTAACAAATGCCAGCTTAATACATCAATCTAACATCACATAGTTATGCATTATCCATAGTCAACAACCCCGATTAATAAATACTAATCTCCTTAGGATAATAAAGTAGAAGACTAATGTACACCTACTGCAAACAAAACTGAATTCCCTAAAAAGCAAGGCCTCTTTATACCTTAATAACACAATGCTCATTCTAGCTGTCAGCCTTGAAACTCAATACCATTCATTATTGCACACTTTATTCTGTTCTAATCAACCCATTAATAAAATGAACCCTACAGCTCACATGGGAGTGAGGATTGTGGAGTGGAATATGTCTAGTGGAGTGGGAGTGGAATTGTGGAGTGGGAGTGTGGAGAACATCCAGTTCTGCATGGAAAATGAAACTGTGTTATTATCAGAGCAGAATTGAAGTTGTTTCATGAAAAAGCACTTGAGCATCCATTTTGAAGTGAAACCCTTGTTTTTCCTAACAGGTGAGGGTTTATTTCAGTTTATGGGACAAAAAAAGAGGCCCTGCAGCGTGACCTGACTCTTTGGTCTCATTTCTGCAGAAACCATTGCCAGGTTTGCAGAAGAGGAAGATTTAACACATTCTGTGAAGAAATCTGGGGACTAGCTGCCTGAAGGAGAGGCAGGTCCTTTCTCTGTACAGTGTGATATGCCAAAAGGTATTTAACTATCTGATATAACTTCATGGATGTAGCGTTGTTGGGTAACATCCCACAGGACATACTATGAAGGTTAGAAGTGATGTTCACAATGGCCCCCCGTCTTCCCTTATCATAATTATTTTTTCTCAAGCTCTTGTCTGTTTTATTGTCATGACCCAGTGGTACCTTGGGACATGGACACCCAATAATCCACTACAAATGTTCCATCAGAACTTGCCATGATGGGAATAGTTGGACTTCATGATCTTAAAGGTCTTTTCCAAACCTGTGATTCTGTGATTCTGTGATGTGATACAAATATGTCTTGATAGTAGTAAATACTGTCCATGTTTGGCAGAGAAGAGTTGGGCTGAAAGCTAGACAGAAAATAGATAAGGCTAGCTAAAAGACAAAGGACTATATCCCAAATGTGAATGGAGTGAGTCCTTTTGTGGTCCATGCTGGAAAATATGGTGCACATCTGATATATGCACATCTTAATATGCTGGAGGATGAGCCAGCCTGAAGGCAGGGAAAGCACATCCCCATCTCTTTCCTTCCCAGATCTCTTCATCCCTCATGCTAATTTAAATTGCCTCCATTACCCTAAGTGAATGTTGAGCTTTGCTAATACCAAACTTGCATTTCATTACATTTTTTGATTATTGGTCTGTTGTTAATTTGAAGGTTGATTAGTTTTTTGTTACCTGTAATTACAGACCGGCACTCTTATATAAATGTTGCTTTACTGCCAGTCTCCCACTCTACTGAAGAATAATTTAGAAACTTTCTCTTGTAATTGAAAGTAACTGCTGATGGACAGGTAATCTAGCTGATGGATAGATCTAATACATGTTCTCTTCTAGTGGATGATACCAACAAACAAAGGTCCATGCACTATTCTGTGGGAGGGCTTTTTAGTTCAGTTAATTATCATTTGTTGTTAATCAATTACATACAATCAGCACATACAGTCTCGGTGACCTGTAAGAGGGATGATCATTATTTTGCACAGCATACTGCTACTCCCATTAATCCCTGGGGTCTCGACAGAAGATGCAGTCTCGCTTCTGATCCTCTCCTGATTCAATCTGAATGGTGATGGAGTGGAAGCTGTAGTGCTCAAACAGAGCTTGGGAAACATCTCTCAAAATCCTCTGGCTGTCCACTGTGTCTGCTACAGGTAGAAAGCAGAAAATAACAAAATTTATATAGTAGAATACTTTAAAGAAGAGTAAGTGTTTACTGACAGAAACTGCTCACAAACTATGCATCAGGAATGCAGATTTGCCCTGTTAGTTTTTCTTACAGTGATCAACAGTTTTCAAGGTAGACAAACCCACTTCAAAATCTATTTGATATTGTGAGGAAAATCGAGCCTGAGTCTAATTCTTCTTATTTATTTAAAATGTCTCGTAGTTTACTTACTTGCTCCATAACCTCTGCATTTTTCAAGTTTTGGGCTAAGCAGAGGTCCCTGTTGTGTTTGCAGGTTTTCTGAGAGGAGGATTTGAGAGCTTTGTTGTTACTGTTGTTATTTTTCCAACAAAATGATGACATTCGTTTTAACAAGCAACAGATATACAGTCAGCTGTATCCCAATCAGGAGAGACTGACCTTTACTAGGCAGCAGCTGAATACTTACTCCCTGTTTACAGAAATTTACTGACCTGTGGCAACATGAGCAGATAGAATAGTTTGATTCATTGTCAGAGACCAAAGATGAAGGTTGTGAACAGACTTCACTTTCTCAACTGCTAAAATTCTTGCTTTCACTGCATCATAAGTAAGTCCTTTTGCTGTTCCTTAAAAGGAGAAATTGGGGGGGAAAAGCATATTTTAAAGAAGGGAGAACGATGGTCACTAGAGGAAAATGCATCATGAACCTTCAGTTAGATATATAATTTTTTATTAAAATATTATATGCTTTAGAAGGACTATCTATTTCAGGGCTCACTGTGAAATTTAATCTTATCCTCTGTTTTATACTTCTCCATGGAATAATGAGACTCAGGCACATTTTAAGAGATACTCTGAGGATAGTGTTTACGTAGGGAAGTGAGCTCTTTGGCCAGATCATGCAATAGTTTTACACTGACATCTTTTATGAGTGCAGATTTTATTGCATCAGCTGAGCAAGTCTGAGCAATTCTGTCCTCAATACATTTACAAAATAGAGAAGCATCTGTTTAGGAGAGGGAAAGACAAACATAAAGATTAAGATGGTTTGACCCAGGAATCTTAGATGAGATTAGATCCTGGGTCTAGTTAATGCATAGATCAGTGACTGTTTTCCTTCTTACAAAAGATGATGTTGACAATGACTCTCATTCATAGTGAGGAAAGTTGTGATGGGGTGAGTTGCAACATGAAATTCAGAGTTTAATCTAAATACAAATTTGACCAAGGAATTTAATAACAGATCTTCCCTGGAGTGAGATATGGGAGTTTGGAAATGCACCTCTGTGCTCACAATGATTCACTTGCAAAGTATTTTTAATGCTACATGTCTTTTGTACCATAACTGATAATTATTTGTAATCATTAATGACCTCAGTATTGTATGCTTTGTCCCATCTGCTTATTAAAACAATATTAAACTATATGGAGTACTGACTTAGTCGAATATGATGCTGACATGCATGTGCTCTTCAGAGAAAGCCATAGACAGTCAGTACCCTCGTGACACAGTCAGGGGCTGTGGGGCTGACACTCCAGGACAGACTGGGCGCATGGGGGAAGAGCCACCTCCGACACCAGGTCAAATGTCCAATTTCTCTTTAGAAAATTCTGAGCAGAATATGATACTCAGGAGGTAGGAGACACACACACAGACACACACACCCGCCCCAGAAGGACAGTGTAACAGGGCTTGCTGCAGAGGGGAACAGAGCAGTGCCAGTTTTGGCATGTCAGCACGGCTTAAGGAAGCAGGGAATCACTGCTCTGAGAAAGAGATCCCTGGGTGCCAGGGATGGCCACATCTTCCTGGTAGTTTATTTTTTTCCCCTTTTTTCTTTTTTTTTTCAGTAATCAAGAGATCTTCATGGTCTTTTTTGGCAACCAAAATACAGTCAGTTGCTGCACTCTGTCTTCTACACAAATGTATCTCTATCTCACCATCACTGAAAGCAAAACAACCCTAGAATGAAGGCTTACCATAGAACAGTGTTGGAAATTTTCTCTCTTGGCACAGAAGTAAGGGCAAAGTGCAAGAGAGAAGAAAACAGCCACACAGTCACACGAAGTAACGTACCCATTCAAACCTACACTGTTAGAGTTACATTTCCCTTTAATCCCTATGTCTTTGTAGCTGAGAAAGATTGCATTATATTATTCAGTGCAAGGAAGACAAAACCACTATGACTGCCCAAGTCATTTGGCCTTGCAAATAAAATGTTCAGGCCCATAGCTGACAGGATTAAATATTGCTAGATCTGGCTCTTCTTGCTGATGATGTGCTGAGGATTGGCTATTCCCTTGCACCCGAATGCAGCAGGAAAGGTCCATCATCTTGCTTTTCTGGGCTGGCGTAACTAAAAATCTTTTAAACTTCTTCTTCTTGCACTCAGCCTATTTCATGGACACAGTTCAAAGCACAGTCTTTTTCTTTTCCTTGGTCTTTTTTTGGCAGAGGTTTGTATTTCTCATGGGTAAAGGAATTACACAAAGCGAGTAGGCCTCTCGTACGAAAAGGGGTGATAAGAAACAACACTGCATGCGACAAATAAGAGCAACTCAGTTTTAGGAAGACATTGGGAGTTCATTAGCAAAATGCCAGTACACAGATTGCTATGAAAACTGGCATATGTATAAATCTTCTAGTGCAATGGCTGAAAACAGTTGTAATTAAAATTGTAATTAGGATTAAAGTATGATCCGAGTTACAAGAATGTTGGAAACAGACACAGACCTGCGATCATACTTTTGTGAGTGAGTATAAGTGTCATGCAAAAAGAGAGAGAAAAAAGCCAAAATATAACTGTACTGATTCTGGAATCAGGTCCTACCTTCCATTAACACAATCAAAATATCTCTTAAAATGGTGATGGTGGTTGCCAAAACAAAGATGGAAAACACAAATGTGCAGATTGGGTCCGCTATTTTGTATTCTGGCTAGAAAAAACATGAACACATCATTTTGTTAATGATATAATTTTTTGTTATTGTCATTTTTAATTAGTTAATCTCAAAGAATAATATACTCCATCTAGTACAGAATCAGGGCTGATGTTCTTTGCCAGTTAGGGAGCCGCAGCACTGGGAATGAAGGCACCACAGATGAAGAGAGACATGGAAGTATCCTCCTTGCAGTTGAAATATCAAGAAGCAAGCATTACACTCTCAACAGTCATTTCAGTTCCCAAGAATAAGTATAATTGTCTTCGATTAAATTACAATCTATATCATTAAGACAAAGAAAATATTTACATAGTACCGACTGTCACAATGCTATGAAAATAACTGTTACCCTTAATTGCAAAGAAGGCAAGTGAACTAATAAAACTAACCTTAAAGAAGATGATAAGTGCACTAATTAGCACACTAACGCTCTGAAATAGATCTCCCATGGCATGCACGAAGGCTGCCCGCAGACTCGCATTGCTCAGAGCTGGCTTTTCCAGAGGGGCCGGTACATGCTCCCTGGTTTGTGCCCCATGGCTGTGCCCGTGGCTGGTCTGATGCAGAATCAGGCTTAGTCTGCAAGAGATGTACAGCTGCAAACATCAGTGGGGTTATTGCATCTCTGAAAGCAGCGATGACCCCTCTCATTTCTGAGCACTGAACACTGAAATCATACACATTAGGTGAAAATACAGAGTGGCTAAGCAGATAATTCCTAGATGCTTTCAGTGTTTTGCATACAAACAAGTCTCTGAACAGGGGAATTAATGATGCCTCATTTTCTACAGAGTTCTTGAATGTTCTGAAATCTAATAAAAAGTGAGATGGAGATTAATCTTTTCCTGGTGTTTGTGCATTTATAATTTCCCTTCCCAGTGTAGCAGCTAGCAGAGTGGAGGATAGCAATTGCAGCCTTTGATGAGAAGCAGGATCTGTCTTCTCTGCCTCTTTCCATACTCTCATGAAACCCATAAATAGTATTTCTGAGACCAATATATCGCTATTGTTTTTTTATTAAAATATAGGAACAGGTTCAAGGCTCAAAAGTTACATGGAGAGGAAAATAAAGTAACTTACAGGATGTTGGCAAACACGGCACAGGCAGAGGTAATGAGCATCACTGTAGCATCAATATTATAATCAGGGTGTAGCAGCCTTATGCTAGCCAAATACGTCAACACACCAGTCACCATCCAAATTATTATCATAGATATCAAAGCTCCCAGCATTTCTAGGAATTAAAAAAATCTTATTTTAACAGAAACGCAAGGAATTTTAAAGGATTGATGGAAATGGTTTGTGAGCTTTATAGCCAGGAGAGTTACTTCTTGTTTATTGGCAGCCTTGATGCTTACAAACAGTTGACCAAAACCCTTTCTGGTTGTAACAAGCCCAGGGCAGCCCTATGCATGTGGTAGCCTAACCCTCTTCTATCTGCTCCTACTTTTGAACCCATTCCAGTGTCGAGCTCATGCAGCATCTGGGGAAATTGTAGAGATGAAAAACAGATTGTTTGGGGAATTTGGGGAGGAGCAAGAGGAATTGTAAAGGTAAGGAGGGATAAAAAAGGCAAGTTTTCACACTTTGAATTGCCTGGCTCTGGTGGTATGGTCCCTGCCCCAGGAACAAGCCCTCCTTTCCTAACAAGATTATTTTAGTTATGGAAGCAGGGGTTGGAGGGAAGGAGATAGGCACAGGTCACCTAAGCCCACTGGCACAAATAATACTCCTCCAATAGCCTCTCCTGTTTATACACACCTCTCATCACACTTAGACAGCCCATGACAATGTCCTGCCAGCAAAACCTCTCCTTCCCCTGCCCTGGGACTCATCCAGCCAATGCCACAAAGTAATCTTTGTGATTCCAGGGGTGATAAGGACAAAAGAAATTATTTTTTCCCTGGAGCAACAAAATTTAATTTTGTCTCTATTGGCTCTGAGTTGGGCTCAAATAAATCTGGTCCTCAAGGCCACCTCTTATTGCACTGCCATAGGCAAGGTCTGGGGATGTTCGTAGGGACGTGCAGCATGCTTTTAATAGGATGTGGGACTAGTAATTGCTGTGTGGCTTGAACAGGTAAATGTGGCACTTTATGAGCACAACTGAGATGATACCCAAGAAAATGAAAGTTTGCAGGAGTGAAGTGAAAGGCAGTAGATAGCCTGAGAGAGCAAGGCACTTGCACAGCCTCCACTGTCAGTTCGTGACAGCAGCCAAAACTCAACTTATGACTGTGAATATATTTTTATAAGGGTCACACATTTTGCAGCAGTCCAGGCTCCAGATGCTTATCAAAGTAACCATTCTGTCTAAAACTGACAAAGAACAAGCAAAGTGTGCTGACAGGGAAATCTAGCTCTGCTTAGAAGTAGATAGAGAGAAGCTAAGATAAAGCATGATATTGATGTTTTGTAGTAAACCTGGCTTTTGTAGTTTCTGCAAGCTACAGGTTGAAACCCTGCAAACCTGGCCCATCTGAGGGTGCTGATGGGCATGCTGTCATTGCTGCGAAAGGAGCCAACAGCTTTTGTGAACTCCTGCATGAACCTCTGTGTGCATGTGTGTCTATACTCCACAGCTGAAAATGTTAGAGGTCATCTTTACCAACACAGGTGAAAACATGCATTCCCTTTCAGCGTAGCATCTTAGCAAAAGCTTAGCTAAGGTAACAGACCAGTTCATCGTTTTGAAATGTTTTGCTGAAGATGTTCTCAGCTACATTTCTTCAGAACTGCTAGCACTAACAGAGCCCAGCAAATAACAGTACAGGATTGTTTGGGAAACTAAATCATACCAGGGATAAAGAAATTGATGTTGAAGAGAGCTCTCCTACCTGGAAATAGGTCTGGCCTATACTGTCAATCTCCTTCTATATTATCCTTCCAGCCATGTTGCTGAAAGTAGCTGAATGCCAAAGGATTGTGTGGAACTGCTGTCTTGACTGATTCTGCTGCCTGGGTCTGGCGTGGAAGACAGGAAGCATTCAAATGGCTCCTGCTAAAACTGGGCACTGTCATACCAGTCTTTGCATCACAAACCCTATCTATCAGTCTGAGGGAAGACGTGAAAAAACAGATTCCAGCATCATCAAGGGCTGCAGCCTTCGACTGCAGCCGGCCAACTTTGGTAGCCGGCACACAATAACTCTGACACCCACTTGACTGCCCTCAGATACTCTGTTTAGGAAACCACCTACTATACTGGAAATAAGTTGGGAAAATATGCAAGAAACAGGATAACTATCATGGAATGCAATTGAGCAGCCACTGAGATTTGGTGCAGGGCTCTCTGTGCTGCCAGGATAAAAAGGCAATAGAAGATTGGTTTTGAAGTTCTTGCAACTTGAAGTTACAAAAACCTAAAAAACCTTACACAGGTTGAGGGTGAAGTTTCATGATGTGGCTGGACCTACCTGCCATCTTGTCAACAAGAGAGGAGTCTCTCTTTATTTTCCCTTATTCCCAGGCTAAGAAAGCATCAACACAAAATGTAACTATGGATCAACTGGTGGTAAGCAGTAGTTTGCTAAGGCTGCAAAATTCAGCTGCGTGTTAGCAGCATAATGCTGGCCCGCGCTTCAGTCATAGTAAATATAAATGATGAAAACAGCAGCCTGTTTTCATCAGAGTTGGTAGAATAGACATACTGAGCATTCTTGATACATTTCTCATCTGAGACCTTAATTTAGGTGTATAAGTGTCTAGAGACTTTTGAGGTACACTGACACCTCCATGTATGACTTGACACATGATGTTCAGATCACCCACAGCCTTCTAGAGTGGCAGTTGGAGACTGTGGAATACACAAGGCCATTTCAAATAGCACTAATCCCTTCTATATGAGCAATTAAATTGAGCCCTAAGACACCCAGCATGGGATTAACTTCCAGCAACTAAATTAAAATTTCTATGTATAGGTCTGAGGTAGTTGTCTAAGCTCCCGTTGTGGACTATGGATATCAAATTAATGGTGATTCACACTGCTTTCTGCTCCACTGGCTGTCTGGGAACACATCCCAGTTTTTTAACAACCAGTGCCTGGTGGCATTTGAGACTCTCTTGTCTTATTCTTGACATCCTGTGCAGTGTCCTGTGGGTCTTGTGCAATAGCTGCCATTCCCATGTGTCTCAGGCACCCTAAGTTTGTAGCCCTAGACCTCCATGGTTAGACAGCTGAATGGACCCTAGGTTACTGTGGAACATATCAGAAACTTGGAACTTGTGCTTAGATGTTCTCACTTGTACATAGACATTGATATTTAGGTGTCTGTAGATAAGACAACTGTGCTTTTTACTTCTTCAAAGCTCACTGGCTTGCTGTTTGTCATGTGTCCTTTGAGAGCATTAGTGCCCTATCTCTAAAACTACAGACCCATGTTTGACATCAGCATGTTTACCAGTCCCTGGCTATGATGACTTCCCTTTCCCATTCCACATGTTTGTACTGTGACACATTTTCTACCTGCTCGGTGCCACCCAAAAGTTAACTGCTTGGTGGGAGGTTTGGAGGCAAGCCACAGTGAGAAGAGGCTGATCAGGAAGCTGGTCAGGTCCACCAGGATGTGTGCTGCATCAGTGATCACCGCCAGGCTCCCGGCAATCTGCCCACCTGTGTGAAACACACATCTGTATCATAGCTCTGGTCACAAGTTTGAGTCAACCAGGTCACACTCCAGACCTGTTTTGCTGTGAATTGAAGGGAACATTCAGTTCTCAGTGCCCATAGACATGACTCAAAACTCTTCAAAGATAGTTTCATTGATACCTCATTCATTCAGCAACAGTAAGTATTAGAAAGCAATAAGGTGATTTTCTTTGTCAGAGAGCAAGAGGGAGAGTCCTGAGAGACACTGAAAGTTGTGATGCCTTAACGCTCTGGTTTTGTTACTGTTGGACCATTTTACTATGACTATATCTGTATCAGATTTCTTGATGAGAAGCAGTATTAGGGATCACATTTCCAATATCCTCCCACTATCTCCTCACAGATCACTGATATTTTTATGTTTGCACAAAAACTTAGAGACTTAGCTTATGGGATTCATTTCCTATTTGATAGAGGAAAATAAGCATGTTCCTCCTGAGTTTTGGATGGCTGGATGCCTGACCGTTTATTTGTCACAGGCAACACTAAAATGGGAGTAAAAGGAAAGGTTCCAGTAAAAGAGCTGTGATAAACAACTGAGCATAGAGAAAAGGACTCTGTTTGCAGGACTAATCTATCACTTTACATCTTTAATGAATGATTCAATTTTCCTGCAAGAGCTGGAAAAATGCATCTGAAAGACATTTTACTTTGGGGGGTTAGGCTGTCTGAAACCGCATTTATTTTACCCAGTAAGCCAAATATTATTTTGCCAAATTCTTCTAACCATGTCTCAGGGCTTAAAAGCAAATCCAAAGAAACAAAAAGATTGCTCTAAACTACCCCAGCTGCCGGCGGCTGCAAGAGAAGACAAGAATCACAAGCAGGAAGCTGTTCTGCCAACTTGTTACAGCAGGGGAATCTTTCCATCAGTGTGAAAACATAGAAAAATGGAAATGTGAAATAGTAGAGCCAAAACATCTAGTTTCTGTGTTTGACTGGAGGCAGTGGGCATAAACTTGCATATAGGAGGTTTCACCTAAACATGAGGAGGAACTTCTATACTGTGTAGGTGGCAGAGCACTGGGACAGACTGCCCAGAGAGGTGTGGAGTTCTCTGGACACATTCAAAACCTGCCTGGATGCTGTCCTGTGCAGCCTACTCTACATGATCCTGCTCTGGCAGGGGTTTGGACTAGATGATCTCCAGAGGTCACTTTGAACCCCAACCCGATCCTGTGATTCTTCAGTTATTTAAATTACTTTCAGCTCACCTGTTTCTCCTGACCACAACCCATATGAGAATCAAATCCTGAAAAACAACATAAAATGCCTCATTCAAACCTTTGGCAAGATACTGTTGTCAAAGGGACACATAGACATATCTCTTGTTTCCTTATAGGTGGAAATGCTTCATGCCAGTGGGATGGGCTGTCTGTTTAACTTCCTCCCATATGCAGATTTTAGATTAGAATCCCCAATACTCTATGGTTTGGGTCACCACAGGAGAATGTGCACTGCACATGTAGGGCATGCATTGTTTTTCTTCGTTGCTCCCCTATACATCCCATTTACAGCTGCCTGAAAGTTGCTTCCCAAAAGGGAGCAAGCATGGCTGCAGAATCTGGGGGCATCTCATTCCTTGCAGTGAAATGAAAAATTCAGCAGAATGGGGATTTCCCAGAACAAGAGCAGGTGCAATTGCACGTAGGCTTTCAGGCCATGACGCAGCTCCTAGGCTCTCACTGTTTGCAGGGTAGCTGTTTCCCAAGCGGGAAGCGATTTTGCACAGCAGAGGGAAGCAGGTTTGTCTGACAGGGCACAGATGTTAACAACCAAGGCATCAGCTATCTTTCAGCAAACAAATATGTAGAGCCCAAGCTGCCTGCAAAGCCCTGTTGTATCTCACATACTGTGTTTCCACATTCTGTGGGACGGGATTACAAAAGCTTGCTTCCAGCCTGCCATCTTTGAAGAATGTTGGCAAATTATTATTTTATGTATCTCTGGCATTACTGATGCCTTGGGTGAGTTTCTGAGACCTCAGTCTGCTTATCTTAGCAACCTGGTCAAGTCTTTATGTTACTTTTTGACATGAAGACACCTGTGGTTTGCCTCTCTTTCTATTGTCCAAATGGAAACGAAGTGCTTTGAAATCCACGTTTGGTCCTTAGCTACTGTATCTCCAAATCTATGGAGACCGTGGTGGATCTGCATTAGAAGAACAGTCTTATGGAGACAGTTGGTGTGTTGGCCTAAGCCAACAGTCCCCCTTTTGGGAATGCAGTAAGGGCCAGAACAGATGGCTTCAGGAAAAACAAGGGGGGGAAGATCTAGGGATTCAAAGAAACAGAACTTTCCAACCTCTCTGAGAGTGGCACAGCTTTGTTTCTTCCGTTTGGCATAATAATGCCCACGGAAGCTGATAGCCCTTACGAGGAGAAGGAAGGGGAATATATTTGTTCTTTTCAAGAGTACAGCCTGTGTAACAGTTACAGGCTTTTACTGCTCAGCGCTGATACTCCCAACAAGTGGCCTTTATGACTCACTATTACCCACAATAGATGTTTACAGCTTCGTATACCACAAAGCAGTAGAAATTGTCAGTCACTCAATGGTCAATCATCAGGCACAGGCTGTCTAGCCTAACGATTAAAAAAATTAAATGCACGGTTCATAATTACAAAACATCTCCATAGACCGCTGTCCGTAACTGCAGTTAATAACTGGTTTGTCAGAGTTTAATGGTCTGAAGCAAAATGGTCTTCAAGCCTGTTACTTAAGCTGTCACTGCAAAAAAGCTGTATGATTAATTAAGCAAAATGAAACATTTAGTTAACATATCATCTGTCCTTCCAATTATCCTCCAGCACTGTTGCGTTCACCAAACTTAAGCCCACTGATTATATGGTTTTGTTAATAATGCATTACTTCTGGCACTGGAAATTCCTGTATGGAGATCAATGGTATGTGTTGGTTTTGAGAGGGAGAATGCATGTGGCCTACAAACAACGGAGCTTCACGCCGATGAAGCACGTGGGAGGGAAGAGTTGGAGAAGTCCTCACTGAGTCTGGCAGCCAGGGAAGAAGGAAGAAAACCAGTCACTCTTTCAGTGCCTCTGCTTCTCACTGATGGGGAAGTCTTTCTCTTTCATTACCATGGGGCTCCAGAGATGCTGAAGCAGGGGAAACAAGGGTTTCAGAGGTCTTCCTGGCTAACTTTTGTTACATTCCCTAGGGCACATGTGGCAAAAGTCTGTGGGCTCCTCATGCTGTACCTTACCTCACCTTGCTGTGAAGAGGGGGAAAATAAAGCGCCAGGAATTGTCAGGTGGGTATAAATACCACAGAAGCCATGCAGAGAGCAAATCTGTGGGACAAAATGAAAGCTAATTCTTTACAACCGAGCCAAAAACTTATATTGGATATTGTTGGATGGGTCCAGGAGTGAAGACTAATTAAACAGGGGATTAATCTTTCATTGATCCAGAGACACACCAGCAGGCCAATTTCAAAGATAAACGTGCCCTGGTATAAATGCATTGACTTAACTGGAGAAAAGCAGATGGTAAATCTGGCCCTGGATTTCCCTGGATTTTGTAAAGACTTGCATTTAATATCAGATCCTGCTGCTAACAGCCTTCTTCAGTTCTGAGGTCTCATTGGCCTGAATAAACATGTAAAATCTTTTAATCTTTTAAAAAAAAAGTAACTCAATTTCTTAGAAACCTTTTGTGACATGATGCTAAGACACACTAGCTGCTTTTAGCCAAGCTTAAAGACTGGGAGAACAGTTTCGACCATTAACTGATGATTTATTCCTTGTCAGGTGCAATCCTTAAATGAATATAAGAAAAAAAATATTATTTCTCTTTAAAAACCACAATTCTCTTAAAAACTGGGGAGAAAGGAGAGGGTTTTTTATCCCAGGTGGGTTCACCTCTATGCATCATGGGTCCCTCATCTCCGAGCACACACAAAAGGGCATGAACACGGCTGTGCTGGGCACCATACCGAGCTCCCTTTGAGCAAACATACTCCCCTGTAATCTCAGCAATCATGAAGAAGATGCAAATTACTGATGCTACACAGAGCTTCTTCCTGGCTTGCTGCTGCTCCCTTTTTCTGTTCTCATGGGCCTGTGAGTAGCTGTGACAGTGATACGCTGGATTAGCTTCAGTAACTTCTGCTTCCTGCCGCTGCCTCTCTTCATTTAAGTTTTTCTGATGCCAGCTCATCCTTTGGGATTGAAAGAAACAGAAGGTTAAAAAAGAAAAACCCTGGCTATTTGGGCGTCTAGCCCTGCAGCCCCAGAAACTATGTAATTAATGCTTTTGAAGGATAAAAGCAGCATTGGGAACAGTGGAGCAGGTCATGGAAGAGGCTTGCTCGCACAAGCAGGGCTCTGTGGGAGGGAGTTGCACATGAAATGACTGCTCTGGCTCTGTTTCCCAGCTCTTTGGACTCTCCTACATGATTTAGCAGTTTATGAAGCACAGGGTGACTTTCTTAGGCTGTGTATTTTATGCACACCGTATGCTTTTCAAAAACTCGTACCTCATGAAAATAGTCACAAAATTCAGCATAGCATGGAGACAATTCTAAGGAAAAATTCAGTTTTCTATTCCCAACAGCTTTGTCAGAAAGGCTATAAAAAAATACAGACTTCTTATTCTCAAACATAATTGACTAAGGATATTTCTCTCCTCTCTTTGCACGCTGACCAGCTTTTTCTCAAATTTCCACATAAGCACAAGAACCATGAATCTTCCATCAGGGCCTGAGCACAGAAAATATTAGCCCAAAAGTTTAAAAGACACTTAAAAAAACCAAAAAAAAGCAGTTCTCCACAGTATACTATCCCTTTGTGCCACTGACTTCATGGAAAGGCGAGAAGAGCAGCAGAAGTGGCTATTTGAGTGTTGCTCCATCACAAGGTCATCTCCCAGCCAAATCTGCTCTGCCACATGGGGTGGGAGTATAGAGGTCTGGGGCTGAGCACATCACATTCCAACTGCAGGAGCTCTCAATGACCATGACATCTTCTGCTTTGATTAGAGCAGCCCAGGTACTCTCTCAGGGGAGGCTGCAAGGTGGTTTGGTGAGCAAGGATATCCTTTTCTCCTTATCTCTCAACAGAGAAGAGCCCAAATGACACCAAAAAAATCTTAAACCCTGCCTCAGGAGGCTCAACTGAAAACTCTTATGTCTCTTCAGATACAACCTCTACTGCCACAGATGCTCCTAATGTGATACCCCAATACTGGTAAAACATCCCCTGCCGTGTACTGAGGCCTGTGGGAACACACTGTGGCTCCAAAAGGCAAACTGCCCAGATGCATACACGTAATATCCATATAACCACGAGTCACAGCTGTTTGAGGTTGGGGTGTGTGGGGCTGTAGTCCACAAGCCGACCGGGAGCAGCAAACTCCACTGCTGTTTCCGAATCTGAAATTAGCTCGGGGGTATAATGTGGGGCTGAGCTTAGCCACAGCAGTAATAACAGCCTCTTTTCCCCACACCTGTCTTTCCTTTGGTGCCAGGGAGAGTTGTTTCTTCAGGTGAGGGAAGGAGACCTGTGCTTGGGGAAGTACGTGGATCTTGGTGACTTTCTGTAACATTTCTGAACTGTTTGTGGAAGTGCCAAGATCCCCAAAATCTTGCTGGAAAGAAATCAAGCCAGTGGCTGCCAACCTGCAGTAGTCAGTGTCAAGAAAAAAACATGCACTGAATTCACAAGCTTTTCCCAGCTGATGTCTTGGGCAGCCTGAGGGGGCTGCAGCTTCTCAGTGGGTTTGAAGTCCTGCCGGGTGCCACACAGCCCGTACCCCACTGATGGGTGAGAGGCAAAGGCAGGCACAGAGCTGTGGATGCCTCAGCCCCTCGTTGTGCTCATCAGGACCACAGGAGGACTGGCAAAAGGAGAAGAGCTGAACCACCTTGGCAGCCACGCCCTGCAACTGTAGATAATCAGCGTGGATTTGGTTTTGTAAATATTATTGAGATGTTCCAAGGATGCAACACATTCCCCTGAGTCAGCTTGTTTCCCAGCCAAGTTAGCATGTGGTCTCTGTTTGCTCAGCAGAGGCGACCAATTCCCCCTGTACATGAGGAGTTTGTGTGAAAGAGCAACTGGTCAGATTTAATGCCTGGTGCCTGGAGACAGTGAGTTTTCTTAGCCCTTTCATCAGTGTTTTCCTTTATTTTCTCCAGAACAACAAGAAAACAGGAGCTGGGCAGCCTGGAGAATGGGCTGCCCATCTGGCAGCTGGAAGGAGTCCCTGCTAGCCAGTCCTTCTCCAGGCCTTTAGTTTCACACTCGCTGGGCTCTTCATGTGCACTGTGTCACTTATGTACAATATTTTCCTGATGAATTAGACTCAGAAGGTACCGCAAATTGATTCCTTCCAGATGGTTGAGTAAAATACTGTAGTTCTCTAACTCACCCCTGGAGATCAGGGCATACAAGTTTTTCTTTCTCGTGATCCCTCTCTGGATGTAACTTCCAATGCTTTTCTATAGTTTGCATGTAAAATTAATTTCCCCTTAAGTCAATTTTCATCAGCTGACATGAATGTCGAAATCATCTTAACAACATGAGTCATGATCAGTTCAACAACCTGTCAGGGCAGGGATGCTAAAATTCCCCTGCAGATTTCTGAGCCACCAAATCCTTTCCTTGCTGTTAACAAAATAGGTCACTTTGTGATTTCCCCTCCCTTTTTTAATCTTCAAGTCTCTCCATCAGCTAACAAAACATCAGAGTGTCACTGAGGGCTAGGAAAGCGCTGTCCGCAGATCTTATTGAACAGATGCAAAAGCAAACAGAGACAGGGTAAACCCACAAATGTCACATTTTTCTGTCTAAAGAGTATCTAAACAAAAGTGGCCCAGTTGTCAGAGGTGGTGAGCATTTGCTGCTCCCTTTGAACTCACAGAGCAGCATCTGGCCCGATGACTTAGGAAGACTCCTGCCAGCTCCCGTGCGTAACCATTATTTTTTCCTTCCAAAGCAGCCTGCTACTAATTAAAGGAATCTAAGAGGCAGTTTTATAAATGTGTGAATCAAAAGCTTAAGGTCCAGAGATCAGCTCTGTCAAACTATAAACCCCTTCTGAGTGTGTTAGAGCAAGATGTAGCCTTTGAGCATCAGATCTCTGCACCAGCACACTGCAAGCAGAGTCCCAGATTAAAAAATAATCTTTTTCTCCATTTCAAATTCTCTTTCCTTTGTAAAAAGGATAGTTGGGGAATGTAACGGAAAGGCTCCCACTGAGTCATGCCCAGGAGGGGGAAAGGAGAAAATATTAATACATATTGCAGATTCCACACAAATCATTAGCCAGAGCTTTTGATTACAACTTCCTTTTGTTTGTTTTCACCTGATCTGTCGGGTGCCCTGATCTGCAGGCTGACAGGAATAATTGCTGTCCTCCTAGACCATTATGAGATCCCCAGCTAAAAGAGCAAAATGTGAATTCACTGCACTTCCCGCAGGAGAGCATCTCCTTCACAAGGGAAAACAGTAATTTTTTTTGGTGCCTGAAAGAATAATAAAAATGCCTTCTGAGAAAAATTTATCAAAGCCAGTCACCTCCCTTATGCTGGCACTACTCTGATTTCAACTGATGTACTAATCCTGAATATGTCCAAGTCATTTAAGACCTTGTTTATAATCTGGCTTTTGATACTCTCCTTTTCCTTTCACAGTATTATGGGCTTAAAACAAAGGTAAATATTTATATATATTTGCATACACTTAGATGTGTACTAGATGGGAATTGATTTTATGATTATTGAATCTCATTTTGAGGGCCTGACCATATATGCATAAATGTATTGTCAATAAATTTCCTTCTGCGTAACTGTGTAACAATAGCTGTGCTGAGTTAGACCAAGGGTGCCGGTAGCCAAGTATCCAAATGCTGTTTTGAGCATAGGGGCATGCATAAGGACAAAGTACAAGAAAGGAACATGTCCAGAGCAGTACTGCTCCCCAGTTGCACAAGTCTGGAAGCTGAGATTTGGCTGAACCAAAGCTTGGGTCTAATAGCCCCTTACAGATCTCTCTCCTGCAAACCTGGCTGAGTTGAAAGTGTAGAGTTCCACAGTTTAATTATGATTTGTGTAAAAATAATTCATCCTTTGTTACTCTTAAGCTGTCTGACTGATATTTTAATTAGTTCTTGTACTGTTAGAAATAATGAATGAACATTCCCCGTTTACCTTCATCCCATCATTCATGATTTTCCATATCATTGCTATACCCCTGAGCCATCAATTTCCTGAGCTGGTGTCCTAGTTAGTTAATTTCTGTTTCATACCTCCTACTATCTTGGTTCTAATTTTCTTTCTGAGATGAAGTGGGCATTACTGAAGTGGGCATAAAGGAGGTGGCTTATGGTCGGTACTGGGTAGACATGCTGTTTTCTACAGGATTCTTATGCCACCTAACATGAGGGGCAAAAGCACTGAGATGGGTTTTCCTGAGTCTCCTACAATATTGCACGCTCCTGTGACCAGCTAGCAATCCAGTACAAAGGAGACATAACCCCAGGGCCCACAGCCAAAACCCTTCAGAGGTCACAAGAAACCCCTGAAGTTTTCCTGAGCATTGTCTTCAGCAAGGCAAAAGGAGTGATGAAAAGCCTTTATTTGATGAGGACTCTTTGATCCCCTAAGAGTTTTCATACTGCCTGCAGGAAGACAGAAAAAGAAGAAAATATTCCCTATGTGCTTGTTATAGAAAATCAATCCCCACCTGAAGAAACCATCTCCCAGGCTCGTTACAAACTTTTTGCCTACTGGTATGAGCCTGGCAGACAGGAATCAATTGCAAGCCTAAGGCTTCACTGGTAGATAGGAACAACTACAGGTCAAGTTAATGCCCTGTGCTAAACACTTTTACATGAAGACAAGCCCTACATTTTTCTGTATCTTTCCTGCTTTCATCATTTATCACTCTTTTTTTTTCTTGTCTCAGAGGAAAAATAAAACAAAAACCTGGAGAACAGATGCCTTGAGTTTCATTTGTGTGATGGTATTCAAAATCTTACTATAACAGCATATAAAGAACATGATCAGAAATGCAGAAATTCATCCTGGATCAAGGCAAAATCTAGTTCACAGTGTACTTGGTACAATCTAATGCAAATCCCCTAGTTTATGAAGTGAGATATTGAATATTTCTGGTCAATATTATGCTAATCTATCATCAGCAAGTAATTAAATCATCTGGCCTGTCTTCTTTCATGAAAATTTCAGGAATTTGGCCAAGACATTCCCCAGACTTTGATAAATGGTTATCTAGATTGCTAGGTAAGTGATAACAAATAAAAAATAACATAACAAATGATAAATCATCTGAAGAATTTATCCTCTCTCATAACCACAATTGACTGTAAAGACACTTATTGTCTTAGACACCTAATTCAGACCTATGTTAAAGAGAGATGATATGAATCTCACCCAATATACCCTACAGACAGCATTTTTGCATAAAGCAGGATGTTCTGAGTGCTCAGCTTCAGATTCTGTTATGATTATGGTTCATATGCTTCCTGAAGGTTGATGAGAAGTGTCCTGTCCTGAGAACAGTCCTGTGTAATATCTTTTTCCATTACCTGGGGGAGGAGGTAGAGTGTGCCCTGATCAAGTTGGCAGATGATGCCAAGCCAAGGGTGCAGCTGATATAGTGGAGGGCAAGGCAGCCATAGGCAGGCTGGAAGAAGGGGCCAACAAGAACCTTATGAAATTCAGCAAGGATTAATACTGAGTCCTGTGCCTGGGACAGACTTCTGAGATCACATCTAGAATACAGTGTCCAGTTTCAGAGTCTCCAGAACAGGAGAGATCAATAAACTGGCACAGGTTCAGCAGAGGGTCACTGGGATGGTTGTGGGCTGCAGCACTTGCCTTGAGGGAACTGGATCTGTCCAGTCTAAAGAAGAGTTGTCTTCAGGAGCACCTAACAGCAACCTGACAGTATTTTTGAGGTGGTTGTTGAGAAGATGGAGCTTTATTGCTGTGCATGGATGAAGAATCATAGAATCATAGAATGGTCTGGGTTGGAAGAGACCCCAAGAATCATACAGTTCCAACCTCCCTGCCGCAGGCAGGGCCACCAACCTCCAAACCTGGTTCTAGACAAGGTTGCCCAGGGCCCAGTCCAACCTGGCCTTGAACACCCCCAGGGATGGGGCATCCACCACCTCTCTGGGCAGCCTGTTCCAGCACCTCACCACTCTCTGTAAAAAACTTCCCCCCAATATCTAATCTAAACCTTCCTTCCTTTAGCTTTAATCCATTCCCCCTTGTCCTGCCATTATCTACCCTTTTAAAAAGCTGATTCCCCTCCATTTATATGCTCCCTTCAGGTATTGATCTGAAGGCTGCAATGAGGTCCTCCCGCAGCCTTCACTTCTCCAGGCCAAACAAGCCCAGCTCCCTTAGCCTCTCTTCATAGGGGAGGTAAGGTCCTATGAGACCTTATGAGGTCATAGATTGAAACAAGAAGGAGATCATAGATTGAAACAAGAGAGGTTCAGAGTGAATAAAAAGAAAAATATTGACTGTGAGGGTAGAATCATAGATTTATAGAATGGTTTAAGTTGTAAGGGAATACCGCTGCCCATGGCCTCCACTAGACCAGGTTGCCCAAAGTCTCATCCAACCTGGCCCTGAACACAGCTAGGGAGGGGTCAGCCACAGCTTCTCTAGTGCCAGGGCCTCACCGCTTTCGCACGGTGAAGATTTTCTTCGAATATCTCAACTAATATACCCTCCTTCAGCATAAGGCCATTACCTCTTGTCCTGTCACTACGTGCCCTTGAAAACAGTCCAGTTTTCTTGTAGGTCCCTTCAGGTACTGGAAGGCTGCAATAATGTAATATATTATTGGAGGAGGTTGCCCAGATAGGTCATGCAATCTCCATCCTGAGAGATTTTTTCCAGACCAGATAAAAGCCTGAGCAACCTTGTCTGATCTTTCAGCTGACCCCACTTTGAGCAGGAGGTTGGATCAGAGACCTCCTGAAGTCCCTTCCAGCCTGAATTGTCCTACAAGACTACAGCTGACCAGATTTTCAGAGAGCTCAGTTAAAGCCCACCCTCTTCTAAGCATTTCAAGCTTGGCATGGGAGCACTCAATGCATCTAAACCCACTAGTGACTGCAGACTGGCTTGACATGTACAAAACATTCTCCCCCACAGCCTTGTGCACAGGGAACAGGGACTGTATTCAGACTTCCTACTCACATGCTTAAGATAAAAACAGTTTTGTTCTCTGTGTATTGTAATAATGGCATTTATTTAAAAGAAAGAGGATGTGGGATGACAAAGAAATAGGCAATCTGTGTGCAAAATAAATTCTGTTCAAAGCATTAGAGCTGTTCATTAAGCTTACACTCGGGGAACGGGAAAATGTGGTAATTTATACCAAAGGCTAAGATAAGCTTATTGCTACTGATCGGCTTAAGACACCTGAAGCTGTGCACACAGCTGGTCTGTGCAAGCCCAAACCCAGCAGGCTGCATCTCCACTGCCAAACCGGTTCAGGCCTTGGGGCTAGCACCCTGGGCCACTGGACTGTGAGGGGGAGCAGCTCCTGAACGGGAAGGAGACCCTGTCTCTCAGCAGCCATGTCTGACTATTGCTGGAATGGAGTAATTAGGTTTTGCCGTATATCAAACTTCACCTGACAAGAAAAAACAAGAGGAGGTGCAGCACACAAGCCATACGCCTGGACAACAAGTCCTCCTCCTCCTGGGAAGCTGTGTTACCACTGGAGTAACTCAGCCATCTCAGGACTTCTTCTATGGAGCCCTCTTGGGACTGGCCCTGAGGCTCAGGGGCTGTTGGGCATATCTGCAGCAATCAGCCCAATACTTGCAGTTGTCGCAGCAATTCACCCCAACTAACTTGAATCCTAAATTAAGAAATAATTATCAGAAAGAGGTTGACTCCTCCAGAAGTTGAGTCAGCTCTTTGATGAGCTACTGGAGGTTACTGCCCCCCTTATTCCTCATTGGAGATATTCCCTGGTCCTGGTGATCCAGGGGAAACTAGGGCTTCCTCCCTGTCTCAGGGCACCCCTTCTCACACTATGTAAAGCATAGTCCAGAGATGTCCTTGTACCCAGGGGTGACAAGGGGCCAAAGGACCTCAACCGCTGAAGCTGTGCCCAGTAAATTGCAAACTATCAAAAAGCTCTGAGTCTTCAGTAGCTAAAATGAGTTGCAGATTCATGTGGGATCGTTATAGATTATGAATATTACCACAAAAGTAATTTTGGACAGTGCCATGTATATTTATGGAGCCATGTAATAATATTTAAATAATAACCCAGACACTCAAATGACTAAAATATGATGGCAGTGACCCCAGTATAAGAACATGGAGAGACAGATTTCCATTTGAACCGACAGTGTTCATGCCAAGTTTCTGTCCCACGCGTTTTCAGAGAGCCAAGCAATAAATAACCCGAAAACCAATGAGATAATGGAAATGTCAAGAGGTGCTAAGCTGTAACTGAGCAGCTATTTTCTTTTAAAAATACTTGCTGGTCTGAGTCAAGAGGAAGAATGAAAATAAGTTTGACTGCAAAACTATTTTGTGACAGACATTTATACTCATTTTTTTAACCCAGGCTATAGCATATCATGTTTTCAGAGGGTCTTTCCTCACTCGAGCAAGCATTTACTCACAGGACCTCTGGCACATGGGAGGTACATCAGCATGAATAAAGTTTTGCGGTATCAAGTCCTTAATAGCATTGCATTTCTTTCACACTAAATAGATTATTTAGACATTCAAGCATGAAGGATCCTTGAATGGTGTCAATACCACTATTATAATTCAGCCTAAAATTGCAGGATAATCCATGAGGTTTTGCATCCTACAATAAATCTACTGAGCTTATAAAATACATAGCAGGAGACACTTGCTTCAACAGTAGATTGGTTCAATCCATCACAGATGCCGACACCAGCCTGAGGTCTAGTAAATGCATCAAACACTTAATAAGAAAGTTTGAGAAGGAAAAAATCAAACAAAACATTTTGAAAGTGGTGAAAGATGTTTCCTGTACACACTGTGAAACTCCCCATACTTTGACTTCAGCAGCCCACTGGCACATCAGTGATCTCATATTGCTCGCAAAGACAAAATAGTGGCAGTGAAGGAAGAGAGTTGTGTTACCTGTCTAGGGCCAAGGAGTACTTCTTGGTGTCCCTCTCACTCATAAGGCAAGCTCTTTCAAGACCCTTTTGGGCAGCCATCAGGAGGGTCCATGGGGTTCTGCTTGGATTTTTTTCCCCCCTTAGACTCTCTTTTCTCTGTTGGAAGCAGACTCAGGCAAAAACGTCCTCCCAACTTATGCAGAAGTCTTTGCCAAATATTTTAAAATGAAAAGGTTTTAATAATCTTCTCAGTAAACCCACTGCAAGAGAAAGCTGCTGTCCTGGTTCTGGTGGCATCACTAAGATGTCAAACAGCAGCAACTTGCTGAGTGTGTCAGATTCGGGGTTTCAGGCCTCCCTCTCTTCCCCCCGCCCCCCCCTCCACATTTGATGCTGCGATGTGGTCTTTGGTCACGCAGCCGGTACATGCTCACCCACTGAGGTGAAGTGCAGTGGTGCATACACCGATGTGCACACAGACGCTTTTCCAGGCATGCTGAAAGGGAGAAGGAAGGTGGTTTAAAGCAGCCTGATTTGCCTGGAAACAGTCAGAAACTGTTTGCCTTTCTGCTTCCTCGTCTTGGGAAGAAGGCACACCTCCCTCACCCCGGCTCGGCGAAAGCCTCTTTAAGTGATCGCTCTAGAGACTTATTTCTACCCCCGGCACGTTTGCTCCTAACGGTTTGAAACAGAAGAGACTGCTTATTATTGCTGTCCATGACACAGGTTATTGAAATCTTCATTTCACCGGGAAGGACTGCGGGTTGTTATTTCTGCCTTATTCAGTTTGTTGGTTCTGCGGATAGCTGTGGTCCCTGAAAGGCTGGAGACCTCCAGCCTCGCCTCTCTCACAGCCTGGCCTCTGCAATGCTCCTCACCACTAATGGGGAATTTTGCACGGGTGCTGCCTGTGTTTTACCGCATCCTCGGCAGAAACCAACTGTGATTGAGATCCCTACCCATGTGCTGCCTTTGCAGGGGAGATTAGCAATAGACCGTGAGCAAAGGCTGGGTGCTGCACTTAAATTCTGCAGCCTTTTTTTACCATGGGTAGCCTAATATGTATATGATGAGCTGGGATAGACCCTCCGTTCCCCCACCTTGCTGAATACACACCGTCTCTGTAATTCGTAGGGGCTGGGCACATTTATACATCATATAAATGCAAAAAAATATGGGTCTATGCCATCCCCATGTTTCCTCCCACATGTCAGCTGTGCAAACACTTCCCTGGAACCTGTGAGCCAAGGAGCTGATGGTATCTAAAACACCTTTCTGAACAGCTGCTGGCAAGCGGCAGAAAGTCGTTTTTCCACATTGCGCCGCCACCTCTGCCTCTCTAATGTTCTTTGCTCAAAAGCCTTTTCCCAGGTGCTTAAACCCACCTACACACCCTTATAAGCCCCTTTGCTGGAAAAGATTACTTTTCTGACTCATTCCTGGGACTTCCTAGCTTCTTCTGGACACTAAAAGTTGCTCTTTAATGTTTTTTAAAGTCGCAGCCGCTTACTGGGGCCTGACGCTCAATGTGGATGGTTGGCTTTGAAAAGAGACTCAGGTCCGAGGATGAATAGTGTGGACTGAGGGCATTTGCAGAAATCTTACAAAACAGAAGTACCACATTACTTGCCACCCAAGAAGTACCATTAAGTAGCAATTTTATTCTGCTGCCAGGGGGAGGAAGGTAGGACAAGGCAGGCAGCCTTTCCAGCTGTGCGCAGTGGAACCTGACACAGGCTTATAATTCATACCCAACAAGGGCTGCTGCTGGCTCCCCATCCCATAAATACCATCGTTATTGCAGCATCCCTGTGTGCTTCTCAACTCATCTTTCCTTTAGAAATTACCAAACACCACGATCCTGTCACAGACCAGGGATGCCTGAAAAAATAAACCTGCCCTGGGACCTGATTTACGATGGAGCTCAGTCTTTCTAAGGTTCTAAGCCAAAGTATCAGGTCTAAGCACCCTCAACTTCAGGAAAATTTAAAATCCACCTCAGAAGATTACAGATAAAGCCTGTTTCTCTTTCAAATCTCTGGAAGCATGTAACTTTTGTTAGTGAGATAGATGAGTTCCCATCATTTTGCAAAAGGGTCTGAAGCCTCAGGTGCACACTAGCAAAACAAAGCCATAGATCATTCTCAGCATTTAATCTAGACCTTTGTTTTGTGTTTATTGTTGTCAGTGCTGATGGTTGTGCTTCTCAGGAGACAGGCTGTGAGGCAGGATAGAAAGAAATCTCCAGAGCTTTCCATAAAGACTTGGGCTTCCTCTTTATACAGACTCAGAAACTCATTAATGGAGAGACAGCAGCTGTCTGTGGAATTTCTGCTTCAGAGAAATTATTCAGACCATCTCAATAAATTCATCTTCAGCTTTCAATAATAATGCAGTTTGTTTCTGAGTCTACATCAAAAATGTCACATACCAAATCACACTGGTTCAAATGACCCTCGTCAAGGACATTTCTCAAAATTTGCATCCAGTGCAGACATGTGAGGCATCACACTGGCTGTCGCAAATGAAAGCCCCTCGTCATTACTATCCAAAATTTCCATCAGTAAAAAAAAAGCATATCCTTGATCCCATTTCAACTTTAATCAGCCACACTTTAAAAATGAAAAAATAAAACCTCTCATCCTGTCATTATGGGAGTAGATACTGACAGCTTAAATATACAGAAGGAAATTTGGTGCATCTATTAATTGAAAATGGCATTAAAGTCGGTCGATTTTAGCAGGCATGAGACATCTTAGAGATGGTCTGCAAAGTTCTTCTCCACCTTTCCCTGGCATCAGCTTGTCTAGCTCTGTACTGCATTGCCTGTAACTGAGTGACCCAGGCACTGGTGATTTCTGGGGTTGGATTATTGCAGTTTTCACATTTATAGCGAGAACATGCTTTTTCACCCAATGGAGCTCCAGTGCCTTTGACTGGAACTTCTCCAGCCATCTGTCATTTTGGGATCCAAGGCTGGAGGCAAGACAAATGGAGAGAAAAAGCACTTCCCTCTTCTTGTGCAACTAGTAATGCGGTAACCTTTTGTAAGTGACTGTCAAAAGGAAAATATCTACCCTGAGTTAGAGGCAATTTAAAAATCATTAAAAGGGTGATAATGTTCAATATTTTAAAATACTGAATTTTTAAACTTCAATATTTTTATCTTGGGATTCACACCAATATTTTAAAAGAATGGAGACATTCTGTAGCCACTGATTATGTCTCTACTGAGGGGTAGAATTCCTCTGCAGTGTCTTAGATGGGTATGTTGAATTACACAAAGTAACTGGGGAGAAAAAGACTTTTTACTTTTTAAGCCCTTGTCAAAGAAATGTGATTTTTCACTGGGGGTGGGGATCTAGCCCAGTGAAGCATGATATCATTTTGTGATGTACACCATTACCTCCAACAGTAAAAGTCTATGCTGCTACCAAACCAAGTGGAAATATGGAGGCTGGAGCCTCAGGTCAGAAGTATCAAGACATCTATTCCCCATGTGGGGAAGCATCCAGCTCAGAGGGTTTTTTGGGCTTCTGGTGAAGCCAGCGGTGTGAGGCAGCCTCTCCCGAGACACGCAGCTCTGGAGGAGCTCAAGACCTTGCTATGGATAGCAAGAGAGCTTGGGTGCTCAGGCTGGGCAGGCAGCACACCAGTAAGTGTGTGAGATGCAGGATGAATACAGCCCACAGCGTGGGAGTCCTGAAGGACACCACAGACACAGACACAACTGCGAAAAAATATGCCCCATGCCAGGTTGAAGGTTTTCTTCCTCCAGGGAATGACACGAATATGGGTCTAATCTCTATGGTTGCTGAAAAGTAAGGTTTAGCACTTTTTGCCCTGTTTATTCTTATTTATCCAAACTTTTCATTTTATCTTGTTTTCTTAGGGCTAACATTTTGGAAGTTCTCTGAATCAGCTTCCCAGCATCTCACCTCTCATGGTTGAATCCACATTGTCCAAATAATCCAGATCTCATTAAGTTTCTTGTAGGGACCAGACCTTCAGAAGTAACTAATGCCAAGAAGTGTTATTCTGATACAGCTGCTTTGCTTTTTGGAGGACAACAACTACTTTGTTGTCTGAGTGCCCCAAAAGTCCTGTTCAGGTGTACCATGGACTCTACCCTTGGAAGAAGCTTTTCATCCTAGGCTGTAGCTTAAAAGAAAATGGCAGTACAGTTGAAAAACAAATGGTAATGACTTCTCAAATGTTATTGTCAAAGAGTGTGTCAGCTTTTGTTATAAAAATATATTATTATCTTCCTCTGAACACTTAGTGTTTTTCTGTCTCTTTTCCATTCCTACTGCAAAGGGCTTCTGCTTGGTTTTGTTTTTATGATGTCTGAAGATGGTTGGGGAATTAAGCCTGTAATTGCATTGCTAACAAGTATTTCTTAGATACATTTATTTTTCCTTGGGGAAAGAGACTGTTAGGAAGAGACTACACATATTTTGGCAACAAAAGAGACAGCTATGACATTTGGTTCCTAAGTTACTACCTGGATATCATTTTAATTGTTTTCCTCTACTAATAAAATATAGTAACTTTAATGCATTAGTTCCTTTATTACACTTCCAACATACATTTCATTGTCATGATCTTCCTAAGTATATTTGGGTCATGAAGATACATTACAATATATAGTAAGAGCCGGTACGTTAGAGGCACAAGGAGTTCTGCATTATTTCTCACCGGTGCAAAACTAATTCGTTTTTCTCAGCTACTGCATATATATATTTATTTTCTACTTTATCATCCCTATAATTGTAGTTTGAATTAGGAAAAGGACAGAGCAACCAGGCAAAAACATTTTCAGGGACATCCTGCATAAAAGCTTCCCAGCAGACTGGGTTTTTTGAGCCTGTGAAATTGAAGTTGCTGTTTGAACAGCACTTATGTCCTTCTTGCCTGGGCCATGCAGGTACTGGACATTGCTCGAGCACATTTTCTTTCCTGCAGGACTTCTAAACTTTTCTTTGCAATAACGTCTAATGTTACTGGTGGGTAGGAAACCAGGGCTCACAATTCAAATGTTCAAGAACCATGTTTTTGTTTAGTCCCTTTGCGGTTTCTGAGTACGTACAATGTGCTCAGACACCAGAGCCGAGTGCACCCCAGCTGCGGTGTGAGGGCTCCCCAGCCAGACAAGCCCACCTACTCTACCACACAGGGACAGTATGCCTAAAACTTCTTGGTGAAATGCAGCCCACGTTGCTCTTAGCTCCTGCAAATTGTTACCTGGGTAAGGCTTTCTCTGCAGCCACATATTCCCCCTTTTTTTGCTAAAGAAAAACCAGAAAGTCCATTGTGAGTCCAGGGTTGGGACTTCAATGACTGGCACTCTTGCACTGTGTCATGGCATGCACCCCATGTAAGGGAACTAAATGGGCCACACCAGCTCTGTTTCAAGGCAGGGATCCACAGGGATCCCAGATCCAGCATCTCAGAGGTGCAGCACATACCTGATCCCCAGACAGACCCCATATGCAGTCTCAGCCAGGATGAAGGGACATCAAATTTGCAGCCTGAGGCTCAAACTATGGAAAGAGTTGAAAAGCTTCTAGTTTAGGGAAGAAAAACACACTAGATAAGCCATCATTTTAATGGTATTTTCCACCCATGCATAACTCCAAGCTGCCTACCATAAGCCTGTTTCCTGCCTGAGTTCTCTGGATACATTTTATATGGCACATATGCAGCATCTGGAAATTAAATGAAGAGTTAAATAATGGCTCTCTTGTGTATGGAGCACAGTAAAATTTACGCAGTGAGTTTTTATAACTTTTTTAATATAATAAAGTTAAAGAGACTGAATGCTGGTTTTATGATATGAGATTTCCAGATTGCTCCCAAGTCAGCAACAAGCTATTCATAATCTTTTATTATAGCATTGTCATGATGACTGTAATCAAGTCCCTGAGCTACCTCATGGTACCAGGGGTAGTGTGAAGCTGGTAAATACTGATAAGTTTGCATTTAATATGACATTTAAAGAGTCTGTGTCTTGGTTTTTTCTAATATTAAAAGCTTTTTGATAAATTTGGATCTCTTTTCCTCTTCTAAAGGTATCTGTGTTTTGTAGGTATATTTAGGATACCAACATATGAGATGATTTGGTAAAATACAAGTTAGGGTTCCTACTATAAAAAAACTTCTTTGCCAGCCTCTCTCCTCACTCCTCCACTGTCTAGAGTTTTCAAACACCAATTAAAAATTTGATCTAAGCAAAATCTGGCAGGAAAGCATTTAAGTAAGGACATGATGATTATTGCAAAGTTTGGTCTCACTCTCCTGCTAGGCTTTTTTCCTGCAGATAAATACTAGTACATTGCAGCACCAACTAGACCCCAGTTCCAGCAGAGCATCTGAGCTAATCTCGTATCAAGAGATGAATCAGAGGGTTTTCTTTGATGCCCTGTTCCATGTGCTCCTCACATTTTGCGGTGCCATCTGTAGAAACAGGACTTCTGTTGGGGTCTGCACACATCAATAAATGAAGTACTCACTCCAGGTCATTTGTGTGCTAGTGCTGCACAGACAACAGTGTACCACAGCCATGAGGTTTGCATTTAGGAAATGTAAATCGTCTTCACTTGCTAGCACCAAAACCAGAACATGCCTTCCCCCTTTTCAGCCCCATGGCTGGACTGCCCATTCCTGTACAGCTTACACACACTTCTCTAGCCTCCTCTTAAAAGTCTCCGATGATGGATAATCCTCACACAGTTTATTTCTGTGCTTAATTACTCTTGCTATTAAAATGCTTTTCCTAATGCCTAACTTAAACTTCACTCTTGTTTAAGCCATTATTTCATAATGGAGAATTAATTCTTTCCCTCTCTGCAGCTACCTTTCATGTCTTAGAAGCCGCAGTCGTGCCTCTCTGTTCCTTTCCCTTTAGCAAACAGCTCCAGTTCCTCTGGGCTGTGGTTTTGGACGGTTCTCCCCTGGATGCTCACCAGCGGCTGCATCACTTCTGAGCCGCAGCAGCCGGGCACATGCTCCAGCTGGGGCCATGCCAGCGCTGAAAGAAGAAAGATTTCCACTATGTGTCACATAGACAAAATCCTGCTTATATATCTCATGGAAATAAATACTTCTCTGGAAACAGTATAATGTTGCTGACTTTGGTTCACCTTGTGATTTATTAAGTGCCCTCCCCTCCCTCCCCTCCAAATCTTCTCCTGCTATGCTGGTGCTTACCCAACGTTGGTTACTGCATATTTGAGTAGATGATTATCACTACCTCTGTATAAAAACCTTTTGCTTGGTCTGATTGAATTGCATCTTCCTTTTCTTTTTTTTTTTTTTTTTTAATCATTTATTCAATTTGTCAAAAGTATTGTGAATTCTAATCCTATTTTTCAGTCCTCCAGCTAACCCTTTTCAGATTGGGGTCATCTGAAAAATTAATAAACATATTCTATATGCCTCCTGTGCATGGCAACAATGAAAATACTGAATAATGCTGGTGAAGGACAGATCATGATGAAACCCTGACTTAATGAATTAAAATGCATTAAAGTACCCAATTTGCAATTGGTTTAGCATCGAGCTCACAGGCATTTCCCATGAATGCCATGGAGATGCTGTAATATGGTAATACACGGCTGCAAGTCCGACAGAAACACTGATAGCACAGTGAAAAGCTTTGGAAATGTTCCTTATTTTCTACCAGGAGTATAAATGCTTTCTGGAACCATGCTTTGACCAGGATAATAGATGGTGTCCTGGAAAAAGTCCTGAGGATTTTGTTTAACACCTGAGCCCAAAAACATGGGGAAATGTCTGTACCTGATACTTTTCTGAAACTTTTTCCCTTCACATTTGCCACCTGCAAAGGACTTAGGCCAAGGTCTCAAGACAGGATTAACTGTGGGAATCCAATGGCTGCAGCTCATTATCAGAAACCAGCCAGGTAGTGAACACATGTTCCTGCTCTGCAGGGTCCCCATTTACATCAGGTTTCCTTCTGCCTTGAAACTCACAGGATCCTTCACCTTTTCTACTGGGCCTGCAGTCAGGTTTATATATTCCAAAAGAATTATAGTTTTAATTGACATTCAAAATACATTATTTGTTTTTACATATCATGACTTAGGCTAAATGAAGGGAGGGAAAAAATCACCTATACTTTTAAGAAATTTTGCTGCTCAAAGAAGTGAAAGAAAAAACTACTTGCTATGAAAATCCCCTTTTTTGTTTGCAAGGTTATTTTTCTTTGAAAAAAAAATTTATGAAAAAGGTGTCAAGTGGTTCTATGCAATGTCATGTAATCTGCCTCTGAAATCCCTTGTGCAGACCTTTTTTGTGGCACTTCTTGATCAGCTGACAGCACATAATGGCTTAATACATGAACTGCAGCAGTAGCAAAATGAAAGAGTGATCATCTTTGGAAGGCAGAATGTCGCAAAGAAGGCATCAATGAATGGGAGCAAGGTCAACTGAAGGCCACCAAGTTGCTCAGTGTGGGAATACTTGCCTTGTCAGAAAGGGCTGAGAGGCAGCTAGTCTGGTTCAGACAGAATGAGAGACAGCTTGGGAGGGGACACCTATCAGCAGTCCCCAGTGCCCACAGGCTGGTCATCGAGGAGGTGGAGCTAGGCTCTCCACACTCTGCCTGGTGGGACATGAGAAACAATGGGCATAACTCGAACAAAGGAGAATTTCAGGCTGGATATAAGGAAAATCTGTTTCCCCATGAGAACAGTCAGGCACTGGAGCAGGTTGCTCAGCGAGGTTGAACCATCTTCATCCTTGAAGGGTTTCAAGCCCCAACAGGATACAACCCTGAACAATCTGCCTGACCTCAGAGCTGACCCTGCTTTGAGCAGGAAGTTGGCTAGAGACCTCCTGAGATCCCTTCCAACATGAATTTTCCATGATCCTGTGATTTGTATGCTGACCGGGACTTATGCCTCTATCTCTGGATCACACAGGTAGTCACATACAGCATTTAGTGTTTCATATGGAATAAACAAGCTGAACATCACCTATGTCAACCAGTGAGGAGATACTGCTTGTAATGTAGAAGCAAACAGCCCTCTTTAAGAGAGAGAAATACACCATACAGTCTGAGGAAACATCTGCAATTAAAATAATTGCTGTGCTGGAACATGGCATTTATTCAGGAAGAGCCACAGGTAGGTAGAAACAGCAGTAATTTTCCTACCACCAAATCTAGAGTAGTTTTACACCACAGATTTGCAGTTTAAAACTTTCGAGTGCAGTGAAAGATGATTTATCTGATCTATATGGTACCGTTTGAATGCTCTGTGATAAAAATGAGCTATTGATCTCAGGAGATTCTAATTTAGATCAGTTCACTTAAAAAGAGTAATAAACTGAAATAGTCTGGGAAGCTTATGTTTCGAATGACTTATCAAGGAGTTAAAAAATTTAGTAACTGGAGGCAGCAATAACTTTAACAGTAGCCAGAGTCCCAGATTTTACTGAGCCAAACTTTTTTGAAAGATTCACACAAGTATGTGGATAACAGCTATTTCTGTTACACTGATGCCCAGAGAGATGCTCATTTGCAGTAGTAAAAGACATTCTGGAGAGCTCAAAACATAACCTTAGCAGTGATACTGAGTAATGGCTTCAGGGGCATCTAATCTTGTAAGTAGAGTACGAGGAGGTCAGCCCTATTTCTCTGTAGATTTTCCATCACTGAAACTTGAGCATTTGCCAAAGATTTAGGGAGATTTCTAGAAAAACCTTGATTAATGTTTTACTGCTGAAAGTCTGACTAAATGGGTACTTTGGCAGTCCAGTTCTTCACAACAGTATGGTTTTAACTGCCTAGTCTGTGTAGCTGTTGGGGTTTTTTTAATGAAGTTTATGAAATAAGCATGAATTAAGTGGATTAAAACACTACAGAGGTGAATGCACAAATTGCTGTAAGATCACACTCAATTTTCAGTAACTCAGAACAGGCTGTGTGCTGCACAATTAGGTGCAGTGTTCAATATCCCCATTAACAACCTGGGAAACAGAAAAGCATGGGCGTCCTCAAATGGGAAAATAATGAGCGACGGGGAACTGAAAGCGCTTGAGGAGGTTAGAAATTAAAACAATACATTGGAGAAATGGTCTGAAGCTGGGAAGATGAAGCACAGCATAGGCAAGTGCAGAAGGTGCTACTCTTGGAAAGAAGAACAAATGGAAAACAGAAAAAGAACTGGGCAGAACTGGACAGTAGCACGTCAGAAAAGATGGTTGGGGAATTATAATCTAAACATGATATAGCTGATATCATGCTGTTTCTTGAAAGGCAGCTTTTATCCTGGAAAATTGACAGTTCTCCATGTCACTTCTGAAGCTTGACAGGGAGTGTCATGTCCTGGTTTAGATGTTACATATGGACAGGGATGAAGACCCTCTGTTTGATGTTGAGAAAAGTGGCACTTAGAAAATATTTTTGTAGGAGAAGGTTGAAATCAAATGGGTTTGACTTACCTTAAAGACTGGTGGGAAGGCAGAATTGCAGAGGTTGTACTGAATGATGGAGGACAAGAAGGACAAGCGGTAGATTAGGATAATTTGCAGCAAAAGAGAAAGCTGGGCAAGAAAACTGCCTAGTTAGAAGAACAGTTTATCAATTGAACAAATAATCATGGGCACAAAACCTCTGTCACTAAAGATTTCAAGAAGTGTTTAAAACAGAAAAGGACTGCTCCTTCAAGATGTGTCCTATAAAGGAAGACATGTTTCCAGCTCTTCAGTAGACCCCAAGAAGTAGGTGAGGTGAGTACCAAGGGAGATAGCAGAGGAGATTGCAAAAGGTCTCACTCAAAGTTATAATAGACTCCTAGGATATGAAGGACCCATGTTTAATTATCCATTAAAAGATTTGATTCAATTCTCCTTGTCAGGAGACTGCCCAGTCTCCACATGACACTTCTAAGACAGCAGACAATCCTTGATAAAGACATCCCAATTCCAGTAAAATAATAAAATATGCATTATTACAAGAGCTGAAGTCCAAACCAGGAGTTTCAGGAGTAAGATACAGGTTCTATTTTCTTTATACAAAAAGGAGTGCTGCTCCAATAGAGGTGAAATCGTGTTTCTTTTTTCTGTGTGTTGAGTGCGTTGGGGACTGCTGCTATGTACATTCTCTCAGTGCCCCAAGAGCATTGCACTTCTTGTGCACTTGTTGCATGGACATTCACAGACTGAGCATTTGTTAAAAATAAATAGAACTGGGGGGTTGTTTCCACAGGGTAATGCCCCAGTCTCTCAAACATCATGGTTGTTTGCTGTCCATATGGTGATGGGAGTCTCTGTTGTGAGGGTTCTTATGGCAACATCTTCAGCTGGACCTGAGAAGACTCCCCAAACCTCTGCTCCCTTGTTTTGATCCAGTGGGGCCATGGTTCTGTATGACCACTTCAGCACATACATGATCTGTCTCTACTAAGAGTGTTAAATTATGTACAAAGCATGTAACTATCTTGACTGTGTGCTAAAGGCTGTGCTATGGACCCATTTCTGCATCCACAAGAACAGGGTCCACCATTTACAAGTATCTTGCCCGTGTGCAGCCTGGTCAGTTCTGTAGCAGGAACTATCTGGGTGAGTTCTGGTTCTTGGGCAGGTTAATCAACACATCTATCACATAAATAATGCCCATCTGTCTGTTCATACAAGCACTGCAGGAGCTTCCCTAGGGAATCTCCAGGCCAGTGTGAAACTCCTCCTTGAGGGATCCTGCAGCAGTTGCCCAAGAGCTTTGCTTGTGCAGGGGCTGGAAGCTCAGGCAATCACCTTGTCACAAGGCAGTCTCTTGGATAAATCCCTTGTTTTATGTATGGAGAGATACCTCCCAAGCACAGCCCTGATCCCGAGCCACACCACAGTTACAGCTGTAGGACAACTTTAATTTCAACATTAGAACTCACTTCTGACTGAAATTCCATGGTATTTGCCCCACACACATTCACAGAGCAAAGTGTAGGTTGACAGCAAGTTAAACATGAGCCAGCAGTGTGCCCAGGCAGCCAGGAGGGCCAGTCGTATCCTGAAGTGCATCAAGCACAGCACCGTCAGCCAGTCCATGGAGGTGACTGCCCCACTCTACACTGCACTGGTGTGGCCTCACCTGGAGCACAGTGTGCAGTTTTGGGTGCCACAGTACAAGAAAGACACCAAAATATTGGAGAGTGTCCGGAGGAGGGCAATGAGGATGGTGAAGGGTCTGGAGGGGAAGTCTTATGAGGAGAGGCTGAAGTCCCTTGGTTTGTACAGCCTGGAGAAGAGGAGACTGAGGGGAGACCTCATCACAGTCTGTGGCTTCCTGACACAGGGGAGCAAAGGGGCAGATGCTGATCTCCTCTCTTTGGTGACCAGTGATAGAACCCGAGGGAATGGTATGAAGCTGTGATGGGAGGTTTAGGTTGGGTATTAAGAAGAGGTTCTTTACTGAGAGGGCGTTTGGTCACTGGAACAGGCTCCCCAGGGAAGTGGTCACAGCACTGAGCTTGGCTGAGTTCAAGAAGCATCTGGAGGATGGACTCATTCCCATGCTGACCTGGCTGGCCCTGTGTGGAGCCAGGAGTTGGACTCAATGATCCTTATGGGTCCCTTCCAACTCAGGATATTCAATGATTCTATGATCCTACTATTCTAAGCTCCAGAGTGGATCCCTGCAAACCAGCCTCTGCACCTGTTATCACCTTTTGAGTTTCCATAGCAGTGCTTTTACTCTTTCCCAAAAGAACACATCCTCTATGCTTTCACTACTTGTCATAATAGAATGGAAGCTCTTTGTTAAAAGCTGTGCATGCTGGACAAATTTAGAAGCATATAAACCAGATGATATAGCAAATTAATAACAGCCTGCCTGTATCAGGCACTAATTGAGACGTTGTAGTTTAAATGACTGTTTCAGGGTTGGTAGATAAGATTTTTCATCTCCTGTATGCAAACTAAACTTCCTGACCCAATAATAATGGCTGACCAAAATAAGCACAGAGCCCCGATTGTATTTAATCCTGAGATGCACATCCCAGACTGGGGAACAGTACATTTTACTCCATCCTTCGAGGTTCTTTCCCCATGACTTTCACATATTTAGTGTAGAGAACACAATAATGGTACAAAGTGCAGTTCAAAACATTGCAGCTTTCACTTTGCAACTCCACCAGTTTCATGAGACCTTTGATACTTCTTAGCATTCATTACTTGTGAAACTAAGTTAAATGAGTTTCAAAATAACTGGCCAAACTGTATTTTTGAGGTTTTGATGGAAGAAAAGATAAAAGATATGTCAGCTGGGGAAGAGAAGAAATGTGCCTATTATATAAGCACATACAGAAATGTCTACTCCTAGGAGGTAAAGATAGATTTTTGGGTCTGCGATCACCCTCTGAATGAAGGAAGGAGATCCACACTGAGGAAAATTCAGAGATCAAGTAATGCTGTACTTTGAACATAAAACAAGGAAAAGCTATTTTCTTCATTATTTTTTCTAGTCAGACAGCAAACTAGTAGCTATAACTTTCCTGGAATTAATTTCTCACAGACAAGGATACAACTCCTTGTTGCAGGGTGAAGCAGGTTTGAAGCCAGATATCACATCACCGAGTATATCAGTGACAGCTCTTCTGAAGAGATTAAAAAACTAAAGGAATTGATTTCATATGCAGCCATTGGGAAGTGTGGAGAAGCAAGGGTGTATGGTGAAGAACCTTTCAAACTGAAATATAGTAGGGCCAGGCATAGCCCATGGGGATGAATTTCAGAGAATTTCAGTTTCTCTAGCTATAAAAGCAGAATAATGGCACCGGTCTTCTCTGGAAAATATTTTGAGATATGAGGAACCTGGTAGCATTGTAGGTGAAAAACCAGTTGGGATTCATGAAGTTGCCATACTCGGATGGATAATCCATCAATATAAATATCCATTGACTGCAGAGAAACCGTCTTCAAATAAATTGAAATAATGCATTTTTTGTAGTTTTTAAAGGAAAAAAAAATTTTTTTACCAAACAGCTCTACTCTTTAAATGAACCTGGGGGATTTCTACAGCTTTCAGCATCACAGCATTTGAATGAAGGATTATGTTTATAGTCTTTATACAAAGAGCTCCAGAAACACTGCTCTGCCGCACACCCAGGACTTCACAGACAGGGCCAGAGGAGAGCTCCAAAGCCTACTCAAAAATACTATACTAATTTCAGCTACTTGGGTGGCCTCCAAATTGCACCAGAGGGGCACAGACCTCTTGAGCTGAAGCAGATCACTCTTGCGCTACACTGTTGTCTGACCCTCATATTAAATCTGAAGTACTTCTAGGCCTCACATGATGCTATTAATAAAAAAACCTGTAGGTAGCGTCTGTGTAGTGCTATACCCACAATATGTGTGGCTGATAAATGCTTAGAGTGCCAATAAGAACGGGCAGAGAAACTGGTTAACAACCTGCATGAAAGCACTTGAAGGTGCTGCAGACACGCAGGCATCTGCCTTTCAACCCATCAGGGTGGTCACAGCAGAAAGACTGGGTTCTAAATAGACACAAAGACAGAAATGTTGGACTTCTTAAGCTATATTCATTAGCAGTCACTTTTGTGGATTTTCAGAGTATTTTGTACACAGTTGTACAAATCTAGCATATCCTCTGCACAGGTGTAACCGCTACATTTTTATAAGTGAAAAAATACCGGTGTTTATATTTACATAGCAGAAAATAAAGCCATGTTGCTTTCCCAGCTATCAAATTTTCAGAGGGGAAATAAGATCCCCATGGATAGCAACAGGATTTCCAGATTTAAGGAGGATTTTTACCACTTCATGCATGAAGCGCAGGAGATCTGTGCACTTATGGCTGGATGTATAAATCAGTCTGAATTATTGCAAATGATTCCTAGTAGTAAGAGATCCAAATTCAGTATAAAATCTATTTGAACTATGTTTTGCTGGTGTACATAGCTTGTCCCAACTGCTTCCATTTGTGATCTGTATCAACATCACTCTCTGTTACTTGCTTTGTTGTATTTTGTCAAATAGAATTTCCTCTGTGCCTTGCTTTTTTGTTATAGACCAAATTTTACTCTTACTAACAAAATGCTACTCGCTTGACATCAGTGCAGTAACACAGGTGCAAGAGGAAACCAGCTGTGTTTATAGTCACTCTGCTGCTGACTATTTAAACCTAGTAAAGGAACATGGGAAAAGACTAGGCAGTCTATCAGCTATTAACTTAGAGACTATTTCACACTTCATATGCTTTTTCTCTACTTTCAGAACTGTGTTGCTAAAAAAGGCTTGTCAAATTTTAGTGACTTTTATAGCTTGTGCTCATGCTGCCAGCATTAGTTCACTGAGTACAGACTTCCAATACATCTTAGAGTTTTACAATTATTCTTGTATTCTGTCATCATCTGGAATAGCAAGATGCCAATTTTATTTTGTCCTAATTGCTGTTAATGACTTATTGATGCAAGCAGTTGCTTTCCATCTCTTATCATCTGTCCTAGAGGTTTTTATGCATGGGTGTTTAATGCAGTATCAGGATAAATATTTCTTGGTAAGAGCTAGGGTCTGGTAAATTTTTGTGATGTTACTCAGTCCAGATCTACTTAATCCTCATGAGATGGTGGAGATCAGAATATTTAGAATTATTAAGGACAAGATTGTAAATGTATGGGAGCACCTGAAAATGCACATAGCTGCTCAGGCATCTAAGCGAAACTAAATCAGTGACAATGATCTGTGAAATAGATAGCAAATGAAAATGGGAAGTGTCAGAGCAAAGGAAGATGCATGTTCATTGTAGGCTTTTAATTCTAATACTTAAATGTATGAAAAATAAAAAGTAGTAATTACCATTCCAAGAGACAGCAAAATAAGGACAATTTTTAAAACAAGAGATTTCAAAATTATAGTAATTGGCAGGCAACACTTTTACCATCCTACAAACACTGGTATTTCAGACATTTTTCACATTCTGTAAAGCAAAAATAGAAAGACTATGAACCACTTTTTCCTGAATGACCAGACAGGTCCATTCCCTTAGTGTGTTTGTGTTCATAAGGAGTAAGCATGTCAATACTGTATGTGCTAAAAATATGTAACACAAGTGTCCTGTTTTCAGCTGGCATAAATTTTCTTGCCTGTAGCTGCTGCAGTGCTAGGTTTCAGATATAGGGCGAGAATCACACACTGATGCTTTAGTTGTTCCAAGCAGTCAAGGACTTATCATCATCTCAAAATGCCCTACCAAGGAGAAAGCACCCAAGAAGCTGGGAGGGGACACAGCCAGGGCAGCTGACCCAGACTGGCCAAAGGGATGTTCCATACCGTAAGATGTGATGCTCCGTATATAAACTGGGGGAACTTGGCTGGGAGGCAGTGCAGCTCAGGAATGAAATGAGCAATGGTTCCAGGTGATGAACAATTCAGCTGTGCATCACTTGTTTGGTATATTCCTTTTTTTTATCTTACTCTTTTTCCTTCTCCTCCTTTCCTGTCCTATTACTCCAACTTTACCTCAGCCCACGAGTTTTACCTTTTCCATTTCTGATTCTCTTCCCCATCCCACTGCGGGGGGAGGGGGAGAAGGGGCAGAGCAGGGGTGAACAGCTGTGTCGATATTTTAGCTGCCAGGGGGGTTGAGCCACAACAACATGTAATGCACGCTGCTCTGTGCTTATGACATTCACTGTTGGAACTCGGTAACAGCATTATAAATGAGACAAACATGAAATGAGACCCAATTTCATGACCACACTTGGCTCCTCTTGTACTGCACAGCTCCACTGATTTTACAGAATTCTCCAGCAGATCAGATAAGGCCAGAACAGCGTCTGTGATATCAAAAGCCATTTCTGTTCAGGTCACTGACTTGGTGATTTGTAGAAGGCTGTTATCTTTCACAGAAGTGAGTTCCTCAGTAGCATCTCTGCAGAAATTTCCACAACTTCTCACTACTTGCCCACAGACTTGCTCTGGGTGCACTTAGCTGTGTGAGAGCTCCTGAATCCAGGACAACATCTTGGAAAGCTATGATCAAGACTCAGCACATCATAGAATCATAG
>VZTU01004433.1:21466-42004 GCA_013400835.1 Zapornia atra | reverse complement strand
CCTCGCAAAACCACGACAACCATGCCAAGTGTTCAGCCATCAATATGAAACACCTTGGGAAAGTATCATGCCCAGCACTTCCAAAATGCCAGCTCAATGTGTGCTGCTACTGCTGCTGAGAAAACCCACATTGTGCTTCCTCCTTAAAATGAATGATTTATATTGTACTTCAGGCTTAATTATATTCAGTCTGAGTATATTGTCTAACTTACAAAGTTCTGATGTTGTTAAAAACCAAAGCAAAAAATTTATTCATCATTCATAAGTGAAATATTCTTCCTATAGGGAGGAAACTATTTTTGTTATATGATAAATATATGTATTTAATTTGATTGCCACTCCCTCTGTTCTTCTCTTGTAAGAAAACAAAAATAGATCAGCAACTCCATTTGCAATTATTTCTTTCAAGCCTTTGATATCATAATTAAGCCAGTTCCTGTTTCTTTTCTGTGGTGGTTTGACCCTGGCTGGAGGCCAGATGCCCAACAAAGTTGCTCTATCACTCCCCTTTTCAGCTGGACAGGGGAGAAGATACATATTGAGAGGTTTAGGGGTCAAGATAAGGACAGAGAGAGATCATTCTGCAATTAGTGTCACGGGCAAAATGGACTCAACACAGAATAGAGGAAAGAAAACTATCTAATTTATTACACTACACCATACACCCAGTGACACCAGAGTTGGGTAATAAGAAGCATGACCAGATCTTAAAGTCCACTGCATGGGTTGCAGGTGGGGTCTGTGCTCCCTGTCATCTTCCATGGGCTGCGAAGGGACACCTGCTCCACCATGATTTTCTCTACAGGGTGAAGGGGAATCTTTCTCTCCAGTGCCTGGAGCTCCTCAACTCCCCGCCCCCCCCCTTCTTCACTGACCATGGTGTTGCAGAGTTTCTTACATCTTTTCGCTCCCTTCTCTGGTGGCAAAAAGTGGCTTCTAGTAGTTTTTTTCCTCTTAAAAGTGATTCACAGAGGCCTTATGACTATTGCTGGTGGGCTTGGCCTTGGTCAACGAGTCCGGCTTTGAGTCGGCTGGTATTTACTCTATCGGGTCTAAATAAAGCTTCTGTCTGCTTCTTGCAGAAGCCACTCCTGCAGAGTGCCCTCCTCCACCAGAACCCGGCCCCACAAAACTGCAATGTTTTCTCTCTTTTTCAGAAATTTTATTTGATGATTGTAAGTTATCAATCTGAGTGTGTTTTCATTTAAGCAATGTTTTCTGTTGTTTTTCTGTGAAAAATTACATCTTGATACCTTTCAGTAAAGATAGCCCCAAGTGTTCACTTGAAGATGTTATGTTTCAGGTGGGAAATATGTAGGAAGGTATAGAATAGATGTCTTTGAAGTAACCAGACTTTAAAACTTTGAACTCCAAAACACTACTTTATTAGAATCCTTCAGAGCTATAGAATATGTTTTATTAGAACTCTTAAGGATCCTCTATTATGTTTTTCATCATTTTTGGGCCCTTTGCCATATGAGCATGTGAGATACCTTAGATATTTAGCTTGCACGTGTTCTCCCTAGCATTTTCTGTGCCTTCTGCCCATCTCTCTTATCTTTAAACCCAGAACATCATCTTGGATCTAAAAAAAATGTGTGAAGAGAAATCCAGTACTTTCCAGAGAGGATGGGTTTTGCCAAACACATTTTGGAAGTATAAAAAAGCTTTGCTGGGAGAATGCTTTAATAGCTTTCATTTGGGACTTAATTCTTGTTTCCATTTACAAGAAAAGGAAATGTGTATTACAGGGAAGCTGAGCATTCTGTCTCCCTTCTGTCACTTGCTGCAGACCAAAACTGTGAGAATGGCATCTGTGCTTTTCTTCAATTTTGTGGTTTTGTCCAGTCATGTTTTCTGTGGTGGTCCCTTATGGAAAAATAATAAAGTACAACAAAAAAAGCATCCTTTACTCTAATGTGGTTACAGTTGGTCTTCTTGGCAGATTAGCTTCCTTTTAAGTGTGGTCTCCATGCAGAGCATCCACAAATAGTTCAAAGATGTATCTCAGATTAAGCTCAGAAAAACAATGCATTTTCTCCAATAGATATAATTCTTATTTTTTTCACATGTAAGTCAGACATGCCTACTTTTTTCATTGGGTAGTTATCAGAATATTAAGACTGAGGAGACAAGGTCATAATTTATTTCTCCCTCTTTCCTACAAATGCAATTTCAGTTTGCATATTACAGCATCCTGGAATTAATGCAGACAGACTTTAATATGCATTAGCTGGAAATCTTTGTTTCCTGGCAAGAGAAAGTGGCTTCTTCAGCACTGCTAAGATATATTTGCAGTCTTTACTTGCAAATATTATGCTAGTAAGGACTGCAAATATATTGCCACATGTTTAGAAAATGTTTTCCTAACATTATCAATTCTAATACAATTTGTGTGTCTAAGCAAAGGAATGAGGAAATGTCATGCTCATAAAATCACCTTTGTATATCAAGCCCTTTTAGTAAAGACTTCTAAAAACTGTGTATAGATAGGCTGATTTTGATGATAGAAGAGTTTGCGTTCAGCTACAGTTTGGCCTGAAGTGGTCAACAGTGTAATATTTTAGGCCAAGATAGTAACATACTTCTATATTAGACCTTGTATTTTTCTTATCTCATGCCAAATTCACTTTTCTTGAAGTAAAATATTCAGAACACAGCATAGTTATTAAAAGCATATCAACAGTGTTTTTATTTCATACTGCTCTCATGTTTAGCTAAAGTATCTTAGTTTCATTTGTTCATTTTATGACTGAGAATTCTTGGTTTTAGGCTCTACTGTAATACTTTCCATCTTGACAGATGCAACAAGAAACCTAAGACATACTGATGTGTTCTAGAACCTAGAATACAAAGGCATCACCAGATATTCTGCAGTATGTGTGTCATCAGTATGATATCAGAACTCCCTGAAATCTATAAACTAAGCTAACACTGTGCTAAGATTATAGAGTAGCTATACCAATCCTGAAATAGAAATATCGTTTTTGTTTGTTTTCTGACGATCTCCAGTTTATGATTGTCTGTCTTTGGATTGAGTCTAAAAGAGAAGGATGAACTCATTTTAGCTAACTACTTTTGCACAGGAATAGCGGTTGGTTTATGTTTGAAATTATTTTAAGTTTAAAATACTGTCATGATATTGTAAATTTGCTCCTTAATTCCTGGTGACAGATTTCCTTGATGGCTTTCAAAAAATGGCTGAAGATATCTCTCCACATTTTTTTCCTTTTTAATTTTTTTTTATTTGGTTTATTTCTTTTTTTCAGATTATCTCCTCAGTTGTTTTTCAAATGTGGTTAATAGCACAATCATGAATTTTTTTTTTCCTGCTCAAGGGAGGAATGACAAGGGGACAAAGTGAATGGCATCACTGGTTTTCAAAAAACAGACTTCTAAATAACAGTCTGAGAATCATTACCGCTGATTCTGTGATCCATATCTCTAAAAGATCAGTATATTTCTCTTTTCCATCAGGGTATAAACTGTTGTGCAGTGCATCAAGACCAATGATTTTCATTTTTTCAGACTACATAGTAAACAGAAATAATAATAAATTAGTGGGATGTTCTGTCTGCATTTGAGTATTTTGTGTGATGATGGTATTAAAAAAATGCCTATAAAATGTATTTTGAATTACCCCTTCCAGAAAAAAAAAGGTAATTGAAATTTCAAAGACATTTAGCTACCTTAATGGTGAAGGCAAGATTAGATAAATGTATTTCAAAAGTATCAGAAGAAGAACCAAAATTATAATTTTTTTTTAAAAGCATAGTTTTGGAGTAGAAAAATTACCCTCTGTATGTAGATGTAGCTGTCCTCAGGCTACTTCCTGATGGTATTTAATATAAATATATGTAATAGGGTGTCAACTTTGTTCTAGATGGGAACCATTTTGCACAAATAGACTAAATTGATTCAATTAGAAGTTTATCTGCAAAAGAAAAATGAACATTGTTATTTCATTCAATTACCAAATGCCACTTTATTTTCATGTTTGAAGGATGGATGCTAATTGTACAAGTTTGTACAGCATTCTAAGTATATAGTTCTTCTTAGGGGAAGAGGAAGCAGAGCTAGATGGGTGCTTGAACTTGTTTTTAAGCTCATCCAAGGAAAGGTTTATTTTTCCTTCTTATAAAATAAATCTGTATTTAATTTTATAATTTTTTTCTCTTTTTTTTTTCTCTAACAGATATAAATAAGCTAGCCGCTCTAGAATTCTCTATTAAAAAATGTCTCTGAGGTCTAAAGGAAATATGCTATTGAATTCTGTGTTGATGGACAGTGAAGTTCTTCCAATTAGAAAGTTCCCAAAAGCCCTGTAATGCTATTATCGTCATCAAGATAACAATAAATACTTCTTGGAGACCAGAGTTATTTCAAGAGTTTTAATTTCTTGGTCACAGGACTGAGCTTGACTGAGTTCAAGCAGCGTCTAGACAATGCAGTGAGTCACATGCTCTGAATTGTCTGGCCCTGTGTGGAGCCAGGATTTGGACTTAATGATCCTTATTGGACCTTTCCAACTCAGGATATTCTATGATTCCATATTTCATTCATAAATGTCACCATTTTGAAAAATTAAGTATAAAGATGAGCTTACAGAAGTGTTTATTTCAAGAACTTACTTAATAAGCTAGATGCTTATTTTCTTCATGCTGTGTAGTTTTCTTTTAAACAATTTAGACCAAATCTATGGATATTCTGATTCATTTGGTTGGTATCATAGGTCTTTAAGTGGTCTAAGGGGAAAAAAAGTTTTGCTGTAGGTTTGGTACATTTCTTCTTTCAGTTCAAAGGTGTTATAGGGGCAAGCATCTTCACTTGATTCTTTATTTATTATTCTACATGTAATTTGAGTGAGTTGACATTGCAATGAGGGAAATTTCTTGCAACATAAAATCACTATGTAGCATATTAGAACTTGCAACTGCTACTATTGTGAAAGCAAGAAAAATATGTGCTAAAAATGTGCTCTGTGAAATAGCATATAAAGTGTCAGTGGTTTGTTCTATTAGATAATGCCTTAAAAATATTAAAAGATTTTAAGAATTTTTTTCCCTACTTAACAGCTACTTACTCCCTGCGTTCATATTATAATTTAATAAAGTGAATGAGGTGAAAGACAGAATAACTGACTTGTCTGTAACAGAAAATATTTTATGTATTTAAATGCGGTGTGGTTAATTTGAAAGACTATAAGAAAAATTTGCAATGTAATTAGTAATATTTTTTAAAATGCTATTATTTAGACTTTGTACTTCTGTAAAGCTTTTCTTCCGTGGTTCTCGCTAGGTTTAGAATTCTGCCCCTAAATGTGTGCCTTCACTTCCTGGTACTGGAAAGATAAAATTTGATTTTATCAATAGAAGGGTATTTTCTTGTCATGGCAAGTGAATTTCACATTTACCCCCAATTTACTTTTCTAAATAAATTTTGCTGTTTACTTGGACTAAAAAATTAGCCTTTCTAGTAATAAATATTTCTAATAGAAGTTATCTTTATTATTTGGTCATGATAGGTTACTGAATATAACATGCACCCCGGATACATGTTGTTAGGGTTTCAATAAGAAAAACAGGAATAACTTTTTTCTGGATAACTTGTAAAATTTAGCAATGCATCACTGACATGAAAATGCAGCAATCTGACACTGAATTTGAACTCTCCCTGCTTGAGTCTGAAGGAACAGTGCATGACAAAGAATTCCCTCAGTAATTTTTATCAGTCTGTGGAACTAAATATAATAATAGCACTGATTGCCTGTGAAGGTAAAACACTTTTCAGACATTCAGAGCAAATGTAGGCCAGCTTCATCTGTGGTCCCTACAGGGCTGTGGTGGAGGAAAGAAGTTGGAAGAGGGATGTAAACACATTCAAGTGTCTGGGATTCAGAAGGCTAATTCCTGAGTCATTCTTGTGGAAAATAAAAAAAAAAAAAATTCCCAATACATTTTGCTTTTTAAAGATCCATAGCAGAAGGCAGTTAGGTACTTGGTTCTATGCAGTAGGTATTTGAGACCATAACTCTTAGAAACTTAATAATAAAAAGATTATTTCTGGTAGAAGACTAAACTGGTTTTTCTTTAATCTAGGTATTTTTGCTGCCATATGACTCAACTGCAGTAACTCCACATCCAACAAAAAAAACCCCAACAAACTGTTGGTCTGTTGAGTTTGTTGTTTTTTNGTACTAACCCAAAGTGTGCTACTTATATGGTTTACATTATTACAAAGTTGGCATTCTGAATATCATCTTTTTGTTCTTACAAATCTGAACACTTTTTTTTCTTTTCTTTTTTTTTGGTTTTTTTTTTCCCCATGTAGCCAATGAAATGTCCATGGCCTGAATCTAGCTTCCCTTTGGCCTTTTTCCGTGAAACACTGAACAGAGTAGTATGTTTAAAATATTTTTATGCTTCTGTTCATGATCACTGTGATGACGTTCCTGTAAAACTGCCAGTTATTTAGGTTCATAGTAAGGTCTGTGTATACTCCCTGTGCTTTCTTGTTTGTTTAGGGTGTGAAATACCTCAGTGGGACATTCTGTGTGTTTTATATCAGTGTGAAATGAGGTTATCGTACCTTTCAGTATGGCTTTTATTGTCAAGGAAATAGGAGACACAAATTCTGCAAGCATTACTGTTCAAGTACTGTCATGTTCTACAAAAACACCAATGAACTTCTACAAAAGTAAAGGAACTGAAAACAGTTCAGATGCCAATTTAATTACAAGTCAAGTAAAAAATTATTGCTGCCTGCATAAAAATAGGAATCCAACCTTTGACTGAAAATCCATATGTATCTGAGTACTAAACATGTGGGAGAGAGTCTGGATTATGATGTCTGTGGTACAGAATGTCAAAGTAGATTTATGGGATTCAGTTATGGATTTTTTTGGAGAGGGATGCTTACACTAACTTCCTTTTCCAACATACAAATTTCACAAATATTTTTATTATGTAAAAATAGACTATATTAACCTGTATAAGACTAGAACTTATTTTTCCTCTTGTGGGATGCACACACTAGACAAGATCAGAGAAACAGATCGGGGCAAGGAGGTGGTTTTTTTTTAATAAATCTTGATTTTTATTATCTTTATTGATTACTGTGCTGTCACAGTAGGATGATGAGTGGGCTCCTGAAATGACAAAGCTGGAAGGCATCAGGCAGACAAGCACATTTGTGAAAGAACCAGAGGCTCGGACAACTGGAATAATGGAAAGGAATTAATTGTAATAGGATAACATTTCAAGCCACATGCCTAAGGACTGTTAACAAGGGCCTCTGATATCAAATGAATGTTTGTCACTTGAGAATCACAAGTGAGAAGAAATGTACTTGAATACAGAATAAACAATGCTAACCATGTGATGACAGTGAAAAAGACCATATTTGACTCCAGGGGACATCAGGCTTGATATTGTTGGTCAGAAAGGAGTTTCAATTCTTTGAAATATTGTGTTCAGTTCTGCTTACTTGTATTTAAGAAGGATGAATTCACTCTAAAGAAAATTACGCAACAATGATCAATATACTACTGTAAGAATAAGAACTTGCTGCACAAATGCATTATGATAAGAATAAGAAATACTATGTTAAGAATACACCCAAGAGTATTATCTGATATATATACAAATACCATATGCAAGAAAAAAAAATATTGGCTAGTATCCAAGTCTGATTTAGTCATCTTTGTATAGCAACCAGGAAAATATCTTAATTATGCTTCCCTTTTTTCTCTTCAAAGGAAGGATTACATCTAAAGAAGGCTGGATTTTAATGCCTGATTGTCTTACTGCTGTGTGAAAATCATTGCAAAATATAAGTTTTTATGCAAATACAGCTTAAGTGATAGGATATGAAAAAAATTCTGTTCAGGATAAAGTAAGAAAAAAATATCAGAAACAAAATAGTTTTCCTTTACTATTAAATTTGTTTGTATTGAATATATGACCCAAAGTTGATAGGACCTGAATGACCTTACTAACAACTTTAGAACCGAATAACTGAAAAAAATCTTAGAATACTATTATATCTGTGTTAAAATAAAGTGGTTCCTATGTGAAACTGCATCCTGTCTTCCTACAGTTACAGTATGTTTTCTCTTTATGCAAGTGTTTGTATTCATGATACACACTGATATGTATGGCAGAAAAACATAGCTGAAGCATGCCATTGATCCTTAACTCTAGTGATAAGTAGTGATAGCATGCCTGCCTAAAGGAACCAGTTCGTCAGGATTTGTGGTCATATACATCACCAGTTAGAGCTCTGAAGTGATCAGAGAATATGTATAGTGCAGGAGAAAATCTTCAAGAAAATTAAGAGTATTCATACGAATACATTGCTTTAGTACAGGATTTCCAGTATATCTTTTCAAATTAGGTGAACTCATTTTTATATGGTACACATTTTACATTCATAACATGTTCTGACAATTTGGCATAAATAGATTTTGATGGTGTCAAAGTCTACCACTTCTTTTACTTGGAAATTTTTTCATGTTCGTAACCTCCAGTGTACTAATTATTGCTTAAAACACTTTATTCCAGGAATAAATAACACCTTTTGAAGGTGAGACCAAAACAGAAGTAGTATGAAAACATGATATTTCTCACATTACATTTCAAATAAGAGTTCCCAAGGTGCACATTTTATTATTAACATTTTTCTGTTTGAAAAAAAAACACAGTCAGAAAAGAACCACCTTAGGGTTTTTCCACCCAATTAACAGTGAAGCTTTGGGTGTCATTTAGAATGAGTTATATGATCTATATAGATCATTTAGAATGAGTTATATGATAAGATCTAGCTCCAGAAGAGCATAGTCTCCCGTACGTCTGTGTTATGTCTGTTAGCTCCATCCATGTGTTTCTGATATCTTAGGAAAGTCCTTTCTCTCTCAAAGATAGATATTTCTATTTAGACTACTGAATTCTGGGTTTTTTTCTGTCGGAAACACACTAAAATTACAGTGGAAATGTGCTCTGTTACCACCAGGATGGTTGGTGGGAGGCTACATGCAGCCAGTCTCCAGAGTGCAGCTCTGGAGCAGCCCCATCAAGTTAGGATCATAGAATCATAGAACGGTTTCTGTTGGAAGGAACCTCAAAGATCATCTAGTTCCAAACCCCTCTATCATGGGCAGGAACACGCTCTACTAGACCAGGTTGCCCAAAGCCACATCCAACATTGCCTTAAAGATTTCCAGGGATGTGGCATCCACAACTTCTCTGGGAAACTTGTTCAAGTGCCTCACCACCATCATAATGAAGATTTTTTCCTAATGTCTAATCTAAATCTACCCTCATTAGTTTAAAACCATTACCTCTTGTCTTGTCACTACACTCCCTGATAAAGAGTCCCTGTCCATCTTTCCTTTAGGCCTCCTTTAGGTACTGGAAAGTTGCTATAAGGTCTCCTCAGAACCTTCTCATCTTGATGAATGTCCTGGACTAACTATCATTTCCAAGCTATGTTAAATCTGCTAAAAAAATACAACTCAAGAACATTGTTGGTTTCTGAGAATCCTGAAAGAGTGGTCCATCTGTATTGTGTGGTACTTCGCCTTTAAGCTGTGTTCTTCCTCAGTGGTCTCAGTGAAATCATACCTTAGGGCAAGAGATGGGGGGAATTTATTTTGCCCTTCAAAGTGTCCGAAAGAATGTGAAAACTGTGATCTAGTATAACTGGGTAGCATTTTCATAGCATGAAGTGTTTTGTGTTTTTTTTTCTTTTGCATAGCATAGAATGTAGAATATGGGTTATTTATAGTTGTAAATATGTCTTGGACTGGCACTGGAGAGATTATAAGATTGCTGTGTCATGTCCATATTGCCTAAGGGTAGTGGTTGTCACTATGTGCTATGGATTGTGACTAGGCCCTGCCCTGGGATTGATTATTTGATATGGTCAAAACTGTGCTCAGGAGTGCACTGATGGGCCTATGGATTTTCAGCAGTTTTCTGCTTAAATTTACTCTACTTTCATTGCAGCATAGATTCTGTGACAGAGTCTGACTCCGTCATAGAAACCATTGCAGTCCTGCTACTTCAGGCAGAAGAGCTGGCAGGTAAAAATGTCACTGGACCCCAAATGGCTTTGATTCTCCTAGAGACTCCCAAGGCTGCCTATCTCTTGGAAGAGTGATTGGTTTCTTTTGTTTTCATAAAAATCTCCTCTTCTCATTCTCTCACCCCCAAAATAATACTAATTCCACTGGAAGAAGTTTGGATTGAATTTTTGTTGAAAGAGCAGAACTTCCCACTAAATAGAACATCCCTGTTTGAACCAGTGCATACAGCATAAATCCCTTTTAACAGAACCTCTATCTACCTTTTCCATGAAAAAAGTGAGGGTAGAACCAGTGTAATAAAAATGGAAAATTTCATGTTAGGGCATTGCAGAAAGAGAAGTTGTCTCACCTTTTCATGTCCCGAGACCCGTATACAAGCTTAGTGCATGAATATTTAAAGAGAGTTTATAAGAAAGATTAGGGCAAACCTTTTAGTAGTGCCTGTTATGGGACAAGGTGTAATGATTTTAAACTAAAAATGGGTAGATTCAGACTAGATAGAAGGAATTTTTTTATGATGAGGATGGTGAAACACTGAAACAAGTTGCACAGAGAGGTGGTAGGTGCCCCATGACTGGAAATATTCAAATTAAGGCTGAATGGGGGTCTAAGCAAACAGATCTAGTTGAAGATATCCTTGCTCACTGAAGGGAGGTTGGACTAAATGACCTTTAAAGATCCTTTCCAACCCAAACCATTCTATGATTCTGTGATCATGCTGAAATACCTCAAATCTTCCAGCCTGGTTAGCAGGTCTCATGTAGCCGTATTATATGAAGTAGGATTCTGTGTCTACAATTTTTGCCACAGGATTTTTATTCTTGATGATGGTGTATAAGCCAAAACCCTAACAAATCCACTTCATAATTTGCCATTAAACTCAGTGCTTGAGTATGTACATCCTCTTTTTGGAAAACATTATTTTGTTTGTAAGTTATACAAGTTGGATGCAGATGTCTTTTCAGGTCAATAAATAAGACCCCCTGATGCCATATTTTACTGTGTTATTTCCTTGGGAACCACACAGTAATTGAATGAAAGCTGATTATTACTTCAGGAAATGAATCATAGGCTTAAATTCCTGGGGAACAAGATGTTCTAGCAGTTTCAGTCCTCTGACACTTTCCTAATTTTCAGGATCAGATTAAAGATTTAGAAAAGATATAGAAGAGTGAATACTAATATTTTTTTTGTATATGTATTACCAGCTTTCTAGTTTTGCTTTTATAAACCTAGAGTTATTGTTGGTGGATATATTGTCAGTGGGAAAAAACTTGAAAGGAAACCAAGATTACAAAAGCTTAGAAAAATAAATCATAAATTGCATGGATGAGGGAAAAAAAATTAAAGCAGCAAGTATATATTCATGTCTTTGTGACTGCCTCTGGGAATACCTACAGGTACACCATTCACACAGTGGACTGTCCTTTTTGTCTTTCATATGCTGCTTATATTGCCATGATACTTTTGTGGCACTTAATTCCGTAGATGTTTATACTGAGTGAAGAAATTAGCATCTTGCCTTTCACTTTCATGAAATTACATGGGTTTTTTAAATTTCTTTCCCATGTGCTTTTGACCTAGGGTCCAATGCCTAGAGTTATTTTCTTAATTTGAATTTATTCCTCCAATGTTTCTAATGTGTCTTAGGACCCTTGTATCTGTGCTTCTCTACTACATTAACGTCAGAATCTGTTCTCAAATTTCATCCTCCTTCTAGTTCTGAAACACACTCTGTACAGTGGGTTTGTCTAAACAGCAAGATTTTGCCTCAAATAATCCCTCCAAATATTTATTTTTATTCCATTTTCCAATACGGTGGTGAAAGCACTCATGCTCTCCATCCAAAATCTTCACAATAAGAACTGTTAGTTTTATTGCATTTTGGTGGTTTGGTGGGTTTGGTTTGTTTTTTAACAAGTAGTTAAAACAAGTAGTGATGTATTTCAACTTTTGTAAGCTAACTTCAGAGACGCTGCCCTTATTTTTCCACCTACTCTCAAATCTAAATTAAGATAAAATTGGTTTGTACAATGTTTTGAATTAGAAATATAGAGCGAATGGGTAGAAATATATGTATGTAAGTTATTTCCCTATTGGAAAAGCGATCATAAAAAGGGATAACTAGCCTATAGAAGGCCTTTACCTTATTTGACCATAGTTACTGCTTGTCACATGTTCTTCATTAAGATGGCCAGCTGTTTCGCTGCTTTGAGTATAGTCCATTTCCCAGACTTTTTTTAGCTGACTAGCAGTGGAACAGGGAAGGGCAATTTTACTCTTGTTTACCTTATGGGAAACAGGTATTGTACAGGTTCGTGCAGTAATTCTGTTGTGGAAACATAGCACTTTTGATTCTGTAATGACACCTTTCTTGGTTTAGGAAGGATGAGATTGGATGGTGTCTTTCACTGGTATGTCTCTTTCACTAGATCTTCATAGAATCATAGAATCATAGAATCATAGAATCATAGAATGTGTTCGGCTGGAAGGGACCTTTAAAGGTCATCTAGTCCACCCCCCGCAGTAAGCAGGGACATCTTCACTAGATCAGGTCGCTCAGAACCCCATCATGCCTCACCTTGAATGTCTCCAGGGATGGGGTCTCCAATGTCTCTGGGCAACCTGTTCCAGTGATGTACCACCCTCATATTGAAGAATTTTTTCCTAATATCCAACATAAATCTCCCCTTTTCTTGTTTAAAACTGTTACCCCTCATCCTATTGCTACATGTCCTCGTGAACTGTTCTTCCCCAGCTTTTTTATAGGCACCTTTCAGGTATTGGAAAACTGCTATGGGGTTGCCTGGAGCCTTCTCTTCTCCATGCTGAACAACCCCAACTGTCTCAACCTATCTTCATATGAGAGGTGCTGCAGCCCTTTGATCATTTTTGTGGCCCTTCTCTGGATGTGCTCCAACAGGTCCATCTCTTTCTTGTATTGAGGACTCCCAGGCTGGACACAGTATTTCAGGTGAGGTCTCACCTGAGCAGAGTAGAGGGGCAGTATCACCTCCATTAATCTGCTGGCCATGATTCTTTTGATGCAGCCCAGGATGTGGTTGGCCTTCTGGGATGCAGATGCACATTGGTGGCTCATGTCCAGCTTCTCATCCACGAATACACCTAATTCCTTTTCCACAGGGCTGATTTCAAGCACATCATCTCCTAACCTGAATGGATAATAGGGATTGTCCTGACCCAGGTGCAGGACCTTGCACTTGGCTTTGTTGAACCTCATGAGGTTCACCTGGGCCTACTTCTCCAGCTTGTCCAGGTCCCTCTGAATGGTATCCCATCCCTCTCACATGTTAACCTCACGACTCAGCTTGGTGTCGTCAGCAAATTTGCTGAGGGTGCACTCAATTCCACTGTCAATACCATTAATAAACATATTAAACAGCACCAGTTACAGCGCAGACCCTTGAAGAATTTTCAGACAGCATGGAGAATTTTCTGTTATCAGAGTGATAAAGGGCCTTCTTACTATATTTTTGTTTCTGTTAACCTTATAGTATCCTGCATAAATTGTGTGTCATCCGCACCATTCCTTGAGAACATTTTCTGCATCTTTGTTAAATACGCCTCTTTTATGTTTTTTTAGTGAGAAGAGAGAAAGGTTAGACTGCTTTTGGCAGCGATTGCCATGTACAAATGGATTAGAGCATACTAGGAATGTTTATATGTGTTTCCCTCTCTGTTTTATGTTTTTTTATTATATTGTTTTGAATCTGTAGGAAACTGAAAATCTATCAAGCAATAATTCATTTAAGAACCTGTGTCTTTAGATGCATATGGATTGCTCTGTGGTAAGCAAGCAGAAGCCAAAACAATCATCTTACACTCTAAGTGGAAGAATATCTGTATGTTCAGCGTGTTCAGGAAGCAATGGACACAAGTTGAAACAGAGGACATTCTTATTAGATGTAAGGAAAGAAAAAAACCCATCAGAATAGTTAAATACTGCCACAGATTGCCTACAGAGCATATGGGAACTCCATCCCTGGTGGTTTGTCTTGACTGGACACTAAACTGAGCAATCTGAATTCATTAAATCTGCTGTGAGCAGGAGGTTGAACTACCTGACTTCAAAAGTCTCATTCCATCAAAAATTATTCCTGTGCAGCTGATCTGAGAAGCCAATGGGTATGGTTCTTTTGAGTATACATAAATTTTTGGTTTTCTTCACAGTGCAGTTCATTAGTTTTGAAGTTAACTGGTATAGAAGAGACAGTTAGAGGTGTGTGTTAATGTTTAAGTCTTTTAATTGAATAATACACTTAGCAATTACAAGGACTAAGCAACATGCAGACACTGTCCACAGGAAAACTCACTTACATTGTCTTCCCATAGAGTTAGTCGCATCATCTTTAATATGGCTATGTTATACGCCTGTCCATTTACACTTCCACAATCGCCTCCTTGTTCATGCTACAAATAAAGTCTCAAAACAGTATATGTGAAAATAAAAGGAGAAGTACTATCCCTACTGTGGAGTTGAAGGAGAAAGAGATTAAGCAAAAATCTGTGTGGCAAAACACGTGTGAGATCAAGCATATGAAAGTATGTCTATGCTGCTTTAACCATTGAACTCCCTGTTGTGTTGCTGTTTCCTTCTCAAATGAAGATGTAGTCATGTCAGTTTGGAAGGTACTAAATATCTTCATTTAGTTATAATGTTTTCATAATAACAGATATTGATAGTGTTAGCTCAGTATTGGAGTTCTTTGTACCATAGTAAAAAATACTCTGAAGCAGTACCGTGACTTAGAAAAAGATACACAAAAGCAAGACAAAAATAAACACAATTTCCTCTCACAATTATGTTTGGAATTTAGTTACAAGATACTGTGGTAGTACTATGCCTCCCCAAGAACTTACAGCTACTGTAAATAAATAACACATATTTTCAAAAGTGCTAGAATATCTTCTGGATATATAGCTTAAAAAAAATAATCAAGAAAATACACTACAGTTTCTCTCAGAAGTTAATTTCACAGAGATCAATCAATTTAGCTGAAATCAAATATAAATAATATAGATGTCTGTGGAAAAATAATTTTGTGCATTTTTAATGAGGAACTATAAATTCCTAATGTTTCAGGAATGTTACAAAAAAGAAGTTTTTGCTTATTTAAAACAAATATATTTTTAATAATATATTTGAGTTTAAAATAATGTTTTGCTTACACTACTAAAACTAATTGTTATATTTGGGCTTTTAATTACAGATGATAAGTTACAGAGCATAAGATTTACTCTCAGGCTTATTTTCAGATACTTGCCTTGGGGAGGGGAAGGAAGGATACTTCTAGGTAACTTGGGAGATATGTTTTATATCAGTAACTCCACAGAAAATGTGACTTATGAACAGGAATTTGTGAGGTTAAATCACAAAACCACTATCAAACACAGGGTTTTAAATGAGATGCATAATGACACAAAGAATTGTCAAAAATGGCAAAATAACATTTGTAGGTTAAACATTATAATAAAAATATCTACATTAACTCTCCTTCACTGTGTCCAGTTCTGGGCTCCCTGGTATAAAAAAGACAGGGACCTCCTGGAGAGAGTCCAGAGAAGGGCTACAAAGATGATTAAGGGCCTGGAACATCTCCCGTATGAGGATAGGCTGAATGAGCTGGGACTGTTTAGTCTGGAGAAAAGAAGACTTAGGGGGGACCTAATTAGTGTTTATAAATATCTTAGACATGTGATGCAGGGCGAATTGGCCAGCCCCTTTTCAGTGGTCTGTGGGGACAAGACTAGGGGTAATGGCTGCAAGTTAGAGCATAGGAAGTTCCGCACCAACATGCGGAAGAGCTTTTTCACAGTGAGGGTGACAGAGCAGTGGAATAGGCTGCCCAGGGAGGTGGTGGAGTCTCCTTCTCTGGAGATATTCAAGACTCGTCTGGACGCCTATCTATGTAATATGAGATAGGGAGCCTGCTTAGGCAGGGGGGTGGGACCTGATGATCTCTCAAGGTCCCTTCCAACCCCTATTATTCTGTGATTCTGTGATTCTGTGACTCACTTACTTAAGTAAAAATGATTTATTGAAACTAATTAACTTTTCTGATGTATGATTAATTTTTCAGTTTTCTACATATTAACCTCCTTGTAGACTAGTTCTCTGTTTTTAACCTTCTGTAGGAGGAGTAAAATAGCAGTTTCAAAAAGGGCTTTTCACCCATCGGCTCTTCAGTTTGCTTTATGTTGTAACTACCTAGAGCAATAAAACTAAACGCACACAGATAAATAAATTATGCCTTAACTATTGCCAGGATTTAGAGGCAATAAATCATTACCTCTTCCTTCTTATTCACACATGGTGATTATCATATTTGGTTTTAGCTGAATGTGAAACCTACAAGAGTTACCTCTGCATACAGTAATGCCATATTCATGGTGAATCATGTTGCTGGAAGCAAACTGCAATGATGTCATTTTGGCTAGCTGTGATTATATTTTCTGGATTTTATTTATAAAATTTATCTAATCAAAATTAGCTAATGATGCAGTACATTAATGATAGACTACTGTTCTGACATGTTGTATTTAACTCTAAAGATTCTCTGTACTTGAGAACAGTATTTCATAGCTTTGCATATTAATTCTGAACAGTGCTAACAAGCAGCCACTAACAATTTCTTCATCTAGATAATATTAGGATTCAAAAATGAGCTAGCTTCTTCTCACAGATACTTCTCAAATGACATGCAGTTCAGCAAGTGATTCAGATTCATAGCCCATGGCCATTGTAGCCAGAGATAGACTATGAAGACCATTGGTCCAAAGATCCCAACCTCCCGAACTCCATCAATTCCTTCTGTTTTACACACCTCTGAATTCTTCTTTAACTTTTATGTTTCCCTATTGTTTTTAAGAAGCTATGTTTTTGGGGTACTTTTTCCCTATGTGTTTCTTCCTTCTTGCTCCAACATTTATGTACAGGCCATCCGGAAGAAGTAGCAACCTGGATGATAATCTTAGTAACTTTCCAAACATACAGGATTTCCCATGTTTTCACATATCTTTCTCATATATGGTTGTTATAATTTATTTGTTTACTTTGTTATTTTAAGATTTACTCCAGCTGCTGAACCACATACAGGAAATTTGCTTGTATTTACTCCTGAAATTAGCCCTCTTTTTGTTGAAACCACAGAAAAAGAGATAGCTTGTTTTCCTCCTTCTGTAACCTCTTGGTCTCAAAATCTGTGCCTTATTTTGTATTGGTTGTCTAAACTGTTATGTTACAAGGGAGGGGTTTTATTCTAAAGTGTGGTACATTTTAAGCAGCTGCTTCTTTGGTATGTAGACTAAAAGTTTGAACACAAAACATCCTGCAGGTCCTTTGAGAATTATGGGAAATATATAGGATCCATTTATATTCCCTACTGACCCTAAATTTTGGAAAAAAAAAATAATTAACAACTTGAAATTTTAGAACTGTTTGTGGCCCCAGGAAGAGGAAGAAATGCTTCTGGAGAAGAAATGCATCTGGTTTTAAAGATTCATTTGAATGTTTGCATTTACCACTGCAATTTGTGCTGTTGATTTCAAGAGCAAGATCATGAGTATTTGTCTGGAAGTGGAGAAAAAGTTGTCCTTACTGATTATAAGGACAATTGCAAGTACTGAACTTAATTTGAATGATCCACTTCGATTGCAGTTCTGTAGGAAAGCTACAAAAGGTAGCCTGAAACAATAGCTTTAAGCTATGACAAAAATAATATCTTGGCTTGCATGGTAAGGCCAGCAAAGGCATAGAAAACATAGCCTGCAAAACATACGATCTTTTGAGCAATGTTTAATCTGATTTGGGAAAATGTTTTCCTTCAACATTATATTCCAGTAACAAAGTAGATCAATTTAAACGATCCAGGCAGCTGCAGTTTGGTCAGAGATCAAGACTTTATGATCTAAAGAAAGACAAAATTTCCAAACTTTTGAATTGGCTTCCAGAGTAAAAATGGCATCATAGGGTCAGACAGATGATGCTTAACTGTCCTGGCCTGTAGTGTTTTTCATGTCAGAAATGACTGAATCACAGAATCATAGAATGGTCTGGGTTGGAGGGGACCCCAAGGATCATAGAGTTCCTGAATGCTACAAAATAAATAAATCCCACACCCAGATCAAAGTTTTTCTTCCATTAATTTGTTCAGGCACTCCTTCAACCATGGAAATTTGTCAATCAACTACATATATACAGATCCTTCTTTTTCTCCATTCTTCTTCAGTTGAACATTGTATCTGGGTTTTTTCCTTTTGCTTTAGCTTATACAGTTGCTGATGATCCTGTCTGCTTAGAAAAGTAATGAGATCTGAACTCTTGTATTGTGAAATATCAAAACATTGTTACCTATAGTTTTGATTTTACAGATTTATATCACACCTCCCCTCTCTCCTTTATTTTCCAGTTTGAATGTCCCAGCTTGTTTATTTTTGCCTGTTAGGGAAAACACTCTATATGTGATTTTTTGTGCAATAATATTCCCTTCCATTTTTCCAACTGCTGTTTGAACTATCATTCAACTGATGTGCAACTGTCATTGTTGGATTTATGCTTGGCCAATACAATTCTTTGTTGAAAAATTGATGGGGTTTTTTCCATTCCCCCGTTTCTATTGTTTAGCATGAAATGTATTTGCTTCTATTGATAGAATTCAAGTTTTCCACCACTGTTCTTTTACTGAAAGACATTTAAAGACAAGAAGAATTGAAAAGAATGTTTTTCTACATCTACTCTTATATTTATATAAAATAAAGTTATGACCTTAATTTAAAGCAACTCTGCAATGAAAGTTGAGGTCAAAAGAGGGAAATTAACTTCACAACTTAGTAGCAATGTGCTTGAGCCAGGTCTCCAGCTGGTGCAAATGACACTATTCACTAGTAGGGAATTAAATAAAGATGTGAGATTTTCTCTTTGAGTTTTATGGTAAAATTTGGCTTACCATTTAACCATAATATGAGTGTTTAAAAAATACATTCACAAGTGGATTTAATTATTAACAATGGTAGCTTTTCATTTTTTCCCCCAAAGTCTGGAAGGGTGGTTTGTGAAGGCTCATGTATTTGTACACATTATTGAAAATAGCACTTAATAGGAAGCCCTGTCACTTGCAGTAAATTTAGTAACATGCAGAGGTTTTTTGTTATTCAAAGAATTCTGATTAAATGCAGGGAATCTCAAAGCATCCTTTTGCTGAAGTCAATATTCATGTAGAAAAGAATGTTCAGTCCTTCCAAGCCCTGCTTTGGAAGAGATGTCATGAGTTGGCAAGTTACAACCTATTGATTTACTACACAATATCACAATTCAGAGAGTGAAGATGTTCCTGGAATCTCCCTGTGATGACTGTTCCTTGAGGAACAAAATTGCTTTGCTGCTCTGTCTCTTATTAACTGAGGGCATATAACCTCATTTGAAATTATTTGAGATCTGTCTTGTATATCACTTTTAAGGATAAAGTATCCAGTGACGGTAAGAATGACAAAATCCCATATTTAATAGAAAACTATGTATCTTGTGAGTCAAGAATCCCACATTACACAGAGCAAATTCCTGAGTTTCTGTGAAAGAGGATATTCCACCACCTTGCCAGCTAAACAGTTTCAGACTTTGACTTATTTTTTAATTTGTTGTCCCAGAATAAAACAATTCCATGAAATGTTATCCTTTAGGTAAATATGTTGGAAAAAAAAAAGACAAACTAGGGATCTGGGATTTCTATAATTTAACAGTTGAAAATTGCCATAAGTTCAACAAATGGAAGCACAGTCCTTCAACCTGTGAAGAAACAAATGCACAAACCAGCATATGATGGGCTGCTGTGGTGGTTTAGGCGTGTCTGGAGGCCAGAAGCCCATCAAAATCTGTCTATCATTTCTCTTTTCAGTTGGACAGAGAGAAAATATATATTAAGAGGCTTAGGAGTCAAGATAAGGACAGAGAGAGATCATTCCGCAATCAGCATCACAGGCAAAACAGACTCAACACAGACTAAAGGGAAGAAAACTAATTTATTACAGTACACTACACACACAGTGAAACCAGAGTCAGATAATGAGAAGCACGACCAGATCTTAAAGCACCTTCCCCCAACCCCTCCCTCCTTAGCACACTTTAGTCACGATTTTGCTCCCTTCTTCCCACTTATTGTGGCACAAGGAGGGGCAGGGAATGGGGGAATGGGGGTTTTGGTCAGTTCCTTACAAGTTGGTTTCCTTCTTGGCCTTTCCTTCTTGAATTCATTCCACAGACCCTTCCCTTGCTGCACCATGGGGTCCCACCCACTGGAGACTGTCATCCACGAACATCTCCAACATGAGTCCTTTCCCACAGGGCTCTAGCTCTTCACCAGCTGCCCCAGAGTGGGTCACTGCTATGGCACACAGTCATAAATTACGATGTCTCTCAGTCTCTCAGTCCCAGTCCTCCA
>VZTU01004433.1:0-10314 GCA_013400835.1 Zapornia atra | reverse complement strand
AATGGATTGAAGCTAAAGGAAGGAAGGTTTAGATTAGATATTAAGGGGAAGTTTTTTACAGAAAGAGTGGTGAGGTCCTTGAACAGTCAGCCCAAACTGTCTTTTATCTCAGCCCAGGAGGTTTTTCCCCTTCTCCCCGCTTTGTGGGGGGCGGAGTGAGTAAGCTGTTGCCTACTGCTCAGTTACCAGCTGGGATTAACTATGACAGCTTTGTAACATGTTTGCAAAGATTTTACAGCATTATATCATTTTTATAATTTATCTGCATACCAATTTGACCTTTCCATGCCAAAAATGGTGTGAATATTCAGTAGCAAATATTCCAAGTTAATATTTTAGAAAAACCTAAAGTTAATTTTTTAGAAAAACACCACACACACAGTGAAACCAGAGTCAGATAATGAGAAGTGCGAACAGATCTTAAAGCACGTCCCCCCACCTCTCCCTCCTTAGCAGACTTCACTTTAGTCATGAGTCCATTCTCTTCTTCCCCCCACTCCCCATTGTGGCACAGGAAGGAGAAGGGAATGGGGGAAAGCGGGTTTTGGTCAGTTCCTCACCAGTTGTTTTCCTTCTTAGCTGGGGTGGCATTCCTCACACACTTCCCCTGCTCCAGCGTGAGGTCCCACCCATGGGAGACAGTCCTTCATGAAAGTCTCTGTGAGTCCTTTCTGTTGGGATGTCAGCTCCTTGCCAAGTGTGTCTCCAATCCTTGGGGTGANATTCTCTTCTTCCCCCCACTCCCCATTGTGGCACAGGAAGGAGAAGGGAATGGGGGAAAGCGGGTTTTGGTCAGTTCCTCACCAGTTGTTTTCCTTCTTAGCTGGGGTGGCATTCCTCACACACTTCCCCTGCTCCAGCGTGAGGTCCCACCCATGGGAGACAGTCCTTCATGAAAGTCTCTGTGAGTCCTTTCTGTTGGGATGTCAGCTCCTTGCCAAGTGTGTCTCCAATCCTTGGGGTGATGACCTTCAGGCCCAGACTACTCCAGCCTGGTCCACCAAGTCACAAGTCCCCCAGGAAAGCACCTCTGGAATGGGTTGGTCTGTCCACTGGGCTTCAGGTTTCGCTGCCAGGAACTTGCTGCAATGTGGGCTTCCCACGGGGTCACTACATCCTTCAGGTGTCTCCACATGCTCCAGTATGGGGACCTCCACAGGCTATAGATGGGATCTCTGCTCCCCATCATCATCATCCATGGGCTGCACCATGGTCTCCTCCACAGGCTGCATGGACATCTTTCTGGCACTTGGAGTGTCTCCTCCTAGCCCTCTCCTTCTTCAATGGCCGCGGTGTCTGCACAGTATCTTACATCTTCTTACTCCCTTCTCTGGTGGAAAAAAGCGGCTGCTTGTGTGTTTTTTGCTCCTAAATGTGGTTCACAGAGGCTCTATGACCATCACTGATTAGCTTGGCCTTGGTCAACAACAACTCTGTCCTTGAGTCGGCTGGTGTTTACTCTCCGGGGCCTGCAGAAAGCTTCTAGCTGTTTCTTGCAGAAGCCAACCCTGTAGCCCCCCCTCTCCACCAGAACCCAGCCACGGAAAACTACAACAGACTGACAGGTTGGTAGTTCCCCAATGGGCACAACATTACACTTCTTCCAGTCACCAAGGACATCTCCTGACCACCATAACTTCTCATATATGAAGGAGAGTGGCTTGACAACCACATCAGCCAATTCCCTGAGGACTCTGGGATGCATCTCATCAGGTCCCATAGACTTATATATGTTCAGATTCCTCAGATAGTCACAAATCTTCCACTACAGTAGGAGGGGCTTTACCCCTTTGTGCCCCATCTTGATCCAGGAAGAATGAGGAGAGCCACTGCTAGTGAAGACTGAGGCAAAGAAGTTGTTGAGTACCTCAGCCTTCTCCTCGCCAGTTGATACAAGGTCACCATTTTCATTCATCATGGCGGGTATGCTTTCTTGCACCTTCCTTTTCTGGCTGACATACCTATAGAAGGCCTTCTTGTTATTCCTTGCATCCCTTGCCAAGTTCAGTTCAGCTCCACTTGCACTTTGGCCTTCCTGATCTCATCCCTACACAACAAGGCAACATCCCTGTATTCTTCCCAGCTATCAGTCACTACTTTGCCCACGAGTCCCTCCCTATTTACAAACAACAAATATAGGAGGTCACTTTTCCTAGTCAGCTCTCTTACCAGCTGCAACAAGAAGGTGCAGGTACCATATATACATAAGTATAGGTGTATATGGCATTTATACAGGGATATGTAACACAAACTATTTAACTTACATCAAATAAATGATTAATTCTTGTTTTGAAGTACACCTATTCTTAGGAAGACATGGTTTCTTTTAGAATGGCTGAGGAGTTTGGGCTGAACAAAACAGGAAAGATATTTTGGCAGATGTCGTGTTCTCTAGAAGACAGACCTGCACTTCATAACACCCTTAGTATGCCATCCAATAACTTACATAGATTTCTGTAGTTAGTCCTTTAAAAAAATTCTTACCCATTTCAGGCTAGCTGCAAGAACTTCAACAGACTTGAGAGGTCAAAATATAAAATAATATTGTAAAACCTATTCTACTGAGCAGTCATTTACTGTGTATGGCCTTATGTGGTTTTGAATATTCTAGACATCTGCCTAATCTTTACTAGAAGCTTTTTCCTCTGCCCACTTATGGAAGTGAAGCTCTGAGTAAGTCTCATGAGAGCACCCTGAACCAATACTACAGACTTGTTATTCATAGGAAGCCACTTACTTTTAAAATGTTCTGCAGGAGAGGAGGAGCACATAGTGCTTCTGTTTTCCACTGTAGATATGAATACACTCCTGTACTTCAGAACACTCTAGTGAACAAGCTAACAAGCAGGCTGCCATTCACTCACCCCTGAGTAGGATGGGGGAGGGAATCAAAGGAGTAAAAAGAAGAAAACTTGTGGATTGAGATAAAAAGCAGTTTAATACGACACACACGAAAAGGAAGAATAAGAGTTATATACACAAAACCAGGGATGAACAGCACAATGCTTCACCATCCAAGATCAACCTTGCATAAGACCTCCAGCTGCCATGCAAAACCCACAGACTGCCCAGTCTCTTAGCCCACATGTACAAAGAAAGCCAAACAAGGAATTAATTCACCATTTCCCACTGACAGACAGGTGTTCAGCCATCTCCAGGAAAGCAGGGCTCCATCACACATAATAGTTACTTGGGAAGACAAATATCACTCCAAAACCAATGCTTTGCAAAACCCTGGCTTCCATGCAAGGCCCCATATTGCTGCTGCTCATGACCCTTAGGCCCCCAGCTGCCACATAGCTTCTCAACCAATCCCCAGTTATAAATGGAACATGACGTTGCCTGGTATAGAATACCCTCATCAGCCAGTTTGGATTAGCTGTTCTAGCTGTGCTTCCTCCCACCTCTTCAGTGCGCCCTGCTTTCTCATTGGTAGGCCAGTATAAGAAGTTGAAAAGTCCTTGACTATTTGGCAACAGCTAAAAACATCAGAGTGCTATCAACATGATTCTCATCCTAAATCAAAACCAGAGTACTACACCAGCTATCAGAACGCAAATTAACTCTATCCTTGCCAAAACCAGGACAGCAAGTTTGCATGAAAGTTCATTTAAAGATAGTTTGGGAGGACATGCACAAGGTCAGAAGTGGATTATCTGGAAAATTTATAATTGATTGCAAAGTTAAAGTATTTAGAATTGTAGACATATTTTAATGCTGGTTTTTCATCAGAAAGCAGCCTAGACTTAATCAACACATACAACCACAAACACTATGATAGATTATGCATAAATAAGGGAGGGAACCATCCAGTTCTGTAACCTGTAGGAAAAAAGTATACAGCAGTGATTAATAACACTGCAATGAAGCAGACACTTGTAATAAACCTTCTCTACAAATAAACCTTATCTACTTGGAAAAATCCTACAATTTAACCAAAAATCAACTTACGTTTTCACTTACTCAAAGAGTACCAAAAGTAACTGAAGATCAAAGGAAAAATAAAACTAAAATGAATGGGGAAAAATTTATATTCTTTTCCAATTGTAATTCTACAGATTTTAAACTGTGGGTTTAACAGCAAATACTAAGATTTTGGTTGTGTGTATGCTAGGAACTACAAAGTGATGGAAACTGGGCTTGGTGCCATTATTAGGAATAAACTTTGTAATAGCCTGGTGCGTTGCAGCATCATGACATGAACATGAAGTCCCTAAAAGTTGTGATCCATAGAGAAGATCATGTTGGACTTGTTCTTCTGAAAAGCCTGAGAATAGGAAAGTGAGAACTCAAAATTTCATTGCATTTTGTGCTGTTTAAAAAATGAACATACAATTAAACAAACATCTCCCTGTGGCTACAAAATAGTTACTGATGTTCAAAGGACTTGGAAAGGCCAGCCAACTTGCTTTCCCTCAGTACACTGGAAGGGCTCTGGACCTCATATTAATGAGAGCTGAGGGAAGAACTGACCTTGCAATCTCTTCTTATTCTGACTATGCAGATTTGGAACAGAGAAATGTTAAAATGTAGAGTTTACACTGTAAAAAAGGTCAAATATAGTTTGACCTTGATATTTTAATATTTAATTTTTGCTACAACTTTGTGATTCTCTTTAGTCTGAAATGCACTGCTACTACACTCTTGCTAGTTACAGATACATATGATGTTCTTTAGGTAAAATATGTTGCTATCTGGTTTTATGCCACTAGTAAGTAAGTTGCACCTATCTGTTACACTCTGCAGGCCACTTTTTTTGTTTTTTAAAGAATTATTGATTATATCTTATATGGAATGTGTGCATATTATGACCAAAAGGCTCCTGCCATGATACAGTTAATGATAGAAATGCGGAAATTATAGACTATGTGAAACTTCCACAGGATAAAAACAGTTATTGATTGTGAAGCTCATTCCTTGTACAAGATACTCCTTGTACAAGATACTCCATGGCTGAATGTTTCAATGAGAGACTGGCTATGTGAAAACTGCAGCCTGGCAATATTCAAGGCATTGTGAAGGTGAGCTGTGTTTTGGAGCATATCTGTGTTTGCTAGTCACTGCTTATGAAGAATACCTAATCTGGTTTAGGGTTGGATGCAGTAAGGTTTCAAACGAATCGTGAGTTCTGAAAAAAATCAAATAAAATAAATCCCAAACTTATTAAACCGCTTGCCAATAGGGAGAAAATAATTGGTGGTTATGTCCAAAACAATTCTGAAGGACAATCTGATCACAAAACACAGTTGGGAATGCTCTTGGACTTGTGGAAAAAAGTATCTGCAAAGCTATGCGTTATATTCCTTTAGTGGTGCAGAATTATGTTTGTCGTCAAACACTTTCATTACAGGCACTCTATTAAAAACCATTTTGGGACAATATTGTGTGTTTTGATTTTCTAATAAATGCATGCAGTCCTAAATTCAGATACAACATAGGTTTGTAAAGTGTGAAGGCCTGCTTTGAAGAAGGATGGATGACAGGGCTGGCCACCCAAAGAAAAGTGAAATGTAGCAATAACCAGCTTGAAAGATGATGTATTTTTAAAATAAGGTATGAGGTGTACGTGGTAAAGTGATGCTTTCTGCAACTCAAGGCAGGAAATTTTTGCAGTTTTTACAAAGGTGTTAAGATAATAAAACTATAGGCCTGGCAGATAATAACCTAGGACACAGATCAACTTTATCAAGACAACAAAAATGTTAGGAACAAAATGAGGCTATGCCTTGCAATTTGGCTGGTATACAATTACACAAATAGTTTAATGACTTTTTGATTACTATAGGAGTGGTTTGGGTATTCAGCTTTTTATGTTTCCACTGACTAATCTGCAGGTTTTATTACAAGTTAAAAGAAACCCTAACACATCATTTCAGTGATCATGTACCAAATATTGAGAAGTGGTTTTGTCAAGATATGCAAGTGAAATTCAGTCACTCAGTTCCTGAGAAATTTTCAAATGTATTTGTGCTCCAGGTTGGAACATTCTCCCCACTCAACACCATTTTTTTTGTTATAGTGATATTATAGTAATATTCTTTTAATTAAAAAACATAAGTATGTTTTACTTTGAAAACCTTGTACATGTATACATGCATATAATGTATGTATACATATAATGTCTTTGTATATGTTCTTTAATATAATTTATTCAGCATGAAGTTAAAAGAAACATTGTTTAAAGTGTGAATGAAAATGAAGCATATCATCAAAATTTGTTTAAAACACTATTTTCTGGGAAAACTATTAACTGAAGCAGAAAATAATTTCATTAGCAATATTTAACAAGTCCAAGTTTATTATTAAATTGTAGTGAGAAAGAATAGGAATTGAGTGTTAGGCAGAGCTGATTATATTTTCTTCTTTTTTTCTTTACTAAATGGCAAATATAAATCAGTTATTTGGCACATAGAATACTGGCCTTTTTTTTTTTTTCTTTTAAATCCTCTGATAAGTGAATTTGTGGATGGTCTAAGTAGATTTCTTGCCAAGCATTTTCATGAAACTTGAAACCTACTTGGAACAACATAAACACCACAAACAAGAAAACTTACATTGTAAGTTCAAGTCCACCTGCTTGGACCAGATGAATCCCAGAGGTCCTTTCCAACCTCATCCATTCTGTGATGCTGTGATTCTGTGATTCTTTACCCAACTTAGCAAATTTTTCATTATCCTAGAATGCTAAATGCAGGATGAAAGGAAAACTGTATCCCTTAGATGCTTTGCACCTGAATAAAAATATTTGACTGAGACTTTTCTCTCATGACTAAATTTTAGCCCAAAATCAATCAGTAGCAAGTTTTACACTGGAAAATCTTTGCTCTTTGCATGAGGAACAATGCTTATGAGGTAAGGAAGCAATTTGAACGGGCTATAATTACTTGTCACAATCTGATATTTTCTTTTGGCTAGCTGGGACAAAATCTACAGAAATACAAACAAGAATCACAATTGTTGTAGTTGGATGTAATTCTGTTTTCAAAAATGGCTTGTCTCTTTTCTTTTTTTCAGTGAGATGCATGTGTGTATGGGGACTGTAGTGGAAATATAGCTATTTTTAATATTCCTGCCTTGCCAACAACTGATTCCAATGTTTTGCCAAAAGGAAAGGGTCAAAGAGACCCAAGTATGCTGCTTGAAGTTTAAGTATTTAGAATTCTGATCAGAAAGTGAAATTTAATGATGTTTTGATCTAATTCCATAATGAAACCAAGTGTAACGGAAAAGGGCATAGGCATCAATCCAAACCAAAAGCACAGCAGACAGCAAGATAACTTCAGACATAAGTTAGATGTCTGAAAATACTCAGAGGAAAATACCCATAGTATGAACGTGTTACAGAATATTATCAGAAAATATTTTGTGCAGAAACAGCATTGGTAGAATTTTGTTACTAAAAAAGGTCTACTTTTTAAAAGGCTCTCAAATTTGAAATGCAATATATATAATTTTATAATGGCTCAGGTGTTCTTAATAAATGGTTCTTCTTCAAGGATTAAATGATAGCTTTTCAAGGGCAAGGTGGTACTGCCTCCAATAACTGGATTTTCATCATTGTATGTGCAATATAACAACTATTTAACTGTCGTGATTCTATTGATAAATGTGCAAAAGGGCATGATAATGATGATAAACATGTCAAAATAAATAAATGTTTTCATCCAGAAGGACTTCAAAGCACTTTAAAAACATCTCTCTATCCATGTGAAGCTCAGACCACTGGTGTCTATTGCATGCTGTATGAAAAGCATTTTGCTTACACTGTGGATATTAGATCTCAACTGAAATATCTGTAGTAGGAAAATAATCTAAATAGGAAAACAGCTTTAACTTATAGTACTTTTTAATCTTAGAAGAACAGTATTAAATATCTACTCAATTCTTACTACCACACTAAAATTGAGAATAATGCGATTTACAAGATATGATCCTATGCTGTCAGTAACAGGTATTATTTAAATGGTAGCCCTTGTACCAAACTGATTTTCTTAGCACTTTAAAGGATTCCATTCTTAGCGAATGTCACTGAAAAAAACCATGGTCTTGCTGCAGTACACCCATTAAAATCTTTTGTCAATGTATGTGATGTCATTTTCTTAGTTTAAAATCAGTAAGAAAACCTGAAATGAATAAAGACTTAGATCTGTAAACATATTCTGAATAATTATCATTTCTTCCCCATTCCTGTTTCTTTCCCATAGTAGCTGGAAACAAAAAGTAGAAATATCCCATTTTTACAGATTATCATCAAAGGTGAAAAAAGCCATCTGGGTAGCCACAATTTCGTAATGATAATTTCAAAATATGCATTTTTCGTTAAAATTATCATTGCACCTTTTAAATATCTTAACATAATATTAACCAAATGCTAATGAAATGTCTTAATCAAAATTGATTGAAACTATATTATCATATTTTATTGAACTTACACAAAAATTTCAAGCCAAGAGTTACATTGAAACTTGCTCTCTAGTTCTATTTGTAGCTACTGAATTTTTCACAAGGAACATTGTGTCAAAATAAAGAAAAAAAACCCCAAACAACCCAGAAACAAACAAAAAAATCAGCAAAAGGACCAAGCCTGTTGAAGTTTAATGTAAAATGGGATGGAAGCCAGAAGAAAAGACCATTTCTAAGTGGTTTACATCTACTGTTGTTATTTATTTTGTGTTTCAGCTTGAGATGGATGTATTGCTCCTTGTATTTTGACTGAATATTTGTGCAATATGTGTTTATTTTACTAGGTTATTTTTAAATAACAGAATGCACAGTATCATTAACAAGAGTATTTATCATGCTATTACAATGCTATACTTGAACTAAACCAGAAAATATTGCTTTATTATTTACAGCTGTGAAACAGTAGAAATTATCTAACTTTATGAAATACAGAAGTTAGAAAGCCCAAACTACAATAACTTTAATTGATGGAATAATGGTAATAATAAAAAAATCTTTTTATAACCTTTTCCATGTTTCCTGTTGCAGTATTGAAAAAAAGAGATTATTAAAAAAAAAAAAAGCTCTTTGGAACATCATTATGGATAAAAAATAATATAAAGGATTGTTAGGAATTTTTGAGATGAGTAAAAATCAAGATTTTAGAGAAATTTTCAGGTCTGTAAAATTGCGATGCTTGTTTTAAAATTTTATAAAGCCATATTTGCCATTTGATCTTTGAAACCAGTGTTCTCTTGATTTTAGGCCACCTGCAAGGGACATGTTTTTGAATTATTCAAATATTGTCTTTGAGTACGCTACCTGAAATGAAAAAGATGAGAATGAAGAAGAAAAGGGAGTACTTAAACAATCTCTGAAGTCAAACTACCACAAAAGTATTTTGGCTTGCCTTTAAAACACTTATAAAACCATAAAGTATATTGTTCGGAAGACACACAGAATCCAGAATCTAACTCTTCATAGCTATTTCTGGGTCTTATATTATTTTTTTTAGCCTTTTAATAACAAGCAGATTTCAATTGTGGCTAAACAATCAAAATGTGGGAGTTAGAGCTATTAATCAAATGCCTAGGTGAGAATAGAATCATAGTTTTTCTCATGCAATGGAGTTTCTTCTTACAAAACTTAAAAATATGAGGTAAGATAGTTAATATTTGTTTATGTGCCAAATGTGAAGGAATTTAAAAAATAAATCTATCCTAAACTATGATTTGTTGAATTAAATCCTTGTACTTGCAAGCAGCAGAAAAACCACAAGAACAATACATTAACAATTAAACATTTTCATGCGAGGTAGACCTGAGTCTGACCTGGGACAGAGATTTTTATGTTCAATTACATATATAGTGTGTTAAAAAGAGGAAAAGTTTGCTACTTTGTATTGCACTGAAAGGTAAAGAGGATATTTTCCAATTTTTATGTGCAATATGTGTTTTTGCTTACAGCAATTCAAGAAGTCGGGGAGGACAACTTTCAATAGTGAGCCCTGATCAGAGCCACAGACACAGCACTACTATTTGGGATCATGAGAGTGCTGGCAAATTGATGGCTTTGGGAAGAAAAAGTAGCCTTGAAATGCTTGGGACATAGCAACCATGAGACGGTGGAGTTCAAGACTGTGAGTGGAAGAAACAAATCAAAAAGTAGGATTGCTACCCTGAACTTTAGGAAAGCAAACTTCGATCTCTTCTGGGACCTAATAGCAGCTATCCTATGGGCTAGGCTGTTAGAAGGCAAGGGAGCCTTGCTGGTCAGTGTTTAAACAGCACTTCTTCCAAGCTCAGGACCTGTGCTGAGTAAGAAATCATGAAAGAGTGGTAGAAAACCAGTGTGGATGAGCAGGGAGCTCAT
>VZTU01004432.1:414308-484733 GCA_013400835.1 Zapornia atra | reverse complement strand
CCTCGAGGAGGGGAGGCCGGGCGGTGGCACCGTGCGTGTGGGCGGGAAGCCCCACGTCCCCGGGGAGCGCCTCCGGGGTCAAGGTACCGCGTCGCAGCGGAGATAACCGCTTCTGGCCCCTGGAGAGGGGACACGGGACAAAGCCGTGCCCCGGAGCTAGGTCAGGGACACGGCAGTGGACAGGCTGCGAAGCCCCCTACGCTGTACTTTCCCGAGTGGGACCGGGCGGGTCTGACCCCTGGTTGATTTTAGTGAAGGCTGAATCAGGGTTCCCCGGGTTTCCCTGGCCGGGGAGCACGGAGGTGGCTTCATCCGCAGGCACCGGCAGCCTTGGATTCAGCTGTGCCCCAGAGGTTGTCGTGCGCTCCAGACTCCCCCCCCGATTCCCTTTATTTTTGTCCGCTAGTGACCAAACGGCAACCCCCGTTCCCTCAGTTGCAGCAGGCCTGCTTGCCTGCCTCCCCTCTCCTACCATGTGTTTTCTTGGGTCATTTTGGGTGAAGCCAGTTAATTCTGGGAATTTGGAGGGAGGAGAAGCGCCAAGAAGCACGGCTGCTTTTAGAAGTCTTTTTAGGAAACCGGTGAAAGCGCTGAGCTTGGCACTGCTGTGTTTTTGCGGTATTTTTGCCCGTGCACAATACACAAAATACGAACCAATTTAAAGACATACCTCAGGGGGAGGGGGGAGAAAGAAATCCAGAGTCCTTCTGCAGTAAAACAAAAGGCCAGGGAATTTTCTCGTCTTGAACGACTAGTCACTAAAGAAATGCCTTTCCTTTTATCAAATAAAAGATATTTTGAAGACTTTTCCTCTCTGTAGCACCTCTGAGAAGTGCATTTGCTGCTTCAGCGGGGTTCTGCGTTTTCCTGGGTACCGTCGTGCCACCAACACAGGGAAAACACACCTACGAGGAATGCTGACATAACATTTAATAGCGACTGTCTCAGAGAGCAGGTTATCTCTACCTGTCGGGAGGATGTTAACAGAAAATAATAGTAAAAACATTTACCACTGTACAGAATACTTTCTGTAGTTGTGAATAGACATAAACTCGATAAATACTGTTCTCATTTTGGAAACTTTACAGTACAATTACTGCATATTGCTAAGATCACTCCACTGACCCTCAACCATACTACACGGATATTGCCAAACCAAATTCCCTTATTATTGTTCAGAGCCAACACTTCCTAAAAGGAGAATGCAGCATCCCTAATTTAAATGTTAGTTTTCTCAGAGGGGGGAAAAAGAAAGAAAGGAAAGAAAGGAAAGAAAGGAAGGAAGGAAAGGAGGGAAAAGAAGGAAGGACAGGAACGACGGAAGGACGGAAAGGAAGGAAAGGAAGGAAGGAAGGAAGGAAGGAAGGAAAGAAAGGAAGGAAGGAAAGGAAGGAAGGAAGGAAGGAAGGAGGGAGGGAAGGAAGGAAACGAAAAAACGAGGGAAAGCTGCCTTTTAAAGTGCAAGAAATTTGAGAAGTCTATAGGAAAATAGTCTAAAGCTGCCTAGCCTGGCGTTGTGTCTTGTTCAACCTACGAGTCTTCTGCAGGTTATTTTTCTCTAGTACAAATGTAATTTAATAGCCGAGATGGATATCGTTTCACTTTCAGCTATCTGCTCTATACTCCGGTCTCATTCTACACTAGATGATTACCTTACTGTCCTATATGCACAATTTAAAGGGAATTACCTATTACTTCAATTATTTGTTTCTTATCAACTGATGTTACACTACAAGGATTTGCATTGAAAGGACACAAAGAAAGAGCAAGTCATGGCACATTGCCAAATAAAAGAGTAATGTTCTGGTGAATTTAGCCTAAATAATTTACTGCTATATAAAAGTGGAAAAGTGGAAGGTGAACCCTTTGACCAATAAATCTCTTCTGCATGTGAAACCCTTATCTTGTCCCCTCCAATATATTCCACACTAGGAAGCCATCATCATTGGCTCTGGTTTGTTATTTGTAAACCTTGATCTTCTGCACTCGGTGTCCTAAATATGGATAATTAGCATCAGTTTATCACGCCTCTGCATATTTTCTCTTCTCTCCAAACATGCATGCTTCTATTGGCTGCCATTCTGTCACAGAAGATTATGGAGACAGATTGCAGAGAATGAATGTGCTAAACGAGATTAGGAAGGAATAGAAATAGCAACTTGGCCAATAAATTCCTCGTGAGAGCCTTATCATACAATTACACGTTGACTTGTTTCACACTCTCCCAGCCTCTTAATCCAACGCCCCCACCAAGAATAAAATTTCACTAATTTCTGAATTACTGCATATCCTCATGACTTGTCACTGAGAATGGTTGGAAGGAGCAACGCGGTCGAAAATAGCACATCAAACTTCCAAATAAGAAAAGAAACTTTATAGGCAGAGAGAGATGTGCTTTAAACCACGGGTGGCCATGGGTGAAAGGTTTTGTGCCGTGACACTTCGAAGGGTCAGGACTTCACCATCAGATGTACTACTCTACGCTGTTACTCCTTAACCCTTTCCAATGGATGTTACGTCATCCTTTAGAGGGACTTGGGGATCACAATACTGTGCAATGATGCTGCTAAACTATTGTATGTTATCCTCTGCTGTGCAATCAGCTCTCACCACTGAGCCCTTGCAAACTCATCAGACAGCGATGGCGAAAACACCTACTGCCGTCATGAGTTTCTGGGGCGTTCCTGGAAACGCCATCATTGAGAAGACGCCAAAAGTGTGACAACAAAGTGAGACAAAATCCCACTGAACTTCCAAGAAACATCCACCAACTCCGTGGAGTCAGTTTTGTCCATTTTGCTATGGGTATTTTAACGTGGATGTCAAGAAAACCTGTTTTGCATGATGCATTTTAGCGGTAGGGCAAAACCCTCCACAGGGCATCATCTCCGGAAGTGCTGGAAGTCGACATTTTCCTTTTTCATACGAGTCTGAGAGGAGGACTTGCAAAAAAATATTTATGTTGTCGTAATGTTCCTTTTGTTGTTTTAGGTGCGTGTGGAAGAGGAACGTAAACGGAATAAAAGCTCCCAAGACCTTGCTCGACTGGTCTCTACTCATAGTTGTGATGCCACAATGCACTTGGCTTACAATTTTAGCAGACTGAAGGACATTTTGCAGCATTTATTACCGTGACAAGTCTGGTTTAGAAAGCAGAGTATTTGTACAACTCGAGTAACTGTTCCTCCTGAGTAACTGTTTCCTCTAATAAATGCGAGTCTGCAAGCACATGCAGGTTTTCAGACCTCGGATGAAAAGTACGATGAGGTTGTGCTACGTATTCGGGAGTTCCTAAGCATCACACCTGCCTGTGTAATCAGAAGCCGGAAAAGTTTCAATGTAGAGGTGAAGCAGTGCATGTCGCAAGTATTAAGGATGCTCAGAATAATGGGATTCCCTCAAGTGGGACATTCTCTGCGCTCTTTTCCCCTGGGGTGGAAGCGATCCGTGTGGCAATGGAGCCTCCCCGCTCTCACTGGGCTGGCGACTGTGGGCAGCCGTGACTCTCGGGAATGGCAAAGGCATCCTGTGGGTACCACAGAGCACGAAGCGCCTGGGAAAACCTCATGCCTGGGCCGTCTGAGTTACCTTGTCAAAGTGGGTCTAGTGGGAATGATGTTGATGATTTTTTATTATTATTATTATTTTAATTTAACCTGCCTTTGCTTTTCTGTTCCTCTCCCACGGAGTTTTGCTTGGTACTCAAGCACCTCGAGATGGAAAAACCAGACTGCATTCGAGGGTCACCTTCATCCAGACCCTTGAAACCACGCGGTTACAGAAAGTACCGAGATGGTACAAGCGTGACGCTGTGGGACAGTAAGACAGCTCCCTACCTGTTTGCTGCCACAAGAGCCTTTGAGTGCTTGCGGTCACATAAAGTTAAAAAAATAAACCCAAACCAAACCCAAACCAAACAAAACCCCCACGACTCTTTATTTCCTCCTTTCCCCTCCTTGTTACACGCGTAGGCACGCATACATATTCATAGGCACGTATATCTATGCGTACACACGGAGACGCATACGCACACACACATACATATACTCGCACCCATATATAGGCGCACATGTATACACCCGCATATACACGCACACACACGTCCCGCCGAGTGAATTGGTTAGCTGCAGCAGGGAGAGAGGCGTTTGCCATTAATCTGGGAACAAACCGCTAACCTCGGTGACTGGTATTTTAGCTTTTCTTTTCTCGCTTCTCTCAGTGCGGGGAGAGCAGTAAAGCTTGTGTGGACTGATTGTGAGGGGCTCTGCTGGAATTTGGCAGGCCAGGGGCTTGGAGAGAAGCCCCATGCTGACTCCTATTCAGCGGGCCAGTTTTCTGCGAGCTTTGGAAGTTTCACTCAGCCGTGCACTCAATGGCTTCACAAAGCTGATTACAAGCTTCAGCGCATTCCTGAAGGAGCCAAAAGCGACGCAGGTGCAAACGAGCCGAGGGAGCCCCTTATCCCGGTGACAGAATGGGACAAGCTGGGAAAGGCTTGGACCACACAAATCCAAGGCTCACCAGGCAGCAGCAAGCCTGCCTTGGGAACCGGGGATCATTATCCGCTCCATTCACCGGGGACCCAACGGCGGTAGCGGCACGTCCCGGGGCTGGGGACGGCTCCCGGGGCTCTCCGTCCAGGGTGGAAGCGGTGCCGCTTCACCTGACATCTCCTCCCCGGTCCCTTCGCCGCTGTCTCCTGCACGGACCTGCCGTGCCCCCTCTCCCCCCGAGCTCATTTCTATCCCAATATCTGTGAGGCTTCAGCCCGACGCCTGAAGTACCTCGCCGGTTTTTTGTCCTGTTGCCCCCATCCCACATGAAAAACCCTTCTTCCCCCTTTCACCCCCGCCCCCCTGCGCCCCTCTTCCCTCCCCCATATAAACACGGTGCTTAAGGGTCTGTCTCGAAATCCAGCACAGAAAACGCACTGATCCGAAATGGCAGGTTTCCTCCCGACTGAAGTTCTCTAACAAACACCCTATTTTGAAGACTGCCCTTAATTCCAGAGAGAAACCAGCCGGGAGTGCACCCGCCCTCCCAAACCCTTTCCCCCCTTCTCCCCCCCCCAATTACTTGAGCCACCCGATTCCCACAGAAACCTCCCGGAACACAAACGCCTGGTGAATGCTTTCTGATTCCGTGAAAGCAGCCCACGGGCCCTGCCCTTCCTGCCTCCCCGGGGAGAGAGGGTATGGCGAGGAATCAAGGGGGGGTCTCGGTGCCGGAGAGGCGTGATTTCCTTTAATTGGGGGTTCTCGGGGGGAGTTCCCCTCGCCTCCCCTCCCTCGCCCCCTTTCCTCTCTCCTAGCCCTTCCCTTCCAGTCGGGAGAAGAAGCTGCACTTTACTTCGCTACGAAATTAATTACGGCCCTTCCCCGCTATCAATTACGGAGGAATCAGCCTTTCCTAGGGAGAAGAGAAATAATCAAAAGGCTTTTCAGTCTGGGGGGGGGGTTGGACCTCGGACCGCCGAGGACATAATGCGGCAAGGGGACTGCCGCGCTTCTGGCCGCTGGTTTCATATGCAAATGACGAGCTGCCTCCACGTTATCATTATGGTTTTGGTTTTTTTTTTTTTTCCCCCTCTCCCCCCTTAATGTTATTATTGTGTCGGGGTTTTAATAGCCACATGCTCTCCCCTTCCCTTTCAGCGAGGTTTCCTTGGCGATCAGCCACGCCGCTTCTTCCCCGGGCGCGCTGCCTCCCGCCCCAGCGCCTGCCCCACGTCCATGTTNCCCCGGCCCCGGGATTCGCCCTCCCCGCTCCTCGCAACGGCCGTGCCTCCGCATGAGCGTGGCGTGTCGCTGCCGTGGCGGAGACGTGAAACACCCCCCTCAGACCCCCTCAGACACCTCCTCCCCCATCCCGGAGTCCCCGATCCCGCCGCCTCTTTCATGCTTGCGAGATGCTGGGGAGGCAGCGGTGCGTTTGCTTGTGCGGAGCACACCGCCTGCAAGCGGTTGCCTTGGCAGAAAGGTGCAGCTTTCTGATGTTCTTTTGTCTGATAACTAATTCAAGTTAATGCGATCTTTATGTAAAGCTAACAGCGGATAATTGTCTATTTTCTCGCCAACAATCTCCATCACAATCACTTATCTGGAAACCTGCGGTTGTATTAATCGTTATATTCCCCGAGATAAGCGTCTCTCGAATTATCAGTAAACACTGGAGGGAAATTAAACAAACTCCAGAGCCACTTAAGTTTCCTCGACAGCTTTTAACCCCCTTTCTCTGGGGTGTTTGGGGAGGGGGGCTGGGACGGACCCCCAAACCAACTTGGGACCGGCGCACAAGATAAGAGGGGGTGTTTGTAAGTGTGAAACTGCGGAGAGAGGCCTGAACTTTGGGATGATTTGGGAGGACCGAGTCCTGTTGAAGGCGCCTTCCCTTCGCGGTGCCCGTGTCCCACACAGAGACCGGCGCGCACCTTCCTCCCCGCTCGCCGGGCGGGGGTAGGTCTTGAGCAGCCCCCGGGACCTCGTTGGCCGTTCTTGTAAATGGTGTAATTAAGTGTATTAGTCGCTGCAGGGGAAAGCCTTGGGCGGCTAGGGGAGAATACGTCGAGAGATTAAGTAGAAGTCGCGTGGCTCTAGGTCTGCTATCAGAGCAGGAGAGAGTTCTGCTGCCTTCCGAGAGTCACCGTACTAAGCACAATTATTGGTAATATTTATACTAGAGAGTGATCTGAACCCCAGGAGGGTAACAGAGAGTGCGAGAGAGCGAAACTACTGTGGGAATATGTTTTACTGCTCAGATCCCATCAGTTCCGTTCGGTGTAAAGAAATTATAGCAAATTGTGCTGGAAAATCCTCCAGGGAAAACATACTTGTATGACAAAGATTTTGTCTTTCGGATACGAAGTCAAAACATCGGTGTCAAATGAAATTCATTTTCGGGGCGCTGCCGCGTGTGTGCCTGTTTACTCAAGTACCAGCGTGTAGGGGGGAAAGGAAAAGAAAAGGGGAAAAAACCCCCAAGGGGTGTGTGTGTGGGGGGAGAGGAAAGCCCAAAAGCCCAAACCATGACATTTCAGTGGGGAACTTGGGACAGTAGAGAGTTCGCAACTACTTCCGCGGGGAAAACGGGGCGTGCTCCAGCCCCCCGTCGCTACCCGCCGCTCCCAGCCCGCCGCCCGGGATGGAAACCCCGCGGCCCCGCTCCCGCCCGCCTTGCGCCGCGCTGGCGAGCGGCTCTCTGCCCGCTTATGCCTTGCGAGGAGGGCTTGCCACGTCGAAAGCGCTTTATGAACATTAACTAATTAATCCTGGCGCTTAGTTACGGAGCAGGCACCAAGGAATTTCCGAAGTCGCCTCTCTGATGAGCTTTATTTATTGTCGTCTTGTGATTTTTTTATTCTTAGTAAGCGAACTTTGGTGCACGAAGGTTTCCAGCGGCACGGCCCCCGGCTTAGCCGGGGGAAGGTGAGGTCTGGCTTGGATAAAACCCAAACCAAACCCCCAGAATACAACACAACCAAACACAAACTGGACAGAATTCCGTAACGAAACACATAAACCTCCCGTTACTAGTTTGTGTGTAGAGGCAGCGTATTTCCAAATGAGATCAGTGTCTTAAACATATATATATAAGTATAAAAATCCTCTAAGTGCTTCGGTTCTGGAACGGCTTCTCTTGAGCTAAAAGTTCCCAGGGTAGCCTTTTCTTACGGCATTTGAGAATCATCCCACTTCATCTCTCACCTGAATCTTGTCATCTGTGCCATCTTGAAGTGATCTGTGAACAATGCTGGTCCCTTGGACAGCCCAAGCTGGTCAATCAGGCAGAACAGACTATGCAAATGGAATGGAAAGGCGAAGCGATGGAGAACAGTGGCCCCCATTGTCTTGGGCATTTCAAAGCGAAGCCCAGCTGCAGCAGGCGTTGCTGTCTCGGACCCTTGGTTGCTACTCTAATGTCATCATTGCAAAACATCACATTTTGAAAACTCTACAGCCTGAATGCATGAGCAGCCCTCCGCAAAGGTTTCACTTTGCCGTGGCATCTTTCGAAGTCACACACACATACAAGTTTGAAAAAAGGGACACCCCCCCCCCAAACAACCCCCAACAACTGGGGACTGGGATCCCAGCCACGCTGCCCGCTCTCATCCCTCAGTCCCTGTGCTCCTAATAACTGCAGTGCAGCTGATGCTAAACTCCTTTCGAAGCCTTTTGGTGGGCACCTCGTCTTTCTTGCTGTCTTTAGAGTGGAATCGGGCGGTGATTTAAATTGCATTTAACTTATTTTCTGTCGGGTCTCTTTCAGGCACTCTAATGAGCTAAAGCCGAGGAAACGTCGCTGTGAGCAGGCAGTGAAGGATTTATTCACATTCGCTTCCAAAACTTCAGATACGCGGGGTTTTAAAAGAGTCAGGCAGCGTCTTTGCGAGTGATTAAACCAGCAGCTAAAATGGGTATTTACGGGTCCGTTAGAGTTTTTTTTTTAAAATATTGTCTTTCTGAATACACTCCTGCAGTTGCTGCTCCCAAAGTACTGCTGCCCGCCCCTCTCCAGCTCCACTTCCCAGCACTGATCCCAAAGTTTGCTCCGCCATCAGAAAGGAACTTTCACTGCAGTAAAGCTGAGGGTTGCCAGATGATTAATGTGCATTTTCAAGGGGCTAAATCATTGCCCATGTTTCACTTATCGTTCCTTTTCATGTTCTTTTGTCTGTAGGTGACATTTGTGATCACCATGTGGTGAGCAGAGGAAACTCCCCTCTCTTCCACCCTCACGTCAGGAGCCTGCGCTCAAGGGAAAAGGTCTGTGCCACCGGTATCTTAAAATCTCGGGGGTTACCTTTCCTTCTTCCCCATCTCTTATCTTGCAGGAATTAGGAATTAGTAGAAGAATCTACAGCTTCTTCTCCAACAGCAAACAGCTTTACTACAGCGACCCTACAGAGATGGGTAATGCCATGGCCAGCCTCAGATGCCGCCTAAGTCGTAGACAGAGCGGTCACACATTTTGGTGGCCACCCTTGAGTGTGGCCTATGTTTAGAATTCATGTAGGAAAAGTTTCATCAGACTAAGAGAACTGAGCTAAGAAGCTCTCACATTCTTTGCAGGACCAAGAATAATTCAGTGCTGCTTTCCCTCTCCTTAAACTGGCTCTTGCTCTTTTGCTTGGATTAACACATTCTGTTATAACATCGTGTAAACTACAAAGAGCCAAAGGATAGAATTATTTAAGACTAATTAATTAGCTACCATGATTTTATCAGCGTCCTGAATTTCAGTTTGCCCCTTTCAGAATGCAGTTGTGTTGGTAAGAGTGAAAAGATGAGAATAACCAACAAAAGCCAAGAGAGGTAGAAAGCTAATAAATTACCACAGAGGTGCCATTTCACCTTCTGGCTGGAAGTTTCTTTCCCCTCGTCAAGGAGAGTTTTCCACGGACAAGCACTGGGGTAAAAGAAAAGCAGTTCCCAACTACATCGGCCTTGTGGTCAAATGAGTAACAGCAGGACCTCAGCCTGCTACCTGCTTCATACAGATGTTTCAGTAGAGACGATATGCACTGTAATCACTCTTCCCCGCCAGGAATTTGTTAGAAGATATCTCCAAGACTCTTTCTCCTATCAGTTCACCGCCTTAAAATTTTGCCTACTAGACAAATGTAACCACCAAAATCTATGTCCTAGGAGGTCCTGGGCATGCTTCAGGTGCTCTCTGGGCCCCTCACTTGCTAATTTGTATGCAGAAACTCAAAGGAAAAGCAATGTTGTGTAGCTAATGCCTACGAAGAAAACAACAGCGATGCCAGGGGCCAAATGCCCTGTTGCTCTAAGTGGGTGTATCTCCATTCATATGGACCTCTTTGCTTCCAGAAAGAGGTTGCAAAGGAGGAGGATGGAGCAGCTTTCAAAGAGGAGCAGCTGCTTCTCATTCTCCCCATGAAACTGTTGCTGTAGGGCTATACAGGGGCAGGGGTACCCTCTGTGGACACCACAGCTCCCACCCGATGGTGGGATGGATGATATCCTCGGTGCCCAGGCTATGGATATGGGATAGGGGTGCAAAGGGTCATTCCACCACCCTCTCCCCCAGAAAGACTATTTCCAGCCTGTGTTGCCAGCCAAACCTCACCCCTTCTGAGCAGCCTGCTGGCCTCATACCCCAAGGGTGAGAGGCCAGAGTTGGGTTAGCCACACTGCACTCAGGACCCTGTTCTTCAACAGCACCAGGCAAGCTCCCATCACCCTAGGTTAATCGGGACGGCTCTGCCATGAAGGAAATGGCTCCAAATCTGCCTCTTGGGCAGGATGCTGGGATAACCAGGGACAACCTTCTTCCCCACCTCGCCCTGCCAACAGAAGCTAATTTGAAATAAGAGCAGGTCCTCCCTTGAGGAGCTGAACTTTGCTTTTCCCTCACAGCTGGAACTTCTGCCCCTTCTGCCTAGCAGCCCCAGCCCTGGTACATGCAGCCACAGTTATCTCTGCTCCTTCACTGACTGTGTTTTTCATGTTTATTATCATCCAACCCAGGGTAGTGCCATCTGGCCCGTGCACACACACACACACACACACACTCACACACACACACACACATTGGGGGAGGGTGTGGGGCGCGGGGAAGAAAACCATATATTCAGCAAATAGATCATACAGGGTTTAGGTTTTGTTTTGTCTTGTTTTTCTTATTCTTCCCATTGCCATTTAAAATAACTGGAAGGGATAGCTGAGCAATTCACCCTCATGAGAAATGATCAACTCCCTCAGTTATGAAATTAAAAATGACAGGAGAGTGGTGGCACTGGAAAGGGACAAGGACACCCCTTCTGCTGAAATACAGTCGCTTCTTCTCCTCCTTTGGTGTTTCGCTTCACCCCCTGCTCAGATAAGGAACATAATTACTTCAAAATGTTTGTGCTAACTCCTTTCACCCGGGATTTGTTCTGCTCTTTCAAATCATTATTTTACTGTAAGACATGTATTTTAAGCAAGCGATAACGTAACCAAGCATGCTCCTCGGAAGCACCGGAGCGCTGCGAGCCACGCCGCGGTCCTCAAAACCTTCTGCTGTCTTCACTGCTACAATCAACATGGATGTAAAAATCTGTCTGCTGGGTAGACGTAAAAACCTCACGCTGCTCAGTGGAAGTTAACACCTATTGCATCGCCGCCTTAATTCAAAGGTAGATTTGTAACAGAGTTGTGTAATCAAAGCAGCTTTCTTCCCTGATACTTTGTGCACCATAAGATTATCAGTGCAGTTGCCCATGGAAAAAGAACTACACAGCAATCGAGTATTGTGTTACTCGATTAGTTTTCTTTCCATTTTTCCTTTAATTTTGTCTAATTACTGCATTGTGATCTAAGTCAGCAATCTTAAATTAGCTATCGACTTAATTTTTGAAGAAACCCTACGAATGCCTGCTAACGATGAAATTTAAATTGCTGTCGGTTATTGTGTGATGTCTACACCAGGGAAAAGCAAACCTTCAGGTATTTTAGTTCTGTTTATGCATATATAGCCTTGTGCTTTTCCTGTTTATTTTTTCAGAGTAGAATTCCCTGCCATTTCCAAACTATAGAAATACTATAAAAACCCCCATGTTTGGGGTGGTGTGTTGCCACCCCCTTCCTGCCCCTATACTGAATGATAGCTTTGATGAAAATGTGAAAGAAAATAGTTCTTAGTACTCAGTTGTCAGCTACTCAGATTTCTTTAGAAAAGCAACTTGGTTTTTTTTACAGCTATAGATGCAGAATGGTAAAACTGTTCTCCGATCTTGTTAAAATAGAGAAAGCCATTGCAGTGCAATTGCTACCGTATCTCTATATCGAGCCGGATTCTGGCCTGACATCTGTTTAAAATTCAACATATCCTTTGCCTGAGCCCTGATCCAAGGCTAAGTGATGTCACTGTAATGACTTCGCGCGGGCTGTGGATCAAGGCCTTTAACACCACTGTGCCTCACGCCACTGGGCTGAGAAGGGCTATTTTTACTACGTCTTTCTTTTACTGTGAAATCAGATTAATTTGGGATGAATTAGAAACGCTCGGATGGAGATGCTAGGGGTTAGTTTTTATGCTAATGCTTTCTATTTAAAATACTTCTTCCAAATACAGTTTGATAGCAAAATAAAGTTCTGCACTTTCCAGTATATTTCCGCTCATCTTTGGGGTTTTGGGTGAATCGCGCTGTACTTTTACACGCCTGTGTTCGTTGCCTTATTCCTGGCACAGAGCATTGCAATTTTTATGTAAATAACAAGCGAAAAGAGAATCTATTGTAAAACACAATGTATGACAAATTCATTGAAACAAGCAAAATAATTTAAATAATGGTTATTCAATAAATGTCAGGAAAGCAATCCCACACCTTCACTGATTGAGGCTGCTATGTAACTTGGAGGAAAGCGATCAAGGGAGACTTTTAATGCTGTAATATATGGCGTCTGTTCCAGTTGTTAAGCACATAATTAGAAATTCAGCAAGTCTTACCAAGGAGGGTCATAAACAACCACAATTAAAAACTCAAATCTCTCTCTGCTTTCTATGGCAACGTGTACAAGGGGGAAAAAAAAATAGTGTTTGTTTTTTTTGGTGATGACTCAGATTAGCTCCAATTAAACTTCGGTTTAACTCTGTAAAGAGAGCGGCAAAGCGAAGCAAGCAGAACTTTCCTGCTTACTTAGAGGTTGTTTTTACTTACAAACGAGTAGAATTGCTTTTGAGCATCTCTACAGCAAGAGAGGTATAGAAGAGAAATCAAAGTGTAGTCAGAATGCTACATGTATAATGCAAAACCTTTACGCATCACTAAGCATTAATAGGTAAGAAAGCAAACTTGGATCTACCCATGGCTTTTCTTCATCCTGCATGCACTGAACAGGTGGAATTATAACAAAATGTTGTCACAAATGACCTTAGTTTTCAGAGCTTGCAATGTTTCTGTAAGCATTATTAATCTGAATATCCAGAATCTATATGGTTTGGTTAAAACAGTTACATTTTAGTGGCGATCAGGTACTGGCAGAATGGTATTTCCCTATGTTGAAACCGTCTTGTGCCACTTATGTCAACCAAAATGGCAGAACAGGCTTACCTCTTTTAAACCATGTCTGGGAAGACAATATGTGGTGAAGGAAACCCGACTGTAATTAAACATCCCATCTGGATTATCATACTGCTGTTAGGTCATTGCAAATTGTAAGTGGTGGGTAAGTAAAGCAAGTACGCGCTTTGAAAATTTTAAGGGCTTAAATGGTTGAGAATGTTTTGCAATTCACCTATTTCCAATGTCAAGTTTAGCCTCCAATTTCCCCATTTATTCCTCTAACAGTCTTGAAGAGGGCTTCAAAATGCATAAGCATGGATTTATTGTAAACTTCGCTGTTGCAGCTTCACTGTGGTTGTTCTGATCACTTCAGGACAAATGTGACAGTTTAAACTAATGACTGAACATCTATTGTGCAAGTGCTGTTTCCTGGTTATCTAATTATTATTTATTTCCTGCTTGTTCCATTGTTTCTTGCCTTATGAAGACTCCTGTTCGCTCTGATAAAATTCCTTATAACATGGCTGCAACACCAAGGGTTGGGTAAAAGGGGTCCTCTGAACGATAACACAAAGAGCATATAAAGAATCCATCACAGCAGTCAGTAGTATAATGCAATTTATTTTCACTAGACACCCTCTTCACTACTGGATTAGTCACTTCAGTAATGAGCAAATGACCCATAACTCACAGGAGTGGGAACTTAATGTGCAGGTCTTGCCTTCACCAGTGCAGATGAACTGCAGCCCGCTCACCGTTATACAACCACTTAATGTTTATGGCTCCTTCCCGTCTTTCTTGGGCATTCCTTACGCGGTGAGAGTTTCAGGTGGGTAAAAAAATGCAGGACTCAATGGCAAAACACATACCAGGCTTTATATTTTTTATTGTTCCAGAAAACATTAATAAAAGATGCCTATTGCATCTAGATTCCACCAGGAGCCCATAAGCAGACAATGAACCAGGTTTAAAAAGCGATCTTCGTACGTGCTAATACATTCAAGATGTTATTTTCTACCGCTATATGCTAGGCATCTTTCACACTTATTGTCCAGATCTCACTTTAGCTTGACTTTAAGTTTAAAGAGGATTTATCAGGTCATTCACGACATGAATGCATCTTGTCTCCCTGTGCTAGGAAAAGCTGACATTGTGAAACCTAAAAAATCCTGAGTTTGTCAGTAAAAGGAGGGTTTACAGGTTCAGTGGATTCAAAGAAGTCGATTTTTTCCTTTTCTTAATTTCACATATTGATTACATGTATTTACAGAGCCCAGAAATGAAAGTCTATGATTCTTAATGATTAATAATTCAGAGTTCAGAGCAAAATTCAATTGAAAGTTTTAAATATTCAAAATTTTGGAGTTGGTGGATCACCCTATGTGACTTAGGGAAGCAGAAATGGAAGCCGAAGTACATTCTGTAATTCATTTGGTAAAGAGTGATGACAAGATTTCTATACCTAGAATTATTTTTAGCATTTTAAAGTAAATTCTAGGACTAATTTTGTACACTTAATCCAGAAATAGTTTCCTAGAGACAAAATAACTTTTAGCTTTGGTGGTAGGGCTGAAACTCTTCTGCTTCCATTTCTGCTTCCCTAGGTCCTAGGGATAAGTTTATCCCCAAATTCATACCCAGCATATCGCAAAAAATTTACCTACCTGACTCAATAAAACTCATGGTAATTAGAAGGTTTCTAAGCCTTTAGAAATATTCTAAGCCTTTACCCACTTACACATAGGCCAGAAACCAAAATTGCTTCTGTTTTCTCAAATCCTGAATAAGACCCTGGACCAAATCCCACTGAAGTCAACCATACTCTTTTCTATTGACTCCTGTAGATCTGAAATCAGGATGTACCTGCAACTCTCTTTTGTTGTTCTGCATCAGTGATGGTTTTGTGCAAAACCTTGGATAAAAATATTGCCAAAGACTCTCAGGATAGAATTAGCTGAGCGGTAAAATGGAACGACTGGCCCGCTGCTGTGTTATGTATTACATTTTGGTGATGTAGCAAGTACTATAAGTGGTAGGCCTATGAATGTCTCTGATCTTTCCTGCATTAATTCCTCTTCCAAATGAAAAGGTGGTGGTTAAACTGGAGTATACTTTAGAACTATGTTTTATTTGGAGAATTTTCGAGGATGAAAAATCAAATCCACCATAGTCTTCAGTAGACCATTTCAGTTGTCATTAACCATTTAGGTATTTTTTTTTTTTATAGTCTGAATTTGTCTAGTTTGAACTTCTAGGTGCGGTGTAATATGTATTCCTTTGACTGCTAGACTGAAGAGTCCTCTACAGCCATCCTTCTGCCCCGTATAGATACTTAAATGATCAAGTCACCCCTTAACCTAGGCTTTAATATGATTTATCTAGATTAAGTACCTCCTGTTTCTATTGCATACACTGTCAATAATGCTTTCCATTCTTTTAACTATGACACTTGCTCTCCTCTGAAATCTTCCCACCATCCAGTGGGCTTATAGCAAGGTGTTCTCAAGCAGCTATGCAAAATTAAGACTACTTTAAACCTGGAGTAGTGGCTTGTGTTAAGTTCTTGTTAGAATTATATTAGTCATAAAGGCATTAGAAATAAATAGCAAGGGCTGTAAAAGAAAAAAAGGTGACATATCAGTTGGCACTTCAGGGTTGGAGCTTTAGGGACAGGGGCATAATGGGAAAATAAAATGTATTTGTGCCTTCAGCACTTACAAATGCTGGACTCTGGGTTCCTAAATACAGGAGTAGGAACCTGACAAGAGGTGCTGTTGACCCAGAACTCCCCTCCTTTTATTTATTTGTAAATGTGGTTTAACACCCTAAAATTTTCCGTGTTGCTTTGGGTGAGGGCACCATTCTTCATCTTGCTCTTGGAAGGTTGCCTAATATGTGTGTCCAATGTTAAGGTCACTGCAGAAACAGGGTCAGAGGACTGATGGCACATGAAAAAATGATCCCAGTGAAGTGTATAAAGCACTTTCCTCAGGGGCAAAAATAACACATTAAACATTATCATAATTGTATTTTCTTTGGAAAATTATGTTGCTGTAATTCATACTTGCTATAAGATCTGCAGTGGAATTGCTTCATCAAAGTGTTGCTATGTCACGTGGAGAGGCTTAGAAAAATTATTTTGGCTGTTTCAGCCAGTAATTGGGAGCTGGTAGACTGGTCTGTGACACAGGTATTTCACACAATGAGCATCTGGCATTTCTTAGCCAACGGTGCTGGTATTTTATGAAGTCGCAAGCAATACCCCTGTAGAACTATATATCTGCACAAACAAACAAAGAGCTCAATACATGATTTCAGCACAAATGCTCAGTGGCTTAGGATCGAGTATTTCTTCTAGCCTTTCCTGCCAGGCTTTTTACTTCTGCTTCTGTTGGTTTTGTTCACCGTCTCGGTCTGTCCCTGTTTCTTACACCTGTTTTTCTCTCTCCTCTATTTCCTTCTGCCTTCCCAAGTCCATGTGGGATGAGCAGAAACACGAACTCCTCTGACCATCCTGGTTTTGTGCACTAAACAGAGGTAAGGTAGGGAATGGCGGAGGCCAGGACTGCATTGTTTGTTCAGAGAATTAAAAATAAGACTACAGGGAGAAGGAAGGCAGGACTGAAGAATAAATCCTGAGAAGAAGGGCTTTAGGAAAACCCTCTCTGCTGTGCAGCTGTGCAGTCAGTTCCTGCAGGAGGACTATATATGTATCTCTGCGGTCGCCCTAAGCCCGGTCCTGTCAGGGTAATTTCTCCCATTTCACAACTTCAACGCCGCACTAAAATTGTGCCACGTTCTCGTAAGTCAGTTCAGTGCACAGCCATTTCACCTTCCCTCATCCCCCCTCGCTCCTGCAAGATGAGTCTGGGTGCAGCAACAGCCACGAGTCAATCAAGGATGGTTCTGATTGTAAATGCTTGCGATGGTATAAATGACAGTGCCGAAGGAGATTATATTCAGAGCCACATGCGTGCTGCAGAGGTCCCACCTCGAGATTAGCCTAAAATACCACCCAGATCTCTAGGTCCCTCCCAATTAGCACAGTCAGGCAATCTTCCTGGCACTACAGAGGCAAAGACGTATTTTTAGCTCAGTGCTGTGCTCTCTCCCCTCAACTCTTGGAGCCCCGCTGAGCCAATGGAGTCCCAATCAGTGGGCTAGCTCTGATGCTGCCCCTTCACAAAATTGCCTGTAAAGCCAGTTCAGCGAAGGGATCTGTAATGAGCTCAGCAGCTTGGGGCTCTCAGTAAACTGCAGTGGTGAAGCGAGTTCATGGCTGAAATGCCAGCCCTTTTATTCATCAGTAGCACATCAATTAGTAGTTCATCAGGCAGAGGAAAGATACAGTGAGTATTCATTTAATATTAGGCTGATCATAGTCTGCATTTGTGCTAATTCTGGCAAGTTTTCCACATTTTGGTACTCAGGGAGGGCTGTTTTCCTAATTTCATTTCTCCATTCCCCACACTACAAAGAACCTGCCACCTATGTTCAGCTCCAATGTACAGAATCAAAATGTAAAGATTAGTAAATAAGAAGTTAAAACAATTCTTCTTACAGATTGAACAACTCATGAAGAAAGACAGATGTCCTGGGATCCTGTGGGGTTCTTATATGATTTGTGATATTGCCATTACACTTAGGATTCTGGTTTATTACTCTCAGAGAGCATTAGGCATTAATGATTTGCATTATACAGGAAACACTTGTGAGTTAATCAGTGCCTCAACTTCTAAAGTGGTTCCACTCTTTCTTTCTTCCTGTCTTACAAAGAGCTGATTTTATTACTTAATTAGTTCCTCTGGTCAAGGACTATGGACCCCAGTGTTGTCAAAGTTAGCAGAAAGAAACATCTGTCCACTCAGCCGGAGTTCTCTCCCATCAGCAGGAAGGACGGACAAACAGTTGATGGCAAACAGTACGTTCACCAAATGATGGGCCATTATTATTTTACAAACCAATTGGAACAGTTTAGGCTTTTTTTTTTTTCTTTCCCTATTTTGTTGTTATTTATAAGTATTTGAGAAATACTTGCTGGGAACATATTTCAGCCAATTTCAGTCTATTGCACGTTGGACCTGTGCCTTCACTATTCACTGCTTCCCACTCTCCCAGAGTAACTAGTCCCTCAAGTCACACAGGGCTGTTTCTCTTCCATTAGTGGGTGAGTGGATCTAATAAATAGAGGGGTGGAATTATGAATTAATTTCTGCTTTCTCACTGGGAAATATAATCCCCTTTTCTTCAGGAAAGCAAAAGGCTACCCAAATGAGGCTTTAATACGTGATAGCGGGATTCAAGATTCCTGGTCCTTTGATTTCCTTAGAAAGAGAGAAGTTCTTTTGAAAATAAGCAGTTATAACAAATATTTAATTTTTTTCCCTGCTGTGCTGTTCTTATGAGTTTATGAAGTCACAAGTTTACCACAAAATTAATGTTAACTGCCATTCGTCAATCTTGAAAAAAAGTTGTCTTATCAAATTTGTCTTTCCTCTCTTCTCAGGTACAGAAGGAGCAAAACATCTCAGAACTTTCTATTATCTTTACTTTTTTTTTAAATATACTTGCATGAACACTGTTTTTCCTCCTATCTTAAAATGTATCCTGCAGATCAACTTCAGTTTTCCCAACTTCTACCACATGACGGAAATCTGACACCTTTTTCTACTATATATACCCTCTTGCATCCTTCCCAGCAGTCTCTGCTGTAGCCCACCAGTCAGCTTTACTGGTGTATACAACCATCTCTCTTTCTGCCACATGCTGGAGCTCCCTAGAAATGTGGCTCAATCTCTTCACCTGTGATTCACTTTTCAGTGGCTCAGATTTCCAACAAACACTGCTGTATTTCTCAAAGTCCCACTTGTCTGTGTTTTCTGAGACTAAAATAGTCCATTCCAACAAAGCAATGTTATATGCTGTACTACAATCTTCTCTTTTATTACATGCCTGTTATGCCGGCAGTTATGTATTTTGTGCTTTCTGAAACTACTCTCTCACTGTTGCTTCACCCACCCGACTCATTCTTCAGCCCACAGGTCTCACCCTGTGACGCACCTGTCGCTTATGAAATCAGAGCTTTTCTCTCTGTGCCTTAAAGGACCTGCCTTGCTCGGGTCCTGCCTTTTCTCTAACCTCCTTGCCAAGGCCGCTCAGAATGATTTTTCATCACAATACTGGGTTTTGTGGGGTTTTTTTGGGTGAAGATGGCTGAGTTATTGTCAGCAAGAACAAAAATTAATATTAGAACCTTGGAAACTACTAGAATATAAAAGTGTGGCCAATGGCCATGTGCGCTTCCACCTGTTGTCCCTGTTGTCTCCTTCCTCCTCTGCTTCCCAGCAGACAGCAGATCCAACATCCATTTTTTCTTCCCACCTCATAAATACCTATACTCAGTCTTCTGGATCAGCTTTTACACCAGGAATATTATTTCCCAGATGTTCCAAGCACTTCACTGTGTTTTCCCCTAATTCTGCTCCATTTTAAGAGGAACAAGTAAGGAGCAACAGCTGAGAAAACAGTCAATATCTTATTGATAGGATTCATAGTATGGATTTCTTATTAGATCCATGGTCCCAGTTCTCCCTTCCCCCTTCTATTCCTTTTCCTGTCACCTTTGATTTCTCACCATGTTGCTCATTTCCCATTGGATTCAGACTTTGTGCTGTTCTGGGGAAAGAGCACATTGTGTCTTCTTTGGACAGTTTCTGGCACACCCTTTGTATTTTCAGTCATTAAAATATTAATAAATGTTATATAACTTAGGTATAAGTGTATAAGCACATGGCAATGGCATCTACTAAATCAAGTAATTGCATGCAACACACATATATAAATCCTCCTTCTGAATGGCATGACCAGATCTTTGTTTGCTCCTCAGGCCTCTTGGGAGGGTTTCATTGGGAATTCGTGGTTAGGAAAATGGTGCCCACGCCATTTGCATAAATGCAGAACTATCAAGGCTTTAATTGGTAGTTTCTTTGTGCCATGGTGCTCTTCCTCACTTTGCTCCCTCCCAAACTAAAAACCTATGTTAATATGCTCACAAACAGACTTATGTCAGGTCTAGTTTTCAGTGTATGGACAGGCAATTGGAAAAATTGTGGGGAATCCCAGGCTAGGGAATGGAGGTGTTGAGTTGATGTACTGGATTCGGCAAAATTCACCCTATTTTGGAAGGACCTGTGCCTCGCATCCTCAGAAACCTGACACTGGCTGCACCATCGAGGCTGCCGCAAATATCTGCCGCCCAGTGAGGGCCCCTCTACAATTTCTGAGCTGGGGAAGACACATCTTGGTGCCTGCAATAGCCTTACAGCTGAGGCCATGAGAAGCAAACCACCAAGGCTTCCTGTCATGCTTTTACAGGATGCTAGTGGAGACAAATTCCAAGTGGTTATGTGTAGAAGACACCTGTAATGTGTCCTTTTCTGAGGGAGCAAGAATAATGTCTGTTCCCTCTGTGGAGATGGGAGAGGGAGACATTTCAGGTCATGGTCTTCAAAATGGTGGCATGAAGAGAAACAACAGGACATGGACTACTAATAGCAATATATCAGAATTGCAGAACCACTGACCGGTTTGGGTTGGAAGGGACCTCAGAGACCATTTAGTTCCAAACCCTCCTGCCATGGTCAGGGACACCCTCCACTAGCCCAGGTTGCCCAAAGCCCCATTCAACCTGGCCTTGAACACTGTCAGGGAGGGGGCAGCCACAGCTTCTCTGGGCAGCCTGTGCCAGGACCTCACCACCCTCACAGGGAAGGATTTCTTCCTAACATCGCATCTAAATCTACCCTCCTTCATTTTAAAGCCATTACTCCTTATCCTATGACTACATCCCCTTGTAAACAATCCCTCTCCAGATTTCTTCTCACCCCGCTTTGTCCAAAAAATAAAATCTGCAAGTGATGGTCCTCATTAAAATGTAAACTTGTTCTTTTAATGGTGACAATCCCACATCAGTAAGTCAAAGGAGTGTAGTGATGAAGATACTTTGCAGATCCCTCAGGAACTGAAGTGTTGGTGCTACCCCGACACTGAAAAGGGTATAGGAGTCCAACCTAAGCCTGACAGTCAGCTCCCTGTGACTGTCTTCCTCGGAGGCTGCAACTGGTATTCAAAAGTTGCAGTCGCGCACAAGCTAGTGAGCATCCATCAGATTCTGGAATGCAGATGAAACATGGCTTCATTTTCTGTGTTGTTCATGATTTTAGAGAGGTCTTTAAACAGCATATGATACAAGAGAAGAAAACGTGATACTATTCCTCAGCTTTATGTTGTTGAAAGATGAATGCGGTACTTCTTTGGCCAGATAGACTAGGTCTTACCATGCATCTGCTTCTGGGAAAACCTGAGAGAATAACTTGTCATGTAGATACACTACATCTATAAACCTGAATTAAATTAAATACAGGAAAAAACCAAAAAAGTGTTTTGCTTTCCTGGATGTTTGTGAGAAGTCAGCAGAAAAGGAGAGTTTAGAGTTGAAATTAATCTAAATATTTTCAATCTGAGTTTAGATAAACCCCAAGTTTCTGCTCTCCTCAGTTGTGGCTCCTGGAATCTTCCCTTTATGTTTTTCATTTCAGCTCAGCAGGCTCATTCTCAGAGCTGTATAACTTTAAAGTTTCAAGGAATTGTATCAGCCAGCAGCCTCATGTCAGCAACTGCTTTTTCTTTATTTCTATGTTGTCTTGTAAATCACAGAATCACACTGAATCACAGAATCTGGTCCAATTCACAGAACTGAGTCCAATTGTACCTGTCCTCTACTAAACCGTATCCCTAAGCTTATCCCTTTTAGATACACCCAGGGTCAGTGACTCAACCACCTCCCTGGGCAGCCTGTTCCAATGCCCGATAACCCTTTTGGTAAAGGATTTTTTCCTAATGTCTAATCTGAACCTGCCCTGGCACAGCTTGAGTTCATTCCCTTTTGTCCTATCACCTGTCACTTGGGTGAAGAGACTAACACCCACCTCTCTACAACCTCCATTCAGGTAACTGTAGTCAGTGATAAGGTCACCCCTCAGCCTCCTCTTCTCCAGGTTAAACATCCCCAGCTCCCTCAGCCACCCCTCATAAGGTTTGCTCTCCAGCCCCTTCACCAGCCTGGTTGCCCTTCTCTGAACACACTCGAAGACCTCAATGTCCTTCTTGTAGTGAGGAGTCCAAAACAGAAATATGACTAGGTCTAATAATCTTCTGCATTACAGCTTGTGAAACTCCATTGAAATCCAAAGGTCTGCATAGGTGGAGAATTTGACTCATGGTTATTTAAGAATTTTTAATGTTCTTTCTAGGCCTTTATAGGGTGTTTGGCATTATTGTACATGAGTAGCATAGCACAATAACAGTAGGAGCTACATATTTAGGAAAACTTTGTAGCAGCATTATAAAACATGTTTAAAATTGTCAACACTTCTGAAGTTATGATAGCACTTGCTTTGACCTTGATACAGAGTGCATTTATCTTTCTTTCTCTATTTGTATAAACTTGTCAACACCTTATCAGGAACAGAAAAAAACTGCAATGTATCTTTTTTAGTTCATAAATAGGAAACCTCTCTTTTTATACAGTAATGAAAATGGGGAACTGTACAGTATCATGCTAACACAAATGGTATCATGAAATCCCACTTCAACCAGATTTCACTGCAGAATAAAAAGTAAATCTGGCTCAAGCATATCAGGTTAGCAGAAGTGAAAAATACTTGAGGTCAGGTTGTTATATATTAAGATAAGCAGCTACTATCTCATTTGGACAAAGCCAGTGGTTTTTTACTCATTAGAGATCCGTGGCCAGTTTTTAGAAGATACATCACAATGTCAACTCTTCTGTAATGACATCATAAATACTGTGTGAATACAGCACAAGTACTGGTACAAACACAAGACCTGATGAAGTTCATTCTTAAAGTCACCAAGTAACTGCCAGGGTTATCTTTGTTTTAGACTGAGAAACAATTGGAGTTTACACAACTGATCACAGCACTGCTCTCTAGTGACTGTCACCTAATGCTGTTGGCAACATCCTGAGGTGTTCAAGGCTGTTTTTTTTCTCTACTCCTCAGTAACTGTCCAAAACACTGGGTGCCTCACTGTTCAGCCTGAGTTTTTAGGTGACCATAGCTAGCTTTCAAACACCTTCAGAAACCCTCAGTCTGGAAACGTTGATGAGTAATCCCTTGCCTGAGGTAACTTTATGATCTACATGCATTCAAAGGGATCTAGATGACACCTAAGTCAAGGAAGATGAATTATCTCTCTCTCAAAAATAAAAAAACCCTTTTTTTTGCCAGGACTGTCTACCTCTCAGTGAGAGATGAATCATGAAGCTGAAGTCCTTCTCTTTCTGGGACCCATGTAGTGGTACTCCACTTCCAGTGTCAGGTAGCTGAATGAAGAAGGTGCCCACTGAGATCACCCAAGTATCTCATATTAGGGAGCTACCTTGAGGTAGGCTCAAACCTTGTCAGGGTCTCCTGCTCCCTGTGGGGAGCACTGCAGAAATGGGAGAGATAGAGCACTTTTGCCTTGTGCTTCAGGCTGAATGTTGTTTAAATCTGTCACTTTGCTTTTTTGTTTGTGTGATGCGAACCAGAGGAGGCCTCCTCATCATCTCTGGGATTCTACTCCTCCAAAACTTTACTGGGAACTCTTGAACTGAGCAGACTAAGATGGATCATGTGCAGTGCAGAGCTGGGCCCTGCTGCCTGCAGAAGCTTCGAGGAGCTCAGACAGTCTTCTGCTTCTGCGGCAGGTCTGTGCAGCTCCCTTTGCAGCACATGGTCTTTGGAAGTCAGCTCTCCTCCCTCATCTGAGTTCACAGGGATCTCACACAGCACCAAATGGGATGGGTTCATGTATCTTTTTTCAATGCTGGGAGACTAAAACCTCAGTGGTCCATATTAGGAGCTTGCCCCTTGCATGTGCATGGGGCCGGCGTGTGAGTTTTCTTCCTCGGCGATACTTCTGTTGCTGTTGTTCTTACAGTAGTATTTATTTTCAATTAGAAAAACAGTGTAAAATAAAATGCACAGATACAGAGACTGTGTTTTACATCACATGAGCACCTTCTTTCTAGGGAGTGCACTGGGGAGAAAACTGGTTGAAGTCCCTGCCTCCCTAGGATGATGCTGCTTGTAACAGTCTAACCCAGGTGTCTGCCAGGCCCCCCTGGCTCCAAGACATCACTTTTCACAGATTTTTGTGAACTTTCAGTACAAAGTGACTGAAATAATGAGGTGCTGAAATAATGACGGAAATAATGCTGTGCAGAGCCCGCTGGAGAGGTGTTTCCTAGTCTGATGCTGACAGTGTGTTACGTAGGCGAGGGCATGATGACATGTGGATGCCAGGTCATGCGAAGACCTCTGGGAAAGTTTTACAGGATGATTCAAGGCAGAATGAGCCACAGCTGGTGCATCCCACAGCCACATAGTTTATTTGTTGTATATCCTTCAGCAAGCTGGCCTATCAACTGTGCTCAGATTTCCCTCCACAAGAAAACAAGCAGCTTCAATGGAGAAGAGATTTGCATGTGAACTAGCATGTCTGCAGTAAAGATATCAAGTCGAGCATGTTCTGAGAGTAAAACTAGATGGCTAGTGAGGACAGAGTCTTTATTGCAGAGGTAAAGCCAGCCCCTACATTCTTGATATCCCTTCCATCTAACCCAACAAGCTGTCACTGGTGTTTGATGGCACTTTCAACCCAGGCTGACAATTCTGCCATGATGTTTGGGTAAGCAGCACTAACCATCACTTTTCCCTTCAACTGATGCTCAGCCTTTTCTGCAGTTAGAGAAGATGATGGGGAGTACAATCCCCTGGACACTGATGTTCTAACACAATTATCCCCTGTGCTACAAAAATTCAATGTTTTTTCCTAGAAATCAGTGGAAAGGAATCATCGTCAAATTAACCAGAATTGAATGTGGAAAGGGATGTCAAAGACAACAAAAGTGGCTTCTATAAGGACGGCTAAGAAAAATGTGGACCCCCTGCTTGAGGAGGTGGGGGATGTGGTTACGCAGGACACGAGGTACTGCATGCCTTCTTTGCCTCAGTCTGTCCTTCAGGAATATAGAGTCCAGGGACCAGGGGAAAGGTTGGAGAAAGAAATATAGCTTTGGTAGAAGAGGGTGAGGTCATGGAGTATCTAAATAAACCGAATATGCATAAGTCTGTGGACCCCCATGGGGTGCACCCATGAGTGAAGAGGGAGCTGACAGCTGTCATTGTGAGGCCACTCTCAATGATCTGAGATCTCTGGGAGAAGAGCCCAAGACTAGAGAAAAGCATATATTTCTCCAGTCTTCATGAAAGGCAAGAAGGAGGACCTAGGGAACTGCAGACTGGTCAGCCTCACCTTGATCCTTTGGAAGGTGATGAAACCATCCTAGAAACCATTTTCAGGCACTTGAATGAGAAGAATATCACCAGGAATAGGCAGCATGACTTCATCAAAGGGAAGTTGTACTTGACCGACCTGATAACCTTCTATGGTCAGAAGGGGGTCAAGTACGATAAGCAGTGTGTATGAGTCAAGGGGATGAGCAGTGTATATTGTCTACCTGCACTTCGGTAAGGCTTTTGACACTGTTTCTCATTAAATCCACATACAGAAGCTGCTAAATTATGGGCTGAGTGAGTAGACAGTGATGTGGATTGAAAACTGGCTGAATGGCTGGTCCCAGAGGTTGGTGAACAGTATCATGAAGTCTAGTTGGAGGCCAGTAACTAGTGGTGTACCCTAGGGTTCCGTCATGTGTAACAATTAATGGTCTGGATGAAGGGGCAGAAGGCACCCTCAGCAAATTTGCAAATGGCACAAAACTGGGAAGAGTTCCTGATATGCCAGGGGATCATGCTGTCATCCAGGGGGACCTTGACAAGCTGGAGAAATGGGCTGACAGAAACCTCCTGAAGTCCGGTAAGGAAAAGTGTAAAGTCCTGCACCTGGGGAGGAACCACCCCATGCACCAGTACATGTTGGGGTCTGTCCAGATGGAAAGCAGCTCCACAGAAAAGGGCCTGGAAATCTTGGTGGACAGCAAATTGAACTTGAGTGAGCAATATGTCCTTGTCACAAAGAAGGTTAATGATATCTTGGGTTGCATTAGACAAAGTATTGCCAGCAGGTTGAGAGAGGTGATCATTTTGCTTTCCTGAGCACTGGGGAGGTCACAAGNGCTTGGGGGGGGGCGGGGGAGGGGAGGGTGGAATTTATCAATGTATATAAATACCTGAAGGGAAGATGCAAAGAGGACAGTCATGCTCTTTTCAGTGGTGCCCGGTGACAGGATGAGAGGCACAACAGCAGGCCCCTTTTAAATGTCAGAAAAGACTTTACTGTGAGGATAATCAAGCACTGGCACAGGTTGTCCAGGGAGGTTATGGAGTCTCCATCCTTGGAGATATGACCTCCAGGTGTCCTGGCTTGAGCAGGAGGGCTGGACCAGATAACCTCCAGAGGTCCCTTACAACTTCAACCATTCTGTGATTCTATGAAGTGTATGCAGCTACAAGAACCAAGTTTCCCCAGGAATCCTAATGGCATGAGGAGCCCCAGGCCCATGAAGGTGACATGCCACAGGTACATCTGTTCAGCGCAGTTACGCACACAGTGGGTCAGCTAGCCCGCTACGCTGGCCTGGCGAGAGGAGGCTTTAAGAGAGCCATGGACCATCAAGTGAGGGCAAATCTCACAGCCGAAGCAGGTTGATGTTTGTCACAACAATGACAAAGAGCAGTGTTTCTGAGGCCTATTAGCCAGAGTTAATGTTTACAGTAACATGCTTTTTCATAAAGAGAGGGGTCAAAATAGGAGCATGGGCTACTGTATTTTCTTTCATCAGCAGTTGGGGATCACAACACGCTCTTACCATGTAAATGAGGAGTGAAATAACAGATCCTTTTACACTGTTTTTTGAGCAGACAGGATTACAGCGCAGATTGTGCTGTGAAACAAAGAGTAGCTCCACAGGAGCCATGACTCTTCTTATGAATCATTCTGTCCCCCTTTCTCTACTTCCTACATTCCCTGTCTTTTTTGTAATTTTTCTTAAAGGTAAATATCTTTGAGGTGGGAATGCCATGCTAACTGAAGGGCTGGACTTGAAATGGCTAAAGTTGGCTGTTTACTAGCTACAATTTTATTTAATAAGTAGTGACTGATAATGGTTATTTGCCTTCCTACTCGGAGACAGAAAATACACTTTAAACATAAGCATATGCATTGTCAAAATTATAAACATACCCTTCCCCTGAAGTGCCAAATAGAAATAAAAATCATAATACACCTCCGATATCAGGAGAGAAATTGGGGCGGAGGGCCTGGAGAGATGGGGTATATGTTTTTCTGCGTAATGTTATGTTAACAACAGCTATGAGCGAAGAGAAATTACATACGGAGCCATGCTGACATTTACAGCAACTGTTGTGGAGAACTTGAAATGTGTAACAGAGAAAAGAAGAGATTTCAGGTTAAAAGGTTGCCTCATATTTAAAAATCAAAGGAAACAAATGTTTCATGATAATATATGATATTACACGATAATTCATGATAATACAGGTGGAGGAAGGATGACAGGTGCATCTAAGGACTGCTTGAGGAGCATTAATGGACATTGTTTCTCTCTAACCACCAGTGGGTTATTGGTCATATACTCCCTGGTGGTGTTTCTAAGTGAGTGCTTCTTTTTGAGCATCTAAGGTGCTCTGTATTCTCAAGGGACCGTTTTGTTCTCTGGAGCAAAGCAAGAGCAGTCATCCGTCTGCCCCGACTTGCATCGACTGGAGCAGCCGTTTTGGGCTGAGCCTAACATTCAGTGATTCACAATACAAAGTAACAACAAAATCCTGTTTTTCCTGACCCTCTATCCTGGGAACAGGGACATGGCAGCCAGATCAGCAGTATAGCACACAAAGATAATTTTAAGCAAGAAAAGTCTGCTCTGTCTCTCCTACAATGCTCGGCAGCTGGCCGCGGTCTGGCCTGAGGTATATTCACTTGCAAAAAGACTGACAGACACTGTGTGTCACATATCACTTCGTAGTAATTTCCTGGATTCAGCAATTATTTCACTAATGTTTTGTTTCAAGTCTTCAAAAGTGTCTAAGTGTCCAAATTTGATTTTTCATGCATATAAGTAGTCTTAAAGCTGTGGCACTTCTGTACAAAAGATGATGCTTCAGGAGCTCCCTGCAGGAGGAAAATCTGCTATAAATATTATTTCTGTGTTTGTGCTTAAAACACAAGAAGGTTAACATTTGAATGCCCACATATATTCCAGTTGTTTTTCTGGGAGAATATTTTTTCAAATTATTCTTGCTGACTTACTGAGATGCCATTGACTTATGAATCGGCATTGAACACATGTGAATTCATACGACAAAAGAAAAGGAAAAAAGGAAAGGAGGAAGGAGAGGTAAGGAATAGAAAAGCAGAAGGAGAAGAAAAAAAGAAGAAAAAGAAATCTATCGCACAGAGGAGTGAATATGAGCCTTAAAACAGCCTAAGGGCTGGACACAGGGAAAACACAAAGTAGGTTTGGCCTTATGTAGGAGATACAGTCACAAACAAGACACTCAAGTTGTTAAAAGACATTTCTAAGTGCTTACACTTCTAAAGTACCATCTCCAAAAGAAAACAAGATCTTCCTTTAAGTACGTGGCACATCAAGTCTGACCAATTTGTTAACGTGAGCGTGAGAGAGAAGAGACATTACAGCACTATAGATTCTGACATGTAAATTCAGGTGATTGGGTTAGACAAAAAGAATATTGTAAAACTCCACATGCGCCTGACTTCATAGACAAAAATCTATGTGATTTTGGGGGGCCTTTGTGATCATGTAATGAAGGACTTCGAGGGTATGAGCATACCCTGGTTAGAATGAGTTTTGTCACTGGTTTTGGGAGCACAGGTTTAACTGCATGCGCAGCCCCAGGAACCCAGTGTGCCAGGGCAGACTGGTGACCATAGCTTTGCCCTTATAGAAGTTTTAACTGTTTCACTAAGAAATTCCAGTGAGGGCTTTTTGATGGGAAAATTGCTGGATTTTAGCCCAGATGAGGAACCTTTGGGTCCCTGGCTAATTACGACCCGCTTTGTTATAGTGGCAGAAATAGCGCTTGGCAAAGAGTTCTTCTCTTGAAGGGTATGTAGTCTTACTACTATTTTATTTGTATTCTTCCTCCTTGAAATTAGCCATTGCTTATAAAGTATCCGCAATAAATCCAAACAGTGGGATGGAGACAGAGATTGACTAAGTGAAACCTGCCCTAAGTGTGCGCCCAAGAGATCAACAGAAATCAATTTGTCTTGCAGAGGTAGGTGGTTATACATAAAAGCTGAGAAAAATCACACTGGAAGCCACGGGAACACTTTCAAGTGGGAAAATTGGGGGTTGCCTACTGCATATGCCCTTGCATGGAGAGTGTGTGTGTATGTGTGTGTGTGCCTGTGAGTCATGGAGAAGAGATACAGGGAGACAGAGAGTGGAAGGGAGAACAAGAGAAAGGGAAGAAAAGATAAAAAAGGGTGGGGTGTGGGGGGAAGAAGTCACTGGAGACACGCAGATGCAAAAGCACGATAATGGTTGTATTAATATTAAATTATTTTGGGCTTTTCGTACAACTTACATAATTCTCAAGTAGAAGAAAATAAAGCCATAATTTATGCACAGTTCTCCCTGGCAAGTAAAAAAAAAAAAAAAAAAGAAGTTATTTTTACAACCCCCTATATTGATTGTATTTTTAGAACACTTTCTAAAATAAGTGGAGAATTCAATCCTACTCTCTGAGGCATGTCAATTTGTGCCCACATAGTGGATGGAAAGATTGAACCCTAAGTGCAGATCATGACATTCTGCTGTGATAAAAGCTGTTTCTGTTTGCTTTAACACTCATGCATAGTGGTAAATGCCACCTGTGACACATTGGGATAAGTATAACTATATCACATTCAGTGATTGCAATGCGCCGCAAGTTGTTTCTGAAAGTTACCTGACTCTCTCTCTACTTAGATATCTTAATTTTCTTCAATCGATACAAATAAATTTCAGTTGCCAGGAGGGTTGTTTTTTTTCCAGAACATGATGCCAATTAACACAAAATAACGCATGTCTTAACAGAAAATCAGTCTGTGATCTGCTTAGGCATGTGCTCGTTTCTAACTCTGTTCAGCAAAAGCCTTGAACTCTTGTTTAGATCCTTCTTAATCGTGCCTATAGGCTTTGCTTAATCAGCATTGTGGTAAATACCCGTTTGCCCAACCATGTGCTTTTATGCATGTAAGGACACACATACATTACTAATCAAGGCCTGGGCAGAAGAGTGTCCCCCAGTGTACTCTTTCCACCGCCTCCCAGGCACTGGCCTCTTCTGTACCACCAAATGAACTCATTTCTATTATTATTACTTACATCATTGTGGTTGTGAAAGCAGAACCAGAAACTGACAGAACCATCTAAATCAATGGAAATCCATTGCTCAAGGAACCTCAATGCATCTCACAATACTATCTTCCTGGAGATAAAGGCTGTAAGATTGCTATGCTGCCAGTGGTGTTCCTTCTTTTTGTGTGGTGTGGAAGGTGGGCTGCCTTCCCAGGAAAACCTGTGTGACTTTTCCAACTGTCTTTTCACCTTCCAGGCACCTCCTGCATCAGAAAGCTGTTGACTACCTCTGGCCTCCCAAAGTAGCCTGTATACATGTTTTTGATTGACTTTGGTGGCTACCACAACCATTAGTTGTTAATCAGCTTTTTGGGTGGGGAACCAGCTGTCCTATTGGTCATGACGAGGTTCTGGTGTATGCATGGAGCTCCCAGACACAGTAGCAGCCCATGTGTGATGAATTACACGGTGGGAACAAATTCTCTTCTTCTCTAGCTATGCTGGCTGTCCAGGTCCTCGTCTGACATAAGGATGAAGAACTGTCAGGTTCCAACTCAAAAATCCTTCCCGCTCCCTCCCCTGTGCTGCAACCCACGCTGGCCTAGTTTTGAAGCATGCTGGATAATATATGTGAGCAGCTAAAATTTCCTTCTTGTGTAAGATAACACGCCCTTTCTAATATGAATTTCTAAAGGACCCCAAGCTCTTCAGCAATTTTACCAGTCTAGGTGGGCACTAAGAAAGCCAGTGAGTATGGACAGGCCCTCTGACAGGAATAAACAAGCAGAAATGGCTGTTTGTTAAAATTTTGCTGAGGAACTATTTTTGTCCTTGGGCAACATTTTGTTGCTCTGCGTGCACGCCTTGGTGTGTTTCCTACCTAGCTGGCTATATAGTTCTATAGAGATAACAATGCATATGCACGCATGCATTATCTATATATCTCTTGTTTGCTAAACCTGAAGTAATTTATGTAATTATATACATAATGTATTTTATCCAAATACACAAAGAAGATTTTTTTTTTTTAAATGCCACTTAGGATCTAGATTTAACTTAAACCACTACTTAGTCTATCTTCCTTAATAGGATACTAAAAAGGAATTTTATGACAACATTATCAGTAGCATTTTGCTGATAATTAGAATAACAATAATAATACTGAGATATTTTTTCAGTAATAATGGTGTTATTAATGAGATTTTTATGAAAGACAGACTTCTTTAGTATAATTATGAAAATTGATCTTTTGCATTTTACTTATTCACTGAAATCAGATAAGTGGCTTAACTACATGTATTATTTCTAATAAATATTCAAAAGAATGCATTTAAACAAGGCACCTCATTCTATTCTTGCTCATATTCCTTGCATTTAAATAAAAGTCTAATTGCTCTGCTTTTTTAAACTGCTAGTTTGGATCAGCTGTCTAACCTGCACAGTGTAGCTGTTTGCTGTTTGCATTTTTAATAGCTTTATTACCATTTGGTGAAGCCTTAATTTCTCACTCCCTTGAAGAGTCCTGCCTTTAAGTCAGCTCTACAATTTAACCAGCAATAATCTGTCAAGATAAGATAAAGACCTACACCAGATGAAATGCAGTATTTTTGTGTAGCATTCTGTCATTGTTAAAGGAAAGATCTGAGTATGTCAAAATGTAACACCTGAAAGTTTAATAAACTTTGCAGCATAATTTTACAGTTCACATTTTAAAATAAATTGTTCTAGAATACATTAGCTTGTTCACTAGTGAAATCAGTTAAATATCTATATAAATATGTTTGGGTGAAGGGAGCTAGCAGTTTTCAACAAGGATAAAAGTTCTTTCAGTTTTCAAGTCTCAGATGAAGTCACTTCTAAAAATCCTTGCTTCAATTCAGTTCTATTAACTCTGCAGTTTCCTCCTAACTCCTTCATAATATTTGGCCACAACATCACTGCTGAGGTTCATTGAATATTGAAAACATGTTCTTTTTTTTTCTTTTTTTTTTTTTTAGAGTTGCTAATACTGAGGTAATAGAAGAGGAGCGTACTTAACTCCTCAGTTTCAGGACTCAGGCTGCTCCTTGAGTATTCCTGTTTCCTTTCACATTCCTCTTTCTCTTATTCATGCAAGTAATTTTTTTCCCCTTTTTTTCTTTGTATTTTAAAAGATATACATGAAGATGAGGTCCTAAATCCACATTAGGGTAAACTGAACTATGGCAGGTATATAGAAACTATTATATGTATAAGGAAGAAGAACAAAGAATGAGTTTCTCGGTCCTATCTTAGCAGAACCTGCCATTCCACACACAAATGGATATTAATGACTTTCTTCTAACTGGGTGTATTCAATGAAAGTGGCAGAAGTGAAGGTTCTGTGAACTACTCCTGGGTCTGTGAGGGCAGACACAGGGTCGGCTATGTGGTTGGGGAGGGAAAATCTGTGCACGGGAGTGTTTGGGAAGCCTTCCATCCAAATCCTGCACTCCTTTACCCTCTGGGCAGCTTGGGCTGTGCTGGGTTCTTTTTCTGCACATTCTGCATCTAAGGAAGGAAGGAAAGGGAAGGAAAGGGAAGGAGAAAGGGTGGAAAGAGGGATCAAGGGAGGGAGGAAGGAAGCAAGGAAGCAAGCAAGCAAGCTTTAGGATTTCATACCCAGTATTTTAATTGGGCTTTTTTTGAGTAACTGAATTCCTATGAATACGACTTTTTTTTTTTTATAAATAAAAAAGTACAGTCAGATAAAAAGCCTGTTGTAGCTGAGTTTCCAGGGATTCCACTCACTCCTTGGGCTCAAGCCATTGTCTCTCTTCACAATGACTAGCCCTCCCCTCTTAGGTTATTAACCTTTACCAGGGCAACTTTGCTAAAACATACATTTCCATGAAATAGTGCCTTCTTGATGGACCATCATTTTGCAACGAAAAAACTCTGATTTGAGGCCAAATTTTCTGATCTGTTTTACTGCAGTATTCCATCTTCCCAAGCTACTTCTGCACTGAACTATATTAAGAAGCATCCCAAAATTCTCTTTTGGAGGGGTAAGAAGATTTGGCACCACAAACCCTGTATTAACTACAAATGCCATAGTACAGTGTATTTCCATTTCTCAGAGTCAGAGATTTGTGAGGCATCACTGCATAGACTTTGACTTATGGGAACCAGATCCTGCCTGAAATTGCAAAGGGTGTTAATAATTTAGCTCTACTTTGACATACACTCTGTCGCTCCATGGGCTTTGGTTATTAGTTATGAAGAACAGAGTCAGATTTTTAGAACAAACAGGAAAAACACACCTGCAATGAATGCATCCATTGTGTGCTCCATCAAAAACACTGCTGTCAGAAAATCTGTTCAATTTTATGGCCAAAGGACTGTTCCACATTGCTCACATGAGAAAGGCCTATTTATATATAGGATGTTGCCTTTCCAGGATAAGCATTGAGATATGAAACTCACATTCAAGGAATAGGTGCATCTAAAATTAGGCTCCTAAACCTAATTTTAAAGTTAAAGATTTAAAAAATATTTAGGACTTCAGAAGTCTTCAGCAGTGGTCGCTACTTCATGGCCACCACATGCAGCAGCTCAGTGATGGTCATTATCCTTATTCCATGAAGAGTGGTGTGTGATAAGTCAATAGCAATTCTAGCACTGATGTGTGCTGGAGAGTTTTCCCATAACAGTGATGCTGATTGCTGGCCTGGGCTAATATATATTTTAAAGAAAGCTCAAAATCCACAAATATATTCTAATATGACTTTGTGGGGTGGCTGGCGGGTCTTTTTCTACATGGATAATTAGGAGTTGAAAATGGGAATAAAGGCAGCTTACAAACAATGTCACAAGCCCCTAGTCTATGAAAAATCATGAGAAAGCCTGCTGCGGGCACAGCCCTTAACAAATGCTGAATGTCTGTGTGTCTGCTTGAAGTATGCTTACTGTGAGCACAGGTCCCTGTTCAACAAAGCATTTAATAACATTCCTGAGTCTACGCTCGTGCTTAAGGCCTGATCTGTGTCTCAAGAAGGTTTTGGAATCGCAAACAGACATTCCTAACCCCTGGCTCCCCCCAGAAGATACAGTTTAGACCAGGGAAAATGTTTCCTCGGAGGCAGGATTGAATCGGCTCGCAAGACCACGAAACGCACACACGAGCAGACTCATCTGGCAGCCTCAGGGGCCGGAAGATCAGCACCTACTGCAAGGAGGCTTGAAGTTGTGTAAAGACAACTGTGCTGAGATGCTGATCCCCAGCCATCAGAGGTTACTGCCTCAGCAGCTTGGGTTGTGTGAGCAATCCTGTCAAGCACTTTGGCAGGAAGCAGCCAGGCCAATGCCAGCTGCCCAACTCCTCCAGGCTCACCCAGGCAGCTTTGCCTGCAGAGTGGCAACAACAGTGACCTCCAGGAGCAGGCTGGTGATATCCTGGTCAGACGCAGCTCTTGGCATGCTAAATACCTGATTATTTTCCTCACAGTCTGAAGTCAGGTATGGATGCAAACCTCCCTTCATACTAGCAGTCCAAGCCCACATCAGCTTGGAAAATTATTTATACAACCGAGAATCAAGACAGAAGGACAGGTAGAGCCTCCCACCGAGCAGGAGGGATGGTGCACCCAACAGAGCCAAAGCCAGCTTGACTTCAGTCATGTCTAAAATCCTTCCTCAAGTGCAGCCTTACAGCTGTTCCTGCAAAACAGTCTCGAAGCAGGATCTCACATCCTGTGTTTTAGACAACTCTTTCCACACCAAAACAACCTGTGTTTGAGACTAGTCCAGGCCGGAAACACATGGACATTTGAGGTTCATGTAATGAACTCCTTGTTTCTGTAATTCATGTAATATTTTATTTTTTATAAAGAATAGGAGCACTACTCCATGTGTGTGTGATGCGAGGTCAGTAGGTCAATTAAAGGTGTGAAAAATGATTACAGCAGAAGGTTCTGACTAGAATAACCACAGAGAAGCCAAGAGGCTTGAGGTTCAGTAACAAGTTCATTCAGAAAATCACAAGGCAGTGTGACAGCTGGAGTGAGGAAAGACTTGTGGTGATATATTTTAAGAATTGCATGATGAAAAAATAATAATAAACATTAACAATGTTTTTTGGTTTTGTTTCTTCCTTCCAACCCCCCCCCCCTTTTTTTTTCTTTTTTCCTTTCTGTCTTTCTTTCTTTCCCATGACATAAACAATAGTACTCTGGTCATAAGCCAAAACCTGACAAAGGTCCAAAGTTGAAAAGGGTTTCTTTGAGCCTGTCTTCCTGGTGTAATTATTGTAGGTTCAGAGGAACCAGATCTGGAGTGTTGTAAAACTCAACACAATGAACTTGACAGACAGCCAGATTTCTGTTTTCAGCCAGTTTAGGGTTACTATAATCTCATTATTATGCTTGAAAGACGACAAGTAATAGAATCTCAGGTAGCCGTTCTGTCTTTACTCAGCCGCATCTTCTCTTTTATGCCGATTTCCCTTGATTACCTGAACTAGTGAGGCTCGGTTTTCAACCACTTATCTTCCAGAAATAATCATCTGATCAGCCTTACAAGGTTCTCACTGCACTCAACGGTTTTAATGGGTCAAGCGTTAAATTAACCCTTTAACCATATCCCAGGAGAATACAAAACTTATTAAAAAACAATTTACTATTCAGTCATTGTTAACTTTGCAGAGGAGAAGGAGTTCCTTGGCCAGCTTTGCTTATTCCCTCCACTCGTGTCCTGTTTTACAGCATCTTTGCTGTTGCTAGCACACAAAATCTTTTTAAAGCTTCTGCCTAAGGAAACATTCTGGTTTCTTACTTTTACAAAAGCAGCAAACGAAGCCATAGGAAAAGTGGCATGCATCTCACATTATATTTTCAGGCAACATTTTACAAAGCTTAAATTAATTTTTTCTACATATGAAAAAAAGCCTCTGCAAAAACATGGTGTGTGCCAGGCGACGTTGTATTACACGCAGAACTGGAAGGGTCATGAAACTCTTACAGCCCATCTACGCAATGGGAAGAGTTTGCATCACTGTCTGGCATGGGAGAGTATTTGCACCAGCCTCAGGCACAGCAGCGAAGCAACCAGGCAAGAGGTCACTTACTCGTATAGATCTGTGTCCGTTTGCAGAGCAGACAGCAGCTGTGCTGTCACTTCCAGCCTCCCCAGAAAACTCTGGAGTCCCCTCTGGGACGAGGATGGAGGCAGGAGCCCAGGCAATGGTCTCCAGCTTCGTCCTTTGCCAGGACAGTGCGCAGACATATGCCTCCTCTGCTGACGCATCCTAAAGCTGGGGAAATCGAGGGAGGTACAAGAGGATGAGGATGTGAAGAAGCAGCTTTGGCAAAGGGCAGGTCTGCATCATCAGTGAACTGCACCACCAGGAGAGCCTTGAACAAGAAGCAGATGGCAGCAGTGGCTGCACCAGACCTTAGTTGTTACTGTGAAGCCGGTGTCCTCTGCACATAGGGACTGCCTTAGCAGTGCAGTCTGTCCCTTCCACAAAGAAGCAAATTGTCCCTTTCATCAATACTCCAACAACAAAATGAGACGGAGTAGAAATTTTTCATGCAAACTCAGTCCAGAAAGATCCTCATTTTAGTGGCTGCTATGAATGAAGGGTGTGATACATCCCAGCATTGCTTCTTGCAACAACGGTAGAGTAGAGATGCCCAGTGTGTAGATCTAATGTTATCCTTGACCAATTCTTGCTCACACAAAATTCTTACAGGGGCATATTGCCAGGAAACAACTTGAATGAAAGATGGATTTTTTAAACAGAGAAATCTCATACAAAACGTTCACCACCTTTAGTTGGTTCAATCCCAGATCTGATCTTTGATGACAACTGGAACTACTTACGAAGCCTTACTAGCTCAGTTTAGTAGTCATCAAAGGAATGTTAGGACTATAAAATCTAGTGTGTTTGTCATTACTGTGTATGCTAGTCATTATGTGCCTGTAGAAAAATAATATGGTGATTTCAGGTTGTTCATAATATGTTGGTCTTTTACAGTGGAAGAATGGAAAGGAAGAATAAACAGTGTCTAACAGTTAGATGGTGTAACAATTTTGGGCATATGGGCTCTTAAGAGGAATCTAGAATGAACTATCAGGCCCTTACACTGAAGAGGGAAGAGCTGGTGCCAAGGTCACGAAGCACAGCCAGCCTGCTGGGCAGGGCACTGCTAATAGTTAGGCAAGGGAAACACTAATAAGAGGAACACAGCTTGGGGCTCAGCCCTCTGCAAAACTTTGGCATCCTACTGGGGTCTGCAGTGAAGGTGTCTTCTTGTCTCCATAGTCCTCCCATGGTGAGGCATGTTTCTTATAAAAGTTTTATTCTATTCTATTAAAGGTCACTGCTACTTCTCTTCAAAACAGAACCATTAGAGAAGACCTGGTGGTGACTTTTCCCTATCTTTCCCCATGGGGAGTACCTTCCCCCAAGACACCAAGTGTTGGGGTTTGGCGACTCCCTCAGCTTGCAAGTGTATAGGCTCTGATTTCCATTCCAGGAGTTCTTGAACCATCAGTCCGCAAGGAGGTCTCCTTCAAGCAGAAAAACTTATCTCAAGAGAAGAAGTTTTTCCTCAGTAATTACTAAAAGAATGTATATGTCCAGAGATTTGCATGTGAGAGGTGTTTGTGAGTTACATCACCAGTTTCTGTGCAAGCTCTACTGACAGATATCTGAGACCAAACAATATTGTACATATATTGAAGATGGGTTTTCACTGAAGAAAAATAATAATGAAAAACTAAAATTGGATGTTAAAAAAGGTATGATGACAAATTTCCACAAATAAAACTAAAAAGGAAAGGCAATGTTCAGTTAATAAACACAGGCACACATAGGCAACTATAGAGATACCCTAAATGCCTAGAGTAGCTCTAAATGTTTCCATTTAGCCAACTAAATCCCACAGCTTGATTTTTTTACCTTTGTTCCTACAGCCTTAGAGTTTTAATATAAAATTAATCTTTTTTTTTTTTTAATTGCCATCAGTTTCCTTTTTAGAAAAAGAAATCATTTTTATTGTTTCCCCTTTATCAGTAGTATGGCTGCAGATCCTCCCACAAAAAAAGTGAACACATTCCTGTAAAATCAGTGAGTAGTAGAAATTTTTATGGAGTCCACATCATTTTATGAGAAAAGAGGAAAAGAGTAATGGGAAATTTGAACTAGTTCTGAAGGCAAATGAAAGCATCTAGATTCAAGAAGAAAGCCAGATAATTTCCATTTATACTCTTGGATATATGAATGATTAATAAAGAGAAAGAGCAGATTGAGGACAAAATAAAACAAGAAAGGAAAAAAAGCAGTTTACAGACCTTTATCAAAGCATGTTTCTGAATAGCCACATTTCAATATAACACAAAAATTATATCCAACTTCTGGTCATGGAACTAATGTCTTCCCAAGCTTTTTGGAAGATTCTTTGGAGCATCTTATCCTGCGTGTGTAGCATGTATTCATTCATCTGGCCCAAGCTGAACATCGACAGCTCTTCACCTAAGGTTCCCTTTGTAGACAACGGAGTAAAATAGACATATCTAGGGAGCAATTTCTCTGAATCATTTAAAATACATACATATTGAAGATATGCTTTAAAGATTACTTGTGTCCATGGAGAATGTTGAAAAGGGAGAAAGTCACGAAATATTTGTTGGGCCTCTGTCCTGTCAGTCAAATTATGCAATTAGTAGCATGTGAACTCTATTCAAGGGGCCCTTTCAAAGTCAGCGTCTGCTTCTCAGTAAAATTTGTAAGTAGAGTTAATGCTCTGCTGGGAGACCATTGAGTCCATCCCCTTCTCCTAAAGGCATAAAATGCCTGAAACTTGTCAAATAAAAGTTTCTTCTCTAAAGATTACCACAAGATAGCTCAGAGCCACCAAAGGCCAACATCTTATTTGCTTTAGCTTGAACAAATTCCCTATAATTTAAGGGAAATGGCTTATAGTTAAAGGATAAAAAATGGCAGTAAAAAGTACCCAAAAACTATATTAAAAAGTGCCCCTGAAAAAGGGATCATTTTCTAGTATATGAAGTAAAGACATTGTAATACCTGCCATGAAATTGTAAAAGTTCTGAAGTGTTCTCAAAATAAAAACATATTGCAGTAGATAACGTGCAACTGAGGCATGATATTTCTGTTTTCTAAAACTAATTTTCTGCTTCACACACACACATAACTTCATCAAACTGAAAATGCCTTCTGAAGCCAACAGTGTTTCTTAGTTTTTTAAAAAAGAATATGAGCACTTATCTGCATAGCTCTATTGTAAAGCAAAAATGGATTAAAGGAAGTTTTCACTAAATTTAATTAAACCCTTCCCACTCTTAAGACAGAGCTTTTAAGGATGAATAACCTGACAAATAATCAAAACATAACCAGTCAAATGCTCTTTTTATGAGTGTGGCTGATGGCAAATTCCACTTGAATTGCTGGGCTCCCACAAAGATAAAGTCTGGAGAAAATTGTGTGCAAGCTCTTTGAGTCAGAAGCCCAATTTCCATCTATTTGTATAGTATTTGTGTGCTAAAGATCAAGATGCCATATAAGAAGGTAGAAAGAAGGAGGGAAACCTTGGCCCTACTGAATTTATAGCATTATTTCCAATGCATAATTTCTGATAGCAAAGTGAAGCAGTCAGAAAGTTGGCTATCCAGACTAAACTCCTTTTCTGAGCTGTTTCTATAACCTGTGGACCTTGTAGGGCAATTCGCCCCATCCTCAGATCAGTGTCTAAAAATAGGTGGCCCTGTTTTTCTCCATTGACTAGAGCAGGGACATAGATACTTGGCTTAGACCGGGAATCTAGATTGCTGAAGCCATTATCTAGACAGCTGAAGACAGATAAAAGGATGCCTACTCACAGTGAGGGTAACATTTGCTACTGAAATAATGTGCATAGAGCACAGTTTCAAAAACCTCCAGTGGAAGTCAGTCCTTCTTTGGATGATGCTGGATTTTTCATGTATTTGGCAGTTTCTTATAAACATTAATGACTCAAGGAAAACTCTGCATAACCTTCACATGTTCTCCCAGACACAAAACCCCAATGAGTCTGCTCCCAGTGGAAGAAACAAAAGTGGAGTTTTGCCTAGACTTTAAGTCTGCTTATCCTTACTGAAACCCTACTGGGCAGAGGGCTCAGGAGATGAATCACTGTTTTGGGACACAGGCATATTTGCTCCACTCTTGCCTCTCCTACTGCCCTCCTGTGTGGCCTTGGGCAAACTGCTCCACCATCTGCTTCTTCACCCTGCTTTTGTCTATGCAGGGAATGGCTACAGGGCATTCTGCAGTCAGACGCAAGCAAACTCTCTCCACGCCCTGACTCAAAATGGCATGACTGAAGTGGTATGGTGCCCAAGCTGAGGTAACATGCCCAAATCCTTCTGCTCTTAAGCTCCGTTTTTGTGCTTTTTCAGCTGCAGTGATGCTTCTGCTCAGCTCATGGCATCACCAGAGCACGAGTCCAGGTAGACATATCCACAGGCTATGAGCACCTTCTCAACAGAGTCTTGTGTCTTTTATTCCATGAATGGAAAGCAGGGAGTGCAAAGGGATCTCTAAACTCTGCCCTGAAGATTAATAGCACTGACTACATGTGTGAGTCCACCAGCTGGTTACCCACCCAATTCGGGCACCCACAGGGTAACAGCAGATGTTCAGTTAGAGTGGTGGCATTTCTCACTAAGCCTTCACTTCCTATACAGAGCAGGATTTAATTAACTATGGAGATCAAATTTAAATTCATGATATAAACATAAGATTGTGCATGTGTAGACCTGTGTATGTGTCTGAGTATTCACACAATGTGTTTAACCTTGTTTCCTGAAGTGATGAAACAAGAAACTTCCTAGTCCCTCTTTTTTCTTCTCTTTTTTTTTCTCCTGCTCTCAATTGGGACTTTAGGTTCAGTCAAGAAATGCAATCACCTTGTTTCTGGAACTAGTGAGTTCACTTACTATCCAGGATGAAGAAGTCACCTGAAGCACTGCTATGAATAGATAATGCACAGGAATCTTGAGCTTCTCAACTATTCAGAAATGTTCTTAGTAATAAGGAACCAGCTTATCTTAAAAACCACTAACCCTAGCAGGGCAGCAAACCATTTTACACCAAAAGTGACTGTGCATATTTGCACTGAAGGGCCTCACTGGACGCATTACTCTCACACCACTCTCCAGACTCGCAGCCTTCTAGAAGCATTTCCAAATGTTTAGAAGAGGGTCAAGGGAATGCTGCTGGGGAAGATTCATCATTGTATCAACTGGACATTAGAAGGTAGACCTAAAATACAGGTCTCCCAAACTTACTTTTGCGTAGATATTCTATGTCTTTATCCAGCAGAGCATGATCCACTACCCTGTAACACCAGGTGGATGCCTGTCCACGTAAGCTCCCTGTAATGAGTTTCTTTTTTATACTTGAAGGACATTTTGTGTAGGAAAGCTGACCCAGCTCTCTCTGAAGAGCAAAGCTCATAGTTCTCTATACCAAACTGCCTTGAGCTCCTCCTGGGGGTTTAGGGCACGTTTAGGACATAGCTATTAAAAAAGTCCGATTGAGTTGGTCTGGCAGACATAGAACTGAGCCAGGAGTTTGCAGAGAAAAGGACAAGAATCTCTTCAGTTTGAAATACAGAGCGCCGCTTTGGAAGGCCATCCTTTGGATCTGCATGAGACCTGTTCAGTTCTGGGTCAGTCTCTCTATTATAAATATTCTACTTTTCCAAAAGAGTGCTTTTTTTAATAACTGGGCTTGAACTTTGGGCCTGTAAAAGCTAAGTACAAGCCACAGCTTGATGTCAGACTCCATGCTGACAGGTGTAACAAGTGCATGTTATTAATGTTACTGTCATCTGTCTAAATGCCAAAATCTAAGCTTGCTTGTTCTTTCCCTTGAAAATATCTTCAGAGGAAGGATTGAAAGCGAAGAACCTGGGTAAAAATGATGCACTCTTTCCTGCAATATCCCTCCTGTTGTGTATGTCCAAAATTATATAGAAAAATGTGTAGAGTTTTGCCTGCCTTCCTTTCAAAGTCTCAGCCCTGTCCTTCTCCCCCCACCCCCTACCCCCCCAGCTCTATCTATACCTCAGCTATATAGAATAATAGAATCGCAGGCTGGTTTGGGTTGGAAGGGACCTCAAAGCCCATCTAGTTCCAACCCCCCCTGCCATGGGCAGGGACACCCTCCACTAGCCCAGGTTGCCCAAAGCCCCATCCAAACTGGCCTTGAACACTGACAGGGAGGAAGGAGCCACAGCTTCTCTGGGCAGCCTGTGCCAGGGTCTCAGTGCCCTCACAGGGAAGGATTTCTTCCTAATATCTAATCTCAATCTACTCCCTGCCAATTTAAAACCTGTATCTCAGCTGTGGGATCCAGAGATACATGCTGGGCACATGTTCAGTATAGGCAGCCAGGAGAGCATGCTGTAAGGTCCTCCCCTTGAAGATTGAGAAGCCTGCAGCCTGTCACGGCGGTGGATACCAGAGGGTATGTATGTGAGTTTAGCACAGCCATAGATTTCCTGAGGCTTTTAACTCTGGCAGTGTGAGATATCTCCTTGGCCGTCCCATCAAGCATTCCATCATCCTCCCTTGATGAAAACAGCAGAGACTGTCCTGGCTTCATATACACTCAGTATATATGGTTCCTGGGAGGCTTCTCAGCAGAGAGAACAGCAGTGCCTCCACCAACACCAAAATCATAGACACATGAACTGAAGGCAAACAAGAAACAGGAGAGCATCACCTCTGATTTTCTACATCACTTGTGCCTCTGCATTTCATCACATGGGCCCAGACAACCAGGTTAGTCAGACAAGCGTCTGACTAAGCGTCATGGATGAAAGAGCAATAGCATGAGGAAAGTAGGGGAGACAAATGGTAACTCTGTCTGCCCTGAGGTCTGGCGGGGTGGGAAAACACAGCCAAGCAAGCTGTAATCCAGGGTCTAAACAGCGAATAGCAGAAAAGGCTCAGAAGCATGAACCCAGTAGTGCTGTGACTTCACCACTACCACCACAAGCTACAAGATTAAAGCAAATCACATCACTGTAAGAAGCCTGGGCATGGTCCAGTCATTCCTCCAGCATGAGGGCCGCATGGAGAAAGAGCCCTTTGCAGAGGCTACAGACTGTGTTGGGGAGCTATTTCTCTTGCCTACTACCCACACCACTTCTAGAGAGAAAGCTTTGCCCCAAGTCTGAGTCAGTGTGCATCTACTTAATGAGCACCACTGCAAGAAGTCCCATCCCATTTTGGAGCGGGTCCTCTTTTCTATCCAAGGGGCTGCAAAGGCTTTTCAACAGGATAAAGCCCCAGTGAACAGTTAAGTCCTCAGATCAAAACAGTCCTCTGATCAGTTGCCACCTGCCCATGAAATGGGTCCTGCTTCTCACATCCAGCTGACCAGGCAGCTTTCCGTCTCACTGAAGAAGTGCTCTGTGGGTCTTCATATGAGGACTGTGGTGAGACCTGAGGCTATCAAAAAACTGGGGTGAGCTATCATTCAGCTAGTCAATTTACCCACCGTAGGCAAGATTCATCTCCTTTTACATCTGGTCTCACAAATTCTAGTTGTTAGGAGATGAAGAGCATCAGGACAGTCTACTGTTTGTCGTTGACATCCCCCCTGCCCCCACCTCCCTTTACCTTAGGTTGCTGTGTTAACTGAAATAGTTGCTCTTGCTCAGACAGACCAGCACTAAGACCTACAATCTCGTAAAAGTTAAAGTTATGAGATATAATGATGCAATGTAAAACATGTCACTTTTGTAGGGGTGCTCACACTCTCCTTAGCACAAAAGGGAAGGTTTTGCAAAGTTTACTCCCTGCCCACACCATTTCCTACCAAAACTTTTTTATGATTAAAAATTTGGGTTCTCATCCATACAGGTTTGCTGTCACAAAAGCTGCTCTTCGGCAATCAAATTTCATACAAAGAAAGGGAGATGAATATTATTGAGCACTCCATTAGGGATCTGGGATTTTACAGCTTTCAGAGCAACATTTCCATGCAGCGTAAATTTGTTTGGAAAATAAGTCCATCTTTTGTTTGAAGTAGTTAATTACCTTGCTGGAGGAACCAAATGAAATAAAAGATTTATGGAGCCCTCTTTCTCATAGCGAAGGAGAAAGTGATCTGTTTGCAGGAGTTATATTTTCAGGCACTTTGCTGAGACACCCCAACCCCCCTCGGTTGCTGACTGTAAAATAAGAAAACTATTACCCAGCTGGGGTAACAATAGGCTCCCACAGTGCTTTTCTGCTCAGCCCGCAGCTGCCAGTGAAAGTGGAAACTACAGCAGCAGGATAACATTCTTTTCTTACAGCCTGTTTCTATGGGCAAGGAGCCCTCCCACTGCTTCAATGTATTTTCTATGCAAAACTNGTTAGGAATGGCGATAGCCATTACTATCATAATAAAATGTTTCAAAATTTGAAAATTCTATCTTGAGTGTAGTGTGCTGGTAACCTTTGTGCAGAAGAAGATAGTGATGAGAGGTACTCTTCTGGTTATTGTCACAGGCAAACAGATGATTGTAGCGGATCTCCAACACCTTTGCAATATAGTGCCTTTGAATGCTGCATTTTCATTTGCTAATTCCATATTATAAATTTTAAAAGACTTTGCAGGCAAAGATTTTTTTTTCCTCCAGCACTCTGCAAGAAAAAAAAAAAGAAGTATTAGTCAGTTTTATTAAAAAAATGCCTTTAAAAAAAGTGTTTACAACAGAAAACTCAACGGACAGAATAATGCTAGTGAACAATAATAAATTAGCTACATATACATGTACCCAAATTATATGGATTTAATTTGATAGGAAATTGGCATAGTTCCCAATTAGATTACAAATATGACCAAAAAAAAAAATTACCCTGCTGCTTAACATATAAAATCACACACTAAATCTCAGGAAATGATAAAGGATGTTAGAAATGTAAACCATACTTTCCCAAACACAAGCAAAATAAGTGAAAACTGTTCAAGTGAGGCAGGGAGGGGGAAGGGATGCCCATGAGTCATTGAAGTGAATGCAGAAGAGATTCCAAAAACAAGCCCTGCAGGTTAATCCATGTGAGAGTCTTCCATTCACTCCCTGTTCCCTCTGCTAGCTACTACCACTAGCTATCAGCAGCTCACCCTTATGTTCACCAAGGGCACTGGCCTTGCGGTGGGTCCATCTCTACATCGATCTCTCTGGGTCTGACCCCACATTCTTTTCACACCCAAGCGTCTCCCCTCCACACATTGAAACCGATGGAGATTTGAGTGATGCGAACTATGACAAACAGGACAATAGGGTAGCCGTGCTCTGAAATAAGCAAGTTTAATGTTGTTTCAAAGTTCAGCAAGATTTAGGAGAGAAAGTAGAAAAATCCCATGTTTTAAAACAGTGGCACCACTGCTGGATTGATTAAGAGCTATAAAGGCATCTTGGTAATATGAGTCCTCCATCAGAACTAGATAAAATCATCTCTCACTCTACAACACACACACTGTAACCAAATCCATCATTAGCAAACCACATCATTCATCATTAGGCAACTATCTACTATAAATTACAATGAGTCCATTAAAAGATCGTGAAACCTAACAAAAAAAAGCAAAAGCAAAAGCAAGAAAAAAGCTCTCCTGGGAGGGTCTGTGTCAGGACAGAATTTTATTCAGGTCCCCTCGATCTGTGCCTGAGACACTGTAAACTCTCAGGAAGCCTCTTGGATTTCACAAACTGCACATGGCATCTCCAGGTAAACAGGGCAAAGGAAATCATAGTTTCTACTCAACCTGTCTGGTTGTTTTGGGGGTGGTTTCTTTTTTGCTTCACTGGGCAGATCTCCTATAGGTTTTCAAAAACCTGCTCTTTCAGGTCTGTGAATCAACAACTTAAAAAAATAATTAAATTCAGAAACGTTTTCATGGCAAGACTACCAGAAGGCCAGTGACAGTTCTGGGGAAGCCACCAGGCTACCTGCACCTTTCCTGGGGGAGTCCTCCTGGGTTGAGGCACAGGGCTCTGGAGAAGCTGCCAGCCAGACCCCACACCCACTGAAGGTCTTCTCCTTGGCTTCCATGGGGGTGCGACCAAGTCAAACCAAGTTATCATTTAAAAAGCTCGTCTCTCGTCATCTGCTGTATTAATAGTTATTTGCATTTTATTTCCTGGTTTCTTTCCTGCGATATGTGGGTGCAGGCAGAAGAATTCTAAAGGATTTTTAGGCTGATAGTACTTCCATTATTCAGGACAATGTGCTATCCAAGGCAGGCAGCTATTTGGGATAAATAGCATATCCCCATTTGTCCAAAATAGCCAAATGTCTGGCATGAGTCATGCCAAACAGGCAGCTGCTCGGCAGGAGCGTAGTACTGGCATACTAAAAAGCAGAAGATATTGGAGGGGCCAGAGGGAGCTAAAGGTGGCACCAGGATACAGCCGCGGAGGGTTTGTGGGGTCAGTAACGCACAGCTACCGCGCTCATTAGAAGTGTCAGGCGATGCCGTCACACGTCTCAGTATTTGCCTGCAGTTTGCACACAACAGTTTCCAAGACACCACTCGTCTCCATGGGACTTCGATCGGACGACAAACAGGTATCTTAGAGGCCACTGCGTGGGAGGTGCTGGCAGGTATTGCCTCTGGAGCACAGACATTGCAAGTACAGTATCACTGCCAGAGAAACACACTGGGCATGGACAGGAAAGGCTTAAGAGACAATTCCTTTAGTAAGGGTGCTGCGGTGCGATTCGCATGGCATGGGGATGTTTTCTCAGCTGACTGAGACTGCTTACAGAGGTGTAATGGCATTCACAAGGAGCAGGATGGATGCTGCAGGAGAGTGAAGGAATCCGTGTCCTCAGCTGGCTGCTGGGTAAAGCCACGTACACACAGACTTGTGGGCACTCTGCATGTCCATGCTGTGTGCAGGCACCCTCCTGTCCTTTCCAAGCTGTAAAGTCTCTTCCTCTCTCAGCACTGCATGAGTACTAATAATTTAAGCTGCAGATGCTCCTGTGGAGTAGGCAATGAACTTAATTTCACAGGGAGAGAAACCAAAGCTGTAAGATTTGCGCCATAACCCACACTGCAAAGAAAGTGTGGGGCAAAGTCTTGAATGAAACCAGCTACTGAGAAACAGTCTTCTGCTACAAGAATACCCTTTGTCACAGTCACTGCAATGCAAGCTCAGCAGGTGCCATTTCAAATTCAGTATCTCTGCCATCTACTTTTCTTTTAAAATAAATGAAAACAGTCCCTGGCATGTAGTAAACTGCTTGCCAAACTTAGGAATTCTTTAGCTTACATTATCTTTAGCACATTTAAGTGCCAAAAAAAAAAAAAAGGAAAAGAAGAAACTGGGTAAATGTGTAGTTAGTCATGCTTGTAAAAATGTCAACGCTGTCAAAAATATTTGTGTGAAAATCATAAACAAAATCTGCTGCCATGAGAAGTTATTTGGTTCTTAATTATGGGACAAAATGACTTCTCTTTCATGAAGACTTAAAAAAAAGAGAGCTAACACTGTGATGGAAATATTGGCACAATCTTGACTCAGCTGCTTCCCTAGGGTAATAAAGTTCCTCCCAGAAAGAAGAGGATTATAATCTTCACAGAGTACCTTAAAAATGCATCCAGTATGCCAGGCCGGCTTAGCAGGTCCCTAACAGGATGTGCTGTCCTGCACCTCTAAGTGTGTTTGGGAGGGTTCAGGTGCTTAAAGGCAAGAGAGGGTTGGTTAGTCCTTTAATTGGCATTTTTGAGTGGATTTCTTGAACTGCAACTCTCAGATTTGCACACTTGCTTACAGAGGCTGGATAAGCGTATTTTATAACCTATAAAGATAAACAAAAGCAGCGGGTCACCAGACCGAATCATACAGGTCAGCGGAGAGGAATACCTATAGCTATCTCGAGGTTTGTGTTCGCTGACCTGTGGGGACAGTTGGTGGTCCAACTCCATTTCTGAAGGACAGATGTCCTCACCCACACACTACCACAGGTGGCAATGCTGTGGTCAGTAGGCCCCCATGAGCACATCCCAGGAGTGAACCCCTGCAGAGGGGGTTCGCTGGAGCCAGGTACGCTGGCAGGGACTTTGAAGAAGTTGTCCTCTCTTCCTCCTCTCTTCTTTCCAACTTGATAAAAGCAGGCTGGCACTCTTACCATTTGTGGTGAATTGGGAAGCTTTCAGTGGTAGTAAAGTCTCGGGGCGTGGAAATGAGCATTCAGCGGTGTCGCCATCTGGAGTCTTCACTTCCAAACCATGTGGTGAGTGCAGGCATTGCCATCTTCTTAGAGCAGAATCATACACGTCTGTGAGTGGTTATAATGTCTTAAGACTCGCCAAACCACTATCAAACCAGAGAGACGGTCAAGGTATCTCTCTCTTGTGCCCTGGACTGCAAAGACAGCTTGTTAAAATTAATATCCAACTGTACTGATATGGTCCTCTTCAGCAGTGTTCAGGTTCCTCAGGAGTCTGGAGAAAGGTCACTGAAAGGCATGAAACAAGTTACTAGCAAGAAGCAAATTCCAAAAAGGGCTACAGCAACTGAAGTAACATTTCCTGCTGAGCTTGGCAGTTCCAAGGTCTCTTACAGAAATGGTTTCCCATCCCTTAATATCCCCGGGAATTCAGTAATGGTGCCTTATATTGGAAACCTGAAAGATTTCTTGAAACAGAACAAAGATTCATAAAATTCACCTTTTATTACTCCATTTCATGTCTCTCTCTTGTTATCTTTCCTCCTCATAGAATTTCAGATTACTGATTGAAAAGGTAAGGGAAAACAATCTTATATTAATACTCACTAGATTTATTCATGGGGGTTTACATTATCCTATTTTATAATTGAAAATATCTGCATGGAATCAAGATACAATCAAAACTCAAGAGAAAAGTAACATTTTTTCATATCACAAAAGGGGTAAATCCTGAATCAGAAAAATGTGACATTAAATGAACAAAGGCCACGTTATGCTGGCTCATTTCAATCACGCCTGCCTCCATCCCTCTGAACAACTCTGCTGAGAGAGTCCTGGTACCTCTTTCTTGCTGTCACCATGAAAACAAGCTTTTGCTGGAAGAAAAAAAAGGTGAGGCCATCTTAATGCACTTCTAGTGCTTCGTCTTCATCAGATACAGGAATTGCTGAAACATTTCTCACTTCCCAAAAAAAAAAGAGGTAGAACAAGAGCTGGCTAATTTTGTGCAAGAAGCAAGAGCAGATTTGTTGCGGTGTCCAGGGAGTGTGAGCACCAGGGAAAAGACAGATCAGGAATAAATGGACTAAAGAAAAAAAAAAAATCATTGCCTGGAGATATTTTGGTTTTAAGTAACACAAACAGTCTGTCTGTGGCCTGCCTTGTACAAAGGGTGGCAGGGAAATGAAAGGTGCTTTCTACCTGTGGTGTTCCCGGGCAGGGAGAGGGAGGTGTTGAAAGCACTGCCCACTGCCTCCCACCGAGGGCTCTGCCAATCCTCTGTACACTAGCAAGTCAGCAGGAGGACACGTTGTCATAGGGCCAGCGCAGGGTGTGCCACTTCTGGAGTAAGGCAGCAATACCGTCATGGTCTGAAAAGCCATCTGCTTCCCGGTCTGTTCCTAGGACAGTACCAAAACATGTTGCCATGGCTCACTCAAGGGAGACACAGAAGGCATCAGAATATTTTTGCTTCTCTTGGGAAATGGGGTTTTCCAAGACCATCTATTTCCAAGGTTCCTAGAGCACAAGGACAAGTAAATAGGTTCTTTTACACAACAATCAGTGAGAAATTTGGCTCAGTCTTCTTGATAGCACCACAAAAATTCAGCCTAAGTGTGGTAAACTGTCAAGGTTTGTTTTCCACAGACAGGCTCTCAGCTCATTGTCTTCAGGTTGTTGAGAGACAGAAGAGGGAAGAGGATGTCCTCAGCTTTCTGATGCATCGCTTAAGTATTTCTACAAAACCTTTCTTCCTTCTGTTAGTTTTTCTGGGGTCCTGAAAACCACAGATCTTCCTTTTTTTACTGCCAAAATTTTAGTGTCCAGAAGTTGGGTCCTCGCTACTGAGCCTGGGCACAGTACAGTATCGTAAACTGCAAGTAGTTCACACTGATGCAAAGGATGAACAGGGAAGATGTGAGGCAGGACAATGTGGATACATCTCCCAGTAAGAAGGTTTGTGGCCATTGCACTAGTCTGTCCAATATCCTAGTGAACCCAGGAGTAAAGTTCTTGCTCTCATGTTGTCCCATTCTTCTGTTGCTACCCTACTTCTTGCCAGGACATTAGAATTGGTGCCTGGAGATACATTCAGCCTCTTTGGTCAACCCGAGTCCTACAAATGCAGTTCTTTCAGTGCAATCTCGTGCTATGGGTAAATGCAGTTGTCTGTCTCTTTCCTGAGTTCTGAGAAGCTGATGGAAGAGTCTGTGAGGCAACAGTGTGAAATTCCACTGTTATGATCTACCTGTTTGGTGATTCCTGAATCTCTAGTTTGCAGCATCTCTGGTCAGTCTGCCTTTAGTTTATGTAAGGCATTGTAATGTTAGACACATACGAAATGCAAACAGCTGCATCCAAGTTCTTAGTCTTTGGATTTTCTTAATTGCAAGTCACATGCCCTGTGGTACCTGTCTAATTCAGGATGAGCCAAATTGCTGCTGAAAAGCGCTAACAGAAGACGACTCTAACAGGGTAAAATAAAAAGGTGGACTTGTTCAGATGCCTGCACTGTAGATGTCTGAATTTCAGTCATTCAGATCTAAATTTGACTTAATTCCACCACACGTGCCTCCATGCAGTTTAAGAGAACCCATTAAAATCACATCTTCACATAGGAGGCAAACAGCAAAGGTGAGATGGTGAGTGAGAGGTGTGCAGATTTTCCCCAGATTCAAGCTAACTTCTGTAATGGTTTAGGATGAAAATCAGCTTCAGAGCAAAACGCAGAGATTGCTTGTTTGGCATAGCTTTCCCACAGTAAATAATAGATACAAAATTAGCTAGTGAGGGAGGAAGGGAGAAAAAGCATAGATCATTTGCTTTCACTTGCAAAGCTTTTAAAGCATTCAGAACAATATAAATCCTGAGACAGACAGAGACTGTCCTCTACAGATGGGCACTGGGCATCTGCAACAAAACACAGTCATGACCCTACATATAAGTTTCTGTGAAGGGCCATTAGATGGGAGACAGCTCATTGTGTGCACATGTGTTTGGATGAGAAAAATGAGTCACTCCCAACTCTGGATCAAGCAGGTGATGTAAAGGATTGGCAGGGAGAATGATGCAGACAAAGGCTCTGCTTTCTGAAAAGCACTGAGTCACATCCTAGGAAAAAGCATAAAAAAAAGAAAGCCAAACTGGATGCGGCGTTATCAGCTGAGAGTCGGGAGCAAGGATGAGCACACCTACTCCACGACGGGGGATGCACGCTTGTATAAACCACAGAGCCTAGACTGTGTTTTGCAGAGGCTTCTCCGAGGTCTTAGGATTGAAACTTTCTGTCTGCTCAGCAGCAGTTTTGTTAGGAGCAGTCTTTTCTGTAAGCTCACGTGTCAGAACTCTGCGCATCGGGTAGCTTCTCCAGAATGACAAATTCCTCGCTGCGGAAACCCGGTCACAGGGCTGGGGAGAAGTGGTCTGCTGGCAGGGAGAGTCAGGTTCACCAGTTTTCCAAAGGTTTGCTGTCCTCCTTAGCAAAATTTCTAACTCAGTCTCAGTGGAAGGGTAACCAGGAGAAATGCCACTGCACTTGTCATGTAGGAGATGGGCTGAGCAATGTTTTGAGCCCTCTAGGACTGAAAAAAGCTAATTATACAGTTAACTTTTAATTCCCCTGCTATGTGTTACCTCAGTTTTAAAGCAGCAGGAAGGCTAGCAGAGTGCTTTAGCCCTAAGCTGTCAGCCAGCCTTAGAGGATATGGGCTGCCTTTGTGTTAAGCTGCCCAGGTATCCTCCTCTCCTCCCCAGTACCTTTATTATCCTAACATCCCAGGCCCCCTCTGCTTACTATGGATAGCAGAGATTAAGACTGTTCAGTTCACTGACTTAAAGGAATTCAGCTCACACTGGGACACCTTTTTTGTGATTTTACTAACCACCAGCCATTCACAAGAAGGAAAAAAAGAAAAAAAAAAAAGATGGAGACATCTAAGCTAGAGCAGAGGAACAGCCACCAGCTCCATCATCACCTTCTTGGATGAGGCAAGGCAGTTAGCCCTTCAGGCGGCCAGATTCTGATTTGAATAACGGATTCAGAAACATGATTTCTGAGCTTGGGACCCCCCAAATGAGGCAGCAGGTGTCTATCCTTTCAGGCCCAGCCACAATGATTCTGTGGGGCAGCTCCCCTATTGCTTTACAAGCCTCTTTCCCTATACACATGTAACAATTGATACTGCAGATGCTCTGAGAGGTAGAAGTCGCCAGGAAGATGAATACAAACGAGTTAAACGTTAAACTGAGAAGTGTTCGAGCAGCATAAGCTGACTTAGCTATATTTTAAGTTTCTGGGCATCCAAGTCCTGTTCCCTCACATCTCTTCTCAGCTTTCATTAATGCTTCGTGAGGCCCTCAGCAGACCTCGTTGCTTTGCATCCACCCTGGTTCTGCTTCTGTGAAAGCAATTTTTGTGTATTCTGGGAAGCAGATGTGAGTTAGAGATGGATTTGGGTAGAATTGAGGATTGCCATTCTCTTAACACTTCCCTGGAATTTCAAATGAGTACTTGTCACTCAACCCTGGCTTTTGGGAAGAAACACGGGCCTGTTCTGGGATGCCACAGATTTTTGCTGAGCTCTCACAGCTGGCCTGTGAAACCTTCTGGAGGGACCAGGCTAAAGCCCAAGACCAGAGTGGCACACACGAGACAATTAACACGTTAGAGCTCCCCATCCCCCAATGAACTTTTGTCGGCCTCTCCTCTTCCTGAAAGAAAGGGGGAAAAACATCCTTTTTGTAGTGGCTGCTTATTATATAAAGCAAATCAAGAGTGAAGGGAGGGAGCAAAGAGATGGCACAGAGCCCGATAAGTGCACCCTTAAATCTATAATTAAAACCAAAGGCAAGTTCCCAATATAGCCAATTCAGTTATATAAGATCTTACAAAAGCTTCACACTGTTTGCTGGGTTTTGCTTTATTACTGTTCTCTCTCCTTGGAGTTCACTTCAGGTCAGTAGCGGATGAGGTATTGCAGTCAGAGTTTATGGCAGGGTAGAAATCCAACAGTGCCCTGTTTGTAAAGATATGCAAGTGTGCACCCAGAGGGAAAAAATAATCACTGGCTCTACTTGAAAGAGGAAAAAGTTAATGGTCACTCTGGAGCTCAGTTTAGGCCACCTCCAGCTCCGGAAACAGCTTGTTAGTTACCAAAAAATTACTTCACATGATGTCCTCAGGGTCTGTAAAAGGTTCCTCCTTGCACAACGGTCAGAGAGATATGTCAAAATTACATGTAAGACAAGAAATCTGCCTGGATATGGCCTCACTAGCTGGCCAGCCAAAGCCATGAGGATACAGAAGTGTTCTCAGAAAGCCAATGACAAGTCCATACCACATTTCTTCAGCAGGAAAACACTAGTTCAGCTGGCATTTCTGTAAGTGTAGGCAGCTCACTGTTCTGTGCAACCGTACTGGGAGTAGTTCTCTCCATGTGGGAGCTGGAACACGTATCAGAATCACTACATTAAATAGTATGCAAGCTAGGTTTCAGAAATATAAATAAAAAGCAGTTATCACTACTGAGAAAACCCTTCGCTGCTGCATCGTCTTCTTGCATCCTTCACAGCAGGGGTAGGCAGCAGAGTTCCTAGAAGCAATGATTTCCTAGGGCCATGATGAAACTAAGGTCTTCCTCCACATAAAAAACCCACACATAACTCCATGAACCGTATTTAAACACAGTGGAAGCACTTGGTAGCCAGCAGCACTGCACAGCCAACCATGTGTTTCTGAGGTACCAGGTTTCAAAGGGGAATGTGGGTGCCTGGGGAAGAAGGCATGGTTTTCTTTTCTGGTTTTTGTCTAAGATACAAAAGGCAGGCACATGTGATGGGTACAGCCCATGTACCTTTTAAAACTGAAGAGGGCACGCTTATTTAGAGGATATTTTAATCGCTTGAACTCTGTTGTCTCTTTTGAATTCCCAGCTCGCAAAAGTATGGAGAAAATCACCATGGGCAAGACTGTGTTGCTGCTGCAATATGCTTAAGGTATTATATCTAATGGGATTCAATTCCAGTTCCCCCTGTATGCTTCCATCAGAGGATTTTTGTAATTAATATCTGTCAATGTCTGGCACTCAAATGGTTATCCAAAGAGTATCCCTTCAATTGCACTGGTTTGAGGTCCAGGGCTCAGCTCTGCAAAGGCTTGTGCAGGAGAGCAGTAGGAAAGAGAGGGTCTAGGACCTTCCTTTCCTCATGCACCCAGCATCCATGGTGGCAATGCAGGTGCTGGCAGAGCTCTGGTCTCATGCTGACAGTAGCACAAGGCCCTTCAAAGGTCTTTCCAGTGCAATGGCTCCACCGCTGCCATGCAAACTGGCAGAGCTGGTGGTATGCAGGAGGAATGCCTGCTCACCCTTTCAAAAGCTTACGCATGTGCAGAGTCACGTGGGCTCTCAGAGGGCATCTGCACACTGCAGAAATCTTATGTTTTCACAAAGGTTCATGGAACCATGTTACACCTACAAGGTGTAAATGAGAAATGGGCTTGTTAGCTTTCATTGGGATGTAGTATCAGCCCATGTTAGTATTTTCATCATAAGATTATTTCATGAGCTGTTGTCTACTGAGATAAGTGATCAGGTGAGCTTATGTGATGCTATCACAGAATCACAGAGTGGTCAAGGTTGGAAAAGACCTCCAGAGGTCATCTTATGCAACCCCCTTTCTCAAACAGGGACAAGTAGAGCAGGACCATGTCCAGGCAGCTTTTGAATCTCATCTATAAATAACTTGGAATATCTCTTATCTATGAATCCATGTAGTCTTTCAGCTGCATGTTCAGTACAACAACTAGCAGTAGTAAGCAGGCATAATCCATTTCCCAGGCTGTGTTCTCAGACAAAATACAACTTTTTAACCTGAGGAAATAAGAGGTAGGTGAACACAACTCATGCTTTTTACACCAGATTATAGTACTTCTCTCTCTGAAAGGGCACCGCATCTGGTCTAAAAAGAACTTCTATAAGCAGTCTAAGTGAGAAGCATCACAAGCAGTTCCATGTACACAAACTCTTCTCTTGTGTCCATCTAGAATGTTTAAACCATTCCCATCAGTATACTGCCCATCTTTCACAAGTAAAAAAGTGCATCTGGAAGATGGTCATCAAATTCTGTGCAAATCTCAAGAAGAAAGATTGATGTCCATACCAGTCTTACACTGCTTTCTCATGTAACATCCACCCCAACTGAGACCAATGGGGAAAAAATAATTTGATGGTTCAAAGGGTCTGTTAGTTCTGTGGTGTTGTTTACCTAGTCAGGTCAAGGTAATCAAGCTTGAGCTCTAAAAGCTGATCACCTTCTTTATGTGATTAAAGATGAATGAATCTTAATCATTGGCTTGAATATAGGATTCCATTTCCTTCAACACATTTAATACTCATTACAGTCTATCAGCTAGGTAAAAGAACTTCATTGTGTCAATGTTAGTGCTAATCAGCTCACTACCCAGGGCTCCAGTAGTCTAACAAGTATTTTATACTTGATATGTGTTTCAAAACTAATTTGTGCTGTCTCATAGATTTTCAGCTTCATATGCTATGTCTTCTCCTTCCATAACATACTGAAAATCAAGCTTTGGTTTGTGGTGCTATGCTGACAGCTCATTCCCTTTTAATTTTCTTTTTTCATGCATTACGTCACAAAACCGCACAAAAGATTTCAAGGGACCATTTGAATAAGGTATATAAAATGCATATAATAGATTTTTGGGTCCTGTGTCAGAGGATAATTGTTATAAAACAGCTTCTTTGCTTTCTTGGTGCAGTAGCAGTCCCTTTTTCATTTGAGTCATATGCTACGTTTTTGGTTGGTTGGTTGGTTTTTTTATCCTCTGTCTTGGTTTCTCCAAGCCTTCCGCTGCTTGGTTTATTTTCATCTCTGAGGTTTTGACATCAGGTAGACCAATTGATAAAGGTAATACCAAGTGGGTTTCACCTTCCATTCATGCTATTTTCCTCTCTTAGTGTTTTCAAAACACTTTTCAGTTATCATTAAGTGAGCCACCTCAGAACATACACATTAAAACTTACACTTGATAACAGTGCAGTATGGCAAAGGTAAAGTTCAAAGCTTTTCTCAGTTTCTTTGCTGTTCTTTTTTTCAAGACTGTTCCAGTTCCACCTTTTGGAGTTTTTTGGTCTTGCAGAGATCCTGCCTCCTAGTGCAGTTTCTGAGCATCTTTTGCTCTGAAAACTTTAAGTTCTTCTCATGTGACTTTTTTTCAGAAAGACACTGTGACAAAGTGCCTGGATGCAAATATATTGGTGATTAAGATAGGGAGCAAGTAAACAGCTTCTCTTTAAATAAGCCAATTTAAAATGTTTTTATCATAGGTCTTTTTTTTACTACCAGTGCTACGCACTCCTTTAGAACTGATTTTTAATTTCCATACTCTTGTGAAGATGGCTGTGAACAAGTACTTCAGCAACGCTCCTGCACATAGCACACTTTTGGAAACAGGCTAGAGAGAAGAGCTACTTATGTTCTCCTGCCCCTCAGCCGTGATAAGAAAGAAAAAGAAAACTCAGTCCAAGCTTTGAAGCAAACAAAACCCACAGAAAAAGAAAAAGAAATCTATGAACTCCTTCTTGTCTTCTTCCCAGGGAAATGGTGGCAAATGAGACCCAGGGCAGTAGGAAAGATTTTTCTCAGTGCTTCAGAATTATTCACTCTTCCTGCTTGTGGAGGTAAAACAGAGGGATGAGTACTAGTCAGATTTGCACTTAGGTGTGAAAACTGCTGCTCTCCAGTGACTGTAGAAAGAACCAGGGTTTGTCAGCAGTCTGAATCACTTAAAATTTTGGATGCCATGGTAGTCAGAAAGCCTAAATCATGCACCCCAGGTAGTCAGCTGAATCTAAAAATGAGATAAATAAGGGAGATAGGGCACCATAAATTCAGAGGACGCATTCTTTTCTATTTTAAATCTTCCAATCTGCCTGAAATCTATGCTGTGAGCGTAGTACATTGGTTACGTCTGCTGTGGGTACCAAGGCACCTTCTTGAAAGCATTTGCTAAATTACACAACATCAGAATGGGATTATAGCACCTCTCTGTTGTTTTAGCATTTCATTTGCAGGCAGAAATTGCTCTTATCTACTCATACACTATCAAAAATGTGGTGTCTTTTGTGTCCCACAGAAGTTACATGAAGGGAGAAGGTTCTTCCTCAGAACTCATCCTTTATACCGCAGGTATTTGAGCTTTCCAGACTGTTGGTAGCAGGCAAACATATATTACTGGTAGTGCCAGCAACTGTCCTCTAGTCTTAGCCCAACGTGGAAACAATTTCTCAGGGGTCCTGTAAATAATAGTTCTTTGGTATCATTTTTCCAAAAATAAACCCAAATCCCTCAGGAGACAATAAGCCAGCAGTGATTTTCACATTACTTTAGACAGTATCCCATTCATTGCTTGACAGATCTGTTTTTAATTCAGATTTCTACTTCTCCTTTAGCTCTCCTGTTGCAGGTAGACAATGGAATTTAACTCTTTGTGTCCATCAACCATGGCTTTATTTGCTATCAACCGGTTTCAGGAGGATATTCAGTAAAAAGCATAGACTAGGGCTGTCTGTCCTACACAGAGCACAGAAATTTTTTTGGGAAAAAAAACCCAAAATTAAGAAGACCTGACAGTAGTTAGTGTGAAGCCCATTTCAAGCACAGCAAATGTAAAAATATATCAGCCTGACTCAGCTCAAGGACACAGGACAGTAAATAGTAAGGAGACGGGAGAGGAAGCAATACGGTTCTGAGAAAAAAATGCACCCCAACCTTGTACATTTAAAAAAAATGTTCCCAAAGTGATTTTAAGTGATGCAAATTATGCCAGAGGCTGGCAAGTACTCAGAGATGGAGTAAAAACAAGTTTTGGAGAGCGACACTGTTAGTGCTATGAGCTCTGTGTGGCACAAAAGCAGTTTCTCTGAGGACTGATGGTTTGTCTGTACACGGTGAGGCTGCTACGACATCAAAGGCAATGTTAGGTCTCGTAGGTAGAATGAACCCTTCTTTCCAGCTGTCATAAAATCGATGTATTCCCTCTATGCATGCCCTGATAACTATACTGTAATCAACTTCTAGGAGAAGCAGTAACCAACTATTACATGAAGACAGCGATTGCGCCTGGCTGAATTGCTCTCTCTGGATACAAATGCAAGCCGTAGGTTCCCTAGTTTTTTTTTCTGCTCCTCACAGCAACAGGGATGCAGGTGTACCTCTCAGAAGAATTCCTGCCTAAGCTATCTGCAGCCTGCAGTAGTCTCTGCTCAGAAACAGATGATCCTCGTGCTTGTGTCAACAGACCTGCGTGGCTGGGCAAAATTAGTTTTCGGAGCAACAATTCTGAGGTGCCATCTGCAAAGCACAAGAATGCATCATACCATGAGAGTACAAAATATATGCATCTTCATCCAAGATGCTGGCCTATCTCGCCCTGCCATATGCTCCAACTGCTAAGCTAAGTTCCCATTCCTGAGTATGTGCCAAACAGTAAAAACAACATAACCCCTTGAGTTATATCCAGTAACGCAGGGCTACTGGATCTTCAACTGATCGTGATTCAGCAGCTGAAAATTCAAATGAAGATGTAATATTTATGGCTGATAGTCAAAAGTGAAGAGAATGAAAAAGTAGGAACCAGAAGAAAGTAATCTGGGCTAGGCTTCATCTTTCTCTTTCCCTCCCCTCCCGTGTTAGGCTCCTGCGTCTCACACAGGGAGAGGGAACTAATGAAAGAATTAAAGAAAGAGCATAAGCCAGCATCAAGTAAGGGGGAAATAACTGAAAGGTTGCTGAATTTAAATATGTTCCGATTCACTGTTGCTTCCTTATTGAGAATTTAAAAAAAAAATAAAAAAATTAAGAATGAAATTGATGGTAATTAACAGAAATTCAGATAATTGAGTAATCATTCCAAATTTTTATAGAAGTCATTAGAGAAATAGATGTTCCAGTCACTTTTAAGCCAGCTTAGAGAACCTAATGGAGAATTACAGCCCCCCCCCCAAAGCACACTGCTCTACCTTTGAAATCTCTCTGTTCAGAATGACCAGACCTGAACTCCATGTTTTCAAACCGGAAAAGATAAAAGTAAGCCAAAAGTACCTACTCTAAAGACTACTGGGGAATTAAGGTTGACTCTCAATCACATTTTATTCAAACTCAGTAGTGTGGGGTTACACTTTCACTGGAATGAAGGTTTAACAAGCACAAGAAAGAACCTTGGAGCAATAATTAGATAATTACAGAAATGCCATCCCTTTAAGTACCACTGAACTGCTCCCACAGGGGATTCACAGGAAGACCCTAGTACAAAATGAGTGGAAATCCAGCACCAGTGCTGAGAGATATCATCCTTGGTTCTACAAACACTCACACACATAAACAATTTCACACGGGGGAAGTCCAGGCTATGCTGGTTTTTACCTGTGCTCACCCCTGCACATAAGAAGTGCATTTTCTTCTTTGCTGGAAAAATCCTGCTCTGGTTACCAGACTTATGGATTCCTCATTTGCAAAGGACCAGAAGCTGTGTCGCTTCACTAGGAAAGCGGGCAGCGGGGTTCAGTGGGGGAAGGAACTTGGGTGATTAGGGCTGCTGGACCACATGAATGTCAACACCACCAAACCATCTTCCTCTCCATGGCAGGCACAAAGAGCTGGAAGGGCATGGGGAGGACAAAAGTAGAGAAGGAGCAAACTCAGAAATATGGCTGCACTTCGAGCCTTCCCGTGCCTTCCCCTGCTGCTGGCTACAGCCATTACCACAGAGCAGCTGCTGGCGACCATCAGCAGTAGAGCAGGCTGCCAGCCAGCCCAGTTTGTTTGCCCGGTGTCCAACACATGATTATTCTGTGGGATCCTGAGCAGGATAATAGCTTGTTCCTTGCACATCAGTGATATCCAAATATAAAACAAAGTGTTGTGTATGAAGCAGTGCAACTTCTGTGATCACTTAGCTTTGATGAAATCTTTCAGAAGGAAGTAAAGACCCGGGTAGGGGAAATGAGAGGCACACTTTTCAACAGGAGTAAACACCCAAATTGTATCACATTTTGCCAGCAGAAGTCAGTTTTATGCTAGAAATTTTCTTCGTACTACTTCTGGTTTTAATATGTGTTTGCCATCTCAGACACCTTGCATGTGTTGTCCTTGGCAGGACAAGGGGGAATGGATTAAAACTAAAGGAAGTAAGGTTTAGATTAGATCTTAGGGGGAAGTTTTTTACAGAAAGAGTGGTGAGGTGCTGGGACAGGCTGCCCAGAGAAGTAGTGGATGCCCCGTACCTGGAAGTGTTCAAGGCCAGGGTGGATGGGGCTCTGGGCAACCTTGTGTAGATCCAGACCTGGAGGTTGGTGGCCCTGCCTGTGGCAGGGGGGTTGGCGCTCTATGATTCTTGGGGTCCCTTCCAACCCAGACCATTCTATGGTTCTCTGATTCTATGATTCTATGATATGTCCCCCTTTTTACCATAAATCAGAAAACACGCTTTCATTCAACTTAGAAGCATTTAATTTCCTCTCAAAGTGTTCTGGAAGGACAAGCCCTCTTGGCTTTGCCATCTTAGTTTTGCCATCTTTACCTTAGTGCATCTCCAATGTCTTTGTGCAGGTCTGCATAATTCCCCAAGTCACACTCAGGGTAAAAAATGGTCAATGAAGAGAAAAGCTAGCAAACAGGGATCAGTTACATGTATACAATACAAAGGGTGTTATCAGAATCTGGGAGATGTTTTATATAGATATATCTTCTATTTCTGATCTTCTGTAGTTTAAGTAAGGCAATTATTCTCTGGGCTCTAGATACTGTGCAGAAAATTTGGTCTTTTTACCACCAAAGTGTGCTAGGTACACATCACTACTTTCAGCAGCTAGGTGATATGAAGTAGACATTTAGCCCTATCTCTTAAGATAAGAAATGCCATTTTTTGGGCATGACTTCAGTGACCATGGATGCTGTCATTCCTACTGTTCTAGAAAGGTATTTGTACAGAACCACTTCTGTCAGCACAAGCCTCCTCACGATGGTCTGCCTGGCATCCTGTTCCTGGACTGGCACGCCTGGAGACAACCAGAGCTTTAGCAGCATCTTCTTTGGTGACAGAAAGTGATGTGAGGTTTTAGGAGGGGGTGATGATCCAGTGTACCACTTGACACCAGCTTGATGCTAAGTGTGTGCATGCTCCTGTGCTATTCAGCAACCGCTTGAGTCCAGGCGTTACAGCTTGTGTTTAAATTGCTTGGAAGCCTGTCAGACTCAAGCACACGTTTCAGGGCTTTGTGAAATAGGATCCACAGTGATTAGGAACCCAGAAAACATCCCGAGTATAACCAGATTCTGAGAATTACCTTTTACTTGGACTTAACCTTTTTTTTTTGGGCACGGGACTGCAGAAAGTGGATTTGAATGCAAACATATCCAAGGGGTTTCTTTGTTCTGAATTCTCTGAGAACAAGTACCTTACATGTATGTATTTTTCCTTTGACATCAACTTTTCTACTGAGTGGTTAAGAGACATTAACCTTTAAATTTTAGGCATGAGACCAGTGCTCCCAGAGATGCCCATTAACTTTAAAATGTCTCTAGAGGGATTGTTGCACCATTTTAGGGAAATTGGCTGTTCACTCCACTTTATCCGACTCCATGGCACTTACAAGAGGGACCTGGATCCAGGTTGCCCACCACCAAATGAATTTAAAGTCATTTAACAGAGCTAGGAAGAAGAAATTCAACTAAAGGCTGATTCCCCTTCAGGAATCAGGCCAAGGATTGAATGCAATTGGCTTCACTGCACTACAGGATTTCCTAGGAAGAAATCCAGAAGTTCAGCCAGAAGGCTTGTTCTCCATCCTGCTGCTAAGATGCCTTGGGACAACTCACTATTTCCCTCTCTCTTTTTACATATTTTAAAAACAATCTATCTTGCTTACTTTGCAAAATACCCATCTGAGGGGGCTCATATTACTGTAGGAACTATTTAGACAGATAAATGGCTTTCCTCAGCAACACATATAAGAGAAACTCCTCCAAAAGCGAACATTCCTATTTTATATAAGCATCTCATACAACCATGAGCATTTCCCAGGACACACTTGTGTGGGGCAGGGGTTGGTTGTAATAGATCGACTGATCTGACTTTCATCTGGCTTATTCAGTATGCACAAGGGACAGACCCCATGGATGAGAAGAACCTCAACTGGGGTTCTTCATTTCCATTCTTGGAAATGCCTATGTGAACAGACAAAAATGATAGAATGGAACTAATGTCTATCTTCCCCCTTTTGTGATTTTAAATCTGGCTTAGGATAGGGGTGAATGCTGAGGATAAGTAGAAGGGTTAGTCCTGTCCTAGGCAAACAGCAGGGCATCTGGGGTTTTTCTTCTGGGTTTTGTTTCAGATTGCTGGTTTTTTTGAAGCAGAGATTCTATCAGATCATGTTCCCCTCTTCCAGGCACTTTTCACAGGCAGCAACACAGACACAAGACACACACATACACACATGTTGCCCCTCACAAACCGGTACCCTCTGCAGGACTCGATTCTGATGTGCAAGAGGTCAATTTTGTGCTGTTTATTCAGGGCTATTATGTGCTGTAATGAAGCACCTTTCCTCACTCCTGCACCCACTCTTACTAATAGGATTGGAAAGTGAGTATTTCCTATGGAAAGAATATTGATGATGGTGCACTTAACTGTGGTTCCTACACTGTCACAGCGTGTATGTGAGGGAGGAGGTTCCTTTAAAGGTCCTCTAATTCTTCAATTCTCCAGGATTTTCAGTAAGCGTAGGAAATAATTGCAGTGCAATATATTCTTTTGACCCATGAAGTAAATTAACCATAATGTATTTTGTAATTAAGAGATTAATTTACATTTTGTTGCATGAAAAAAATCTGCTGTGGCAATGATATAAAAAAATCCCAAACCGAAAAAAACCCAATTCAGATCTTAGACATGCAACAATTTCCCCAAGATTATTCCCTGTAAAGCTTCACAGTTCCTGGCTCAGTATCTGTATTTCAAGATTCTCTTTTTCTCAAACACTCATGCATCCCAGTTTTCCCTGGCATCTCTTAAATAACCACTACATATCTTCTTCCTTCCCCCCTCCTCCCCCTTGCCTTGCTACTAGGTTCTCTGCTCCTTTTTTTTCTTCCTTCCCTCTCTTGTTCTTCTGCCTCCAGGACCTCATAGTTACTACTTCATGCCCAATCGCTCCTATTCAGTCTTTCCTCCCTTTCTCTCTCTCCACTGGTAAGGAAAACTTACGAGAATGTGTATTCTCCAAGCACTCTTTTCATTTAAATGTGAAGAAGAGTCAGCTAAGCCTCTCTCCTAGTGAAGAATTGATTATTTGTCGGTAGAAGAAGTTTTTTATCTTTATGTACTTTGGAATAAATGATAATAAATGATAATAAATTATTTTATTGCCTTATGTTTTGGTTGTAAGAATAAGCATTTTGTGGGAAACCAAAAGCAAAATGGTGTCTGTCTAACACAACTCACAAACAAATGTTTGAGTGCTTAAACTCTCCAGCTGTGCTTTTGACCATACATTGTTTTCAAGTAACTAGTTTATTGGAGAAAACAGAAAGTTATGTTCCTCAAAACATGCAGAAAGGCTGCCTTCGAAGTCTTCACTGCTTAACTTTCAGACACACTTTCCCTGTGTCACACACCAATTCCCTCCCTCCCCACTTACATGCATATTCAATGGACCATATGCTTGATCTCAAATATCTCCAGGCATTATGGATCCTATTCATCAAGGAGTGGCTTGTACACTCATGAGCAAGGGGGGCAAAAAGAAAAAAAAGGAAAAAAAAAGGAAAAAAAAGGGGTCTTTTTCAAAGAGCATTTAAGAGGTTTCTGAGAAAGAAATCCCTGTATACAGTGACCAGTACACACCAGGCCGCAGTCCACTTTAAACTAAACCCACAGGTTTCTGCTGAAAACACACACAAGCATTAAAAAATTCTCATTATTTCACCATACAGGGGGCCTGTATAGAGACCTCATGAGGGATTTAAGCAGGAACTTACTGACAAACACAAACCTAGTGATCCCTTGGAATCTAAAGCGGTTTGTGGGGTGACAAGGCAGTCCCATCACCAGCCCCCTAGTACATGACAAAAGCAGAGGCAGCTCCAAAGCTGACACACCAACTGCCTCAGGATCTGCCATGTGGCCAGATGCTGTGTTGGGAATTTCTCCCTGACACGGCGACATATGGGCTTTGCATTGCCATTTGAAGAGCACGAGACGGACAGAAACAATCTGGAGAGGGTGGGAAATGGGAGACACGTTAGCTCGGTGCTTATGTTTGCTGTTTGGTTATTAGGAGGTGCTTAAATGCATCTTTGGCCTTAAGGCAAAGAAAAATCTTGACCTAAATGGTACTTGTTGTAACTCTATTCGTTCCAATGCAGTTAGTGTGGGGATTAACTTACCAACTTGTTTACTTCTTGTTTTTTAAAAACAAATTTGAAAATTTTCCCTGCCCTGCCTGTTGTCAGAGAAACATAGGCAGGAGAAACTCAGAATTATGCTTAAATAAAAATTATGCTACTGTGTAATCACACTTGGTTCTCAAAGCTGTGGTAATCTGTTCACTGCCTTGTCAAACCCAGATAGACTAGTCTCTGCAGCCCCATCACCTACTGCAACCAGACCCAGACAAAGCTAAGAGGACCGGCAACTGCCTTACAAGTGCTTGGAGGTGCTAGGTCCATCCCTTGCTCCATCATTATGAACTGCCTGCCATTGCAGTGCTGCACTGCTTTTTCCAGTGTGTGAAGAAGACACTATACAAGCAGTAGGCAAGCTGCTTGACACTGTGACTGCAAGGTAGGAACTCACTAGCAACATGTTTTTTTGCTGTTCTTCCTTCCTACAGTCTTTCTTCATGAAGGTCCAAGCCACTGATCTTGTATTCCTCCAAGAGATGTTGCTGTGCCAGCTAAGGCAATGCTGCCTTGGAGGGAAATGTGTGGAGGCAGCAGTGGGGCTGGAACTGCAAGTGGGAGAAGATGACAGGGCAGGAGGACCAGAGGAGGAGAGGACTGAGGACCACGTTCCAAGGAAGCATGTGGAAAGGAAAAAGATTCGTGTGGAAGAACTTGTGCACATAGGGAAGAACAGGAATGTAAATAGCACGGGGGAATGTTTGGGATATATATAATTTAAAAAAAAAACAAAAAAGAAAATAGAAAGGTAAGTCTCAGGAAAAGGATATAAATTATCCTGACTCAGAAGCACTGATAGAACACACCAGTGCTGAAGGGAATCCCTGAAGGTACCACATAAGGGAGTTTCAACAGCAGCAATATGCTATATTGGCTTTCATCCTTTTCAAGAGAGCTTGCTCTGATGGTTGTTAAAAGTAGTTCACGTAGTACCAGATTAAACAACCCCTGATGTGACAACTTCCTTCTTCCATTCTCCTCAGGGACCCTTCACTCACACATGGGCACACCCGCCTCCTGCAACTACACAGCCTCAGGGCACAGGCTGGCACGAGAGCCACCCCTGAGGCACCCATGAGACAGGAAACACGCTCTTCCTGCTGCTACAGCTGCTCTGCAAAATCCAGAGCTTGGAGAATCATAATCACTGCATGTGTATTGTCCCAGGTTGGTTATACAGCAAGTAGGGATTCCCCCATCCAGCTATTCCTGACCGAGGCAGCATTACGTGAAGGGAGGGAGGTAATTTTTCTGCACCAACTACTCCAAACACCATTTGCACGAAACATATCGCTCTCTGAACGCAGTGTGGTCTCCTGAGGTCCTTCAAGAAAATGGTGTCCTCCCTGTCCTGTTGCCCTTCCTGTACCCTCACTATTTGTATCTCACATTTGCTTGGTTTTTTCCCCCGCTGCAAGCGAGGTTTCTGCCAGTGGCATTGGTAAGCTGGAAAAAAAAAAAGATATAAAGAGAGGAAAATAAAAATAAATGAAAAGGGGGAATTACATTTTTCACCTTGTGCATGTGCTGCTTGAACTACAACAGTTGTACTTACAGATCCTGAATAAGTGCTTGACCTTTTCATTGTTTCTTCATTTATTGTTCTCTCAGTTCCACTTCCCACTCTCTGGGCTATTGCTTCTATTTAGATAGTTGCTCTTCAGCCTGTTTCTTCTTGCTTTGTTGAATTCTGACTCTGCAATCAGATGTTTGTGCAAAAGCTTTTAGTGCCAGTAGGGCTTGGACACAGATTTGGGCACATGAATGTCCCTGTCTTCAGTAGGGTCCTTGACTTTAGTTAAAAAAAAAAAAAAAAAGAAAAAAAGAAAGAAAAGAAAAAGCCGTAATATAAGGATACATTTTAATTAAACCATACACAACTCCTGTTGCAAGCACAAGGAAAATCCTACCCTATCTCCACAGCAGTGCTGCATGAAAACAGAAAGCATCCTTTCATACCTGCAGCTTTAATGGCAAGAGCCTCATAGACATAAACAATATCATTCAAAAACTGCGCTGCTTATACCTTCACCCTGTGAGTGGCTCCTTGTTGCGGGGCTTACAATGGATTAGTTTCATCTTAAAAAAGGAGATAGAACGATAACTCTTTGAGCGTGCTGAATGAGGTACTGTGAGCTTCTTGTGATAAGGACTTGGTATTCTTTGATTGGCATCAAACATCACACATTTATTTGTAGCGTATCAAGCGCGACAACGACATGGATGGAGATTGTCAGACTCTGGAAGACAGTTCCCAAAGAGACAGCTAAATATTTAAGGGCCACGTTTTCAGGTATGCTTGAGACTCCCTGATGAAATTGTGATCTCTGTTGCCCGCAGACTAGGATATCTCACCTTCTAAAAGGTGCATTGTGCTGTTTTTATAGCTCCTTTTCTCAGAAAGGCTCAGGGAAAGAGACCCACCCCTGAGAATTTTGGCCCATGCACCTTTCCCTGTAAAAGTATGAATGGGACCTAAGGTGTTTGCACTTCCAGCTCTGGGTGCAAGTTCAAACTGTGAACCCACCTGTGGGCTTAGGCCAGATCTAGAGCAGCCAGAGATGGGAGCAGCTGGAGGCAGAACCTTTGGGGGTTTTGTTTGTGCCCATCATATCCTTTGCTTTTACTTCCAGGCCAGGTTGCTGCATAAGGGCCAGCTGTTCAGCCCAAATTCAGCCAACACAGATGGAGGCTGCTTTCCTGGCTCCCTCTGAACACCTGCCCTCAGGTGCATTACAGAAGTTATATGAAACTTAAAAGAAAAAATGTTATGGCTGAGAAGGATTTTATCCATTCTGTCATTTTCTGTAGAGTGTGGAGAAGGAGGTTGTGATATTTTGGCTCTAAAAGCCGCTTTTTATTTTATTACCCGGGCATTGCATTATAACATTCCCTGGAAAAACTTTGTTCAAGAAGTTTGGAAAGAAGGAACTTGGGTTCCTTACCTAAAGAAAAAGCATCTCCCGGAAACATCCTTCGGATTTTTATCATGCTAATGTAGTGTTTGTTGGACAGTTTGGAACTAAGGAAATAAGTGAAACTGCCATTCCAGTCTATATGCTGAATCTGTCTGAAATGGGAAAATATAAATTCAGCTCATTGGTTAGAAACCAGAAGAAATATGCTTACAAAGAGCTAGCAAAATCCACTCTGCAAGATAGCTTAAACCCACTGTTAAGACAGCTCCACTAATTGCAGTTGACTTACAAGACGAGTTAATGCGTTCCACTAAATTAGAAGCAGTCAGGAGTTTACTGGGTAAAAATACTTGGGTTTGTAATACCCCCTGAAACTCTTTCTAAAAAATTCTGCTGTAATCTTTCTTTCTTTTTTTTTCCCTTCTCTCTTTTTTTTTTTTTTTGTTTCCAAACATATGCTTAGGAATTCAAATAGGAGATTTGCATTTGGCAGCCTAGGTCCTCGCTGTTCTGGGCCTCAGCTTTGCAGTTTGGTTTTGCCCAACCAGTAGCAAATGGAGCCTATCTACTGAACAGTTCGGGCTGAAGGAGAAGCAGCTGCTCCCTGACACGGCTCTCTACAGCACACAAATCTTGCGCTTTTGCAGAGGGAGAACAAATACTTGCAGAAAATACACATGGAGTTTGATGTTCAAGGGGTATAAGATTAGGTCCGGTGTATTGACTAGGGAAATAGCCTGCAGGCCTTAGGCCAGCGAGGCTGCTTGCCAGTGACTTCATTAGGGCTTTTGCCTATGAAAGGGTTGCCTGTTTGGATCCTGGAACCTTGCATCAATACGTCATTTTGTGTGACTAAAGTAAGCAGAATGTGTCCAAAGCACTGGCCAGTTATGGACCTCAATCTGCCTCCGTTAGCAGGCGATGTTGCTCTTAGGGAATCAGGATTTGATTTGATCCGAGCCTCTTTTCAACAGGACTTTCATCACTGACCTCAGTTGCCAGAGTGCCCCACGCAGAGGTCCCTATTCTCTCTTATATATTCCCGCAAAAGACACTGGCAGCTGATCTCCTTCACAGACTTTGTCCAGGAATCCCAGAAACCCTAAAATCTTTGCAGATTTCAGGCACTTTACATCTTCGTGATAACCCTCCCTGCTCTCCACCCTTGTCCCACGGCAGCAGGGCACCCACAAAGCCATGACACCGGTGACTCCCAGAGCCCCTCTGTAGGGAGGGGAGAAAGGGAGGAATAGGGTGTTGTGGCAGATGCATGAACTTTTCACGCCTGAAGGTGTAAATTTACATATTCACACTGCAAAAACTTTAGAGAGGTGGTTCTAGGGTGAAAGACAGGGAATGCAGCAAACAATCATCTTGGTCTTCAACTCTCTCTGAAACCATCAAGTCAGTAGTAGGAGGGATGGACTAGTTTGGTGGACTTAATAGAATTCCTTCTGGAGTTGCAATTTTGTCCAAGAGCACATAGAGAAAGCAAAAAAGCCTAAGAACCAATAAGTTCTTCGAGTCCCCAAATTAGCACTGCTCACAGATATGTGCAGCATCCTAATTCATGTAGGATGAAACAATGAAATGCAAGAATTTGAATTTTCTGCTATTTACTAATAAATAAATAAATAAATGTAGCAAGCATTTCACAGGTCTGTGACAAAATATCCCCCTTCTGCTTTTTTCTGGCACTACATATTTTTCTCTCTTATTTACTTTCTTTTTTTTCAGAAAAACATGGAGAACAGGCATTTTAGTTGCCTCAAACTAGCAGCATAAAAATCTTTGTTGAAGGACAAATTGAAAGCAATTACTCTACTAATGAGAATAAATGGAATTACTTCTGGAGACTTCATCTATAGCTCACAGCACAGTAGGTCTAATGATTTCTGGGAATTCATTAAGTATTTGTGTCATTATAAACATGCTGTAAGTGCCACAAATGTATATTTATTACTCTGCTGAATCAATGTTGATTTGATCAGCTTACCTTTGACATCAGCATTTCATAAATTTCTTAGTCATTTCCCCGTGATGACCTCACCAAAAAAAATGCTCTAAAGCAGCGCTAAGCCCTTTGAATGCTTCTCATCCTTTCCATTGTGCAGGCCTGATCCTAAAATCTACTCTTTTTCCTTTCCCGATCCCCCCTTTTTCCTCTGACCCTATGTGCTAAAATTTCAAGTTAGCTGCATTTATCAGCTTACCCCTTAAAACACATATCCTCGCAGGGAAGGGAAAGGACAAGGAAAAAAACAGAGAATCTATTTTTAGCAGATGTTTCCTAATTGTACAAACTTTAGCGGGGGTTATTTCTCTCTCTCTCTCTCACCCCCACCCATTTTTTTTTCTCTAACACACCCCCCCCCACCCCTCCCTTGCCCTCCCCT
>VZTU01004432.1:374505-413833 GCA_013400835.1 Zapornia atra | reverse complement strand
GAGGAGAAGGAGGAGGAGGAGGAGGGAAGGGGGGCATCTTTCCCAAGACAACTTTTTCAGAGGCTGAGGACCTAAAGCAAGTGCGGTTTTTAAGATCAGGAGGTGGGTGAATTTTCTAGGAGCTGGGCTGTGTAGCTTGAGGTGCTTCTACCAACAGGGAGCACCTCCTACACCACACAAAGATTTGGTCTCATTTTGAAACCTGAATTTCTGAAACAATGCCAAAGACCACCCTCACCACAAACGCAGCTTGTTCAGTGACTACACTTGTCCCTGGGAAGTACATCAAAACTGCCTGTTGGAACCATCGCAGAAGTATGACGCATTTCCAGTCTCCTGCATGAAAGGTGGCGGCAGTAAGGCAACATCACACATACGCATCAACCCCTCCTCTGGCAAAACCAGAAACACAAACAACAGGAGCTTCATCTTGAGAGCTCCCCTTCCAGGGAATACCTGTGAGCAGAGGGAAAGCAACAGAGCTACGTCTTTCTGCAAACATGAGACAGGTTGGTTGTCCTGTTCATGTACTCTGGGATGTTGTCTTCACTGAAATCTAAATGCAGTGTTGCCTTCAGTCTACCTTCTGGGATAAGTGGCTAGACTTTTCATGGTCCTTCCTAGTTAATACACTAATTAATTAATTCTAACAGTATTACTCATCCTGGCCTATTTGACTCCTTAGTCTGACACTTTCAAAACAATCCAATTTCACCTACCACCAGAGCTATCCCAGCTCAAATTGCTTCTCCCAGGGATGTAAAATATGTGCAGGACCTAGCCAGAAGGAACTGTTCCAGAAATCTTTTGGAGAATCTTCCCTAGAAAAACACAAGAGGATCACTAGAAACAATTTTCACTGAGTAAGGACATGTTTCTTTCCTGTGATACCGTAAAGAGTTAGAATTCACAGAATCACAGAATCGTAGGGGTTGGAAGGGACCTCCAGAGATCATTGAGTCCAACCCCTCTGCCAAAGCAGGTTCCCTAGGACAAGTCACAGAGGGAGGCATCCAGACGGGTCTCGAATATCTCCAGAGAAGGAGACTCCACAACCCCACTGGGCAGCCTGTCCCAGGGCTCTGTCATCCTCACTGTGAAAAAGTTTTTCTGCATATTCACTGTGTCTGTGCCTTGAAAGTTCTCTGCAGGAGGGTCCTCCACATACCCTGGCAGACTCAGGTGGGATTCAGGCCCACAAAGGCATTTTAAGCTGTCTAAATTCAAAATTTTAATACCTGCTTAGGGACTGTCTAGCCCTGTGGAAACATGGGTGTTTGCAGGATTCTCCCACATTACACTAAAAGATGTCAGGCCACTTGCTCTTCTGCACTGCGTGGAGCTGTTTGGCAAATGGCTCCTCTTATAATTTACTTTGCAGACGGTCCTGGAGTTCCTGTGAAGAAAGTCTTGATACAGTCTTGGAGTAGAGGGTAAGGGAAGCAAAGCCTTTGTTAGAGCCAGCTCTGTTTTCTCATAGGACCCTGCTTTGTCTTTTGTAGCCAAAGAGGATGTGGGGATATCTCCTGTAAAACTGGCACAGAGAAATGAATGAACGGCCCAGATGAATACAGGGAATGGACAGGGCAGACTCCGTGAGCCTCTGCTTCTCTTGGGCATCATGTGCTCATGCAACCTGCATCTGACTGGAAAATTCACCCAGCCCAGCCTGACATCACTCTGTTTATACCCCAGTCAGCAAGATGTGCAGATGGCATGGTCTGAAAAAGGTTTCTGAGTAGATGATCTGACAGCACTTCCACAGCAGTTCACGTCAGCTGTGAGGTATCCAGTTAGGCTTTCTGCAGGTCTGCTGGACTTTTTTGGCCAGAAGTGGCTCCATCCCTGCCTGGCTGCAATATGAAACACTACATTTTGGAGACAAAGAGGAAAGTGCATTGGAGCTGTACCTAACCAGCAAGGCAAGGCTGCAGGCTGCACAGTGCAGAGAGTCACTTAGTGGCATGGCACACAAAGAGTGCACCACAGCACAGTGAGTCCTGAGCCAAAATGTCACTGGAACCCCCTTCCATGTAATGCCCTCCAAGCCCAGGCCATTTCGATAGAAGAGATCAAACAACACTCAGTGATGGGCTTAGCAGGCTGAGCAAAGTTGCCTACCAGGAGTGTAAGGTGTCTGTATATCAAGATCCCTGCAAAATGCAGCAACAATGTCTGTCCAGTATGTACCATGCTCTCCTATTCCTTAGGAAATGGGGGGCTTAGGTGCACTCTTTCCTCTGGCTGAGAGAAATCAAACTCATGTCTCACTCTTCCTGAAGGGAAAACCAAGCTCTGTAGAGTTCTATGTCCTCAGGCAGGAAAGGTGGGGACAAGGCAGATGCTAGCACTCAGATCTTTCTTTGAAATATAAGTAGAGCCCAGGTTTCCCCACTCAGCCCTTACAGAGTCAAATTCCTTCTCTCTGGCATGCCATGGAAAGTGAATGCTGGGATACCCTCTGTGGCAATGCCCCAAGTTAAGCAGTAGGCACATCCTGGGAACAGGAGCTACATCTCCCCAGTAAGAGGAGAGGCTAGAGCCTTCTAAATCCTGGATGAATGCACTGGACAGTAGACACCTATAAAGAATTATATAAGACACTGACCGTGTCCTACATTTAGAAATGTATGCTATTTGGTTTTATTTTGGAAGAAGCATTTTAGCCTCTCACGATTAGGGGGGTGAGTGAGGGTGTACACATAGGCAGGCAGGGCTTGACTCCCCCCAGGGTCAGGTGCCTTGGGGAGCACCTCACTCTGATCCTTCCACTCTTTCTGCTGGTAACGGCCAGTAGTGTGGGCCATCTTGGCATCTCACATGCACTGTGTGGGGTCACGTAGGGGCATGGCACAAAGGTTCAGGACCCAGCTATGAGGAAGAGTAGGAGATGGGAAGGGGTTCCCCATAGCATTTGTTTCTTTAAAGACTTCAAAGAGAGAACCTGGAATTTGGTCCTCACTTCCCCCAGGCTCAAAGAAGAATGGCATTAAACTTATGGATGAGATATACAGTATTTCTTCCTAAAGCTTGGGCTTTTGGCTTCAGATGACTCAATGGAGCTCTGAACATTAAGGAAATGAAAAATGAAGTGTCCTCAGGATCTAGAGAACAACTTGGAAACAACCACCTTCCTAACATTAATATCAGTCAGCCAGCAACAGTTAGTACGTCAACATCAAAAAGTACTTAAAAGTACTGTTGATTAAAAAGCTTGTAAAGAAATTTTTGTTTTGTTTTGAGACTTTTAGATTCCCATCCCAGGTTTTGTGGCTCTCAACTTGTATCTGCTGAATGGCAAAGCTTGTGAAACTTCTGACTTCACCATGGCCAGGAATGTTTCGTGGGTCTCCTACTTTGGAGCTGGGGGAGGCTTCCCTCTAGGTTAAGGGGCTGAGGCAGGGGTGGAAATCTTCAACCAGGAGCTCTGGGGACAGTCAAGGGGGAAATCACCTCACAGAGTAACAAGAGGCATCTGATATTTGTGGATTTGCACTGAAGACCTGTTCCCCATTCCCTCCTCCAGCCCCTGCAGCTCCATTGAGTCCTCCCCAACCAGGACCCAGGACCTAAGGGGTTGTGGGGACAGCTTGAGTGTCCCTCGTGGCTCGTTAGCAGCTGAAGAGGTGAGCCAGGAGGAAGCAATCCTATCCCAAGCCACAGTAATCTCCAGCTCCATTTCTCTGTGAGACTCCTTAAGTGCTGCAGCCTCCCTGATTACTGGTGTCAAACTGACAAGAGTGCATGGGCTGGGGCTAGCAGGGACACTTGGTTTCCTGTTGTCCCTCCTGCCTCCAACTCCCCCCTTGCCAGCCCTGAATTCTCAGAGAGCCAGCAGTGGGGATCCCTGCCTGTGCCAGATCATATTCCCTTCTCCGTCCTCACTCCGCTCTCATTGGAGATGGTGGCCATGAGCATGCCAAACAGACCACCTTGCTTCTTCATTTGGGCCTGGGCAGTTTGTAGCAACCAGTGAAGTTGAGGATGCAGAGATTTTGCTGAGCACTGCCTGGAAAACAAGGGCTTCCTCCCTCCCATGTCATCTTCTCTGCTCCTGGCCATGCAAACCAGCAGCACCTCCTGCACGTGCGTAAAGCACCCCAAGATCATGCCACTGTTATCTGCCCTCTCCTGAAAGCGTGGGGGTGAGCTGTGCTGCGTGCTGGGGGCTGGGAGGCAGGACTGGTGCTCTTTCATCTCCACTGCAGGCCATCACATTCTTCTGCTGCATGAAGAGAAGGTGTGAGTGTGTGCACGTGTGTGTGCCAGAGCAGAACCTGTGACACTGCTACCCTCTCTCTGTGCAGAGTGGGTCAGGATAGGGGAGGGCATTGTTTAGTCTTTCCCCTTTGCACTGGCGTGGGAGCGGGGGAGATGTTGTTGTGCTGGACATGGGGCTGCCGTGGGCTACATTAATCTCCATTTTTGCTGTTCCCTGGAAAAAGAGGGAAAGTAAAGATACAGTGTGTGGTGCATTCTGCCTTAAACAGAGCTTATGGCAAAGGCACAATTCGTTTTCAGCCCTTTAATGAGCCACTTGCCTAGCTCCTTTCTGCAGGAAGGATGGGATTAAAAGTAATTTAAAATTATCAATGTTTCTCTGGCATTTCACTATCAGCCCAGCCTTTGGTATTCAAGAAGAATCTAACTAAAAAAAAACCCTCCTATTTTCCAAAAATATTGCAAGCCAAATTTTTAATTATTATGTGGATGCCTATTTCTCATACCACTCACTTAGAAAGCTGCCCGATGAAACGTTTCATTCCCTATTACAAGCTGCTGAGAAAATGCTTGAGATACATTGAAACATCAAGCTTTCAGATGACTGCAACTTCTCTCAAATACTATTAAAGACAACCAAAAATGTCTCCATTAGAAATACAAAACCATTTTGTGACCAATCTTCTCCTAGGAAGGTATATTATAGTTCCAAAGTCAATTCCAGCTCTGGTTTAGTTGTTTTTCTTTTTTTCCCCAGATATCTACTAAATTGTATTGTGAGAAAAGTATAAAGAATTTTGATTTCCATTAGATTTTTATTTTAATCACCTAAAAATCATTCTTATGGAAATGAGAAAGACAAAAAGATTCCCCAGGGACTGAGAAACTTCACTGATTTGCATCATTAACACTGAAAAGAACTTGCCTGGAAATGGCCCCTTCACGTTTTCTTTTATTTACATTTCCAGACAAAAATAAAATTAATTTCAACAAGAAGGTTTCTTCTAGACATATCCCATTTTCATTAGTCTGGCTATTAAAACATGAATATAGCTTGCTGTGCTTTGATGGACTGATTTACTCTTTGTTATACTGGATTATTTTTTTTTTAAAGTTTTTACCCCATTTGTAAAGGGTTTGCAACACGGGGACTCTCAGTGATCATTGATTGTATTAGCATTCATAATTAACACCAGTAATTGTTAAGACACTTTTTGAACAATTACCATTTGCAGCTCAGAATGAGGGAAAGGTGACACTCATTTAACTAAACTCTGCAGTTTTCATTTAACAAGCCTGTCCAAGCATAACCAAATAAAAAAAAAAAACCAGAGAACACTAAATATATATTTAAATGCAGAAAAATTTTCTATGACAAAGTAGTTCTTTCAAGGCTCAAATCAAAATTTTAAACAGTTTACCTTCTTTGTGTCTTCTAAAGAGTTTTATGTAACAAACTTTCAGTGTCATCACTAATAGCAGTTCATGCCAAGGATTACTTTCTTAAAACTGCTACTCAAGCCTTGTGATTTGCAGTACACTTCTTATTACAGGATACATTATGCAGAAACCCTCTGCTATGTGATGGGACATGGCAACCCTGCTGTGAGAATGCCTATCAGCGCTTCTTTTAAGGCCCTTTCTCAATTGTCAGCAAAGTATTTTTTAAGGTTAAAAGGTGTAAAATTATTCTGAAATGCTTTTCTGACCTGTCGCCTATCACTGCAAAAAGCTATAGTTCATTTTTTTTTCCTCTAAAATTGTATTTTTTAAATGTGATAATATTATAAGAATAAAGCTGGTAAGAGAAATATAGTTTTCTATGCTTTTCATGATATTTTTAATTTTTTTTTTCCTAGTACTGATACACATTAAGATTGTGGGTCCTTTTTTATCTTTTATTTTCTTCATTAAGATTCTTCCTTTCCTGTGAGTCAGTTACAATGTGCAATTAATGAGAAACCAGCAATTTAAAAACAAAATAAAATCTTTTCCTGGATTGTACAAATGAATTCCTGAATCATATTCTCTAATGTAAAAGTCAAATGCAGTCGGGTCATGAAGCAAAATCTCATTACACTGGTATATAAAGCTCACAAGATGTGTCATTCTTCGAGTGCTACCTGTACTTTGATTGAAACAACATTGAATATTAGCAGGAAAACTAGAAGGCGGCTTCTATTCTTCAGACCAGTGGCTGGCTTTTATGGGTTTGCAAGCTGCTTAACTCTAGATTTCCCAGGCTATGTGCACAATTCAAGGTCAATGATCCTATAGTTTTAAATCCCATGCACAAGAGGTTACCATCTCCCATTGTCGGTAGCTTAGGATTTCCAACGGCAGCTAGCAGTTTATGTGCTGGTAAAATGCTGGAAGGGATCTGAAATCGCTTCACACTAAGTTTCATGGACTGTTCTGTAACAGAGTCTCAGAAACCTGTGCTGGAGAACTCAGCCTTGTAGTAAAGAAGTATCAGACATGAGGAGCCTGATTATCTCATCTGATATGCGATACATGCACACAATGATGTGAGCTGCAGCTGAAGCCAAGAAGTACAAATACGTGGTGGAGAGGAAACAGATGCTGTGCTAGCTTTATTCATGGAGTTGTGTGGCCTCTACCTGAACATCAGTGTGATTATGCCCGAGACTATGGCATGGCTAAAAAAGCGACAAAAGCAGTAGGAAGGTATCATCATGTTGCACTCAAGTATCTAGGAGGATTTGTATCAGTCCTCTCCAACATGGAGTTACCTCCTTTTCCTGCCAACCCACCTATTAGTCAGGGCCTCCAGTAAGGTTTGGTTGCTGTATCCTTCAACCTGTCAGTGATGAGAAGCAGAGCTCTCCACACTCAGGTGTGCAAGTTGGGCAACTGCTGTGTTCTCTGACGGCACTGGCAGAAGAGAGAAGGAGTTTGTATGTTCTGCTTCACATTGATTTTATCACAACCTCTGTATTAACTAACTGTATGACATCAGCATAAAGTATAATCTTAACCTGCTCATTAGTGCCACCTTGATGACCAAAGAGGAGAGGGTTGCCGCTCATGCATGCATAGATGATTGGACCACATATTTTTGGCACAGCCAAGTGTAGACTGGGAGGACTGTCCTGCTGCACAGCAAGCATCCCCCACGAGTCTGTATTTCAAGAGGCATGTCCTGGCCCAACACCCCTTAGAGCTCTTCTCCCCTGTGTCCCGTGTAGAATAGGAGCAGGGCTTAGCTGCACCCTGCTCTGGGTGGCAGGCACAAGTGCTTAGACCCTGGATGTCAGGGCAGAAAGCACGGTACAAAGCACAAGGCAGTGGAGCACACATTCTCTACTCCAAGGATGATAACCATCTAGCCAGCAGTGACTCTCCAGCACCTAGAGAAGTTTGCAGATTCCAGAACACCCCCCTCCCATGAAAGGCTGCTTTCAGTAATGCAAGACAGAGTGATTCCATCAGACAACAGACCAATAAATCTCTAAAATTATTCCCAATGATTTTAGCCTCTGTGTTTAGAAGTTGCTAGCAAATACAAAGTGTAAGCAAGGTCATTGTTGCCTAGAACAGATCACAAAAATCTTAATAGTGAAAAATTCTAGTTAACATTGTTATAGATGTCACAGGATGAGGTTTTAAGTTAGACCCTAATAAACAGAGTGACTGTTTTTTGAAATATATATATACAAAGTAAAAGAAAATAAAGCTATAACACTGAACAGTTTCTATTACTCCCTATCAATCTTCCTGTAGCTATTCTGTATGTACATCAGCCTACTCTTATCTCCTTAAAACTCCATTTCTTCCACAAGAGGAAATCCAAGGAACTTGTGAAGTGAAACCCACCTTTGACTCTCTCTAAAGACTGTCCTCAGAGAAGGCCATTGCATGTTCATACTGTGTGTTTTTAGGAAAGTCCAGACATGAAGAAATCTGTTTGCTGTCTAAGCACATAAACTAATGCCCTCAAGTCTTGCTTCTGCAAAAATTTATTCATGGGTTTAACTGTAAATACGTGAGCAGTCCCTCACACTTGAGCATTTACATAAACGTATATATAAAGTGTGTGTATAGTCATTGTCCTGGCCTAATTCCAACATACCGAGGTTACAAAGTTACTTAGGAACAAAAATAATGAAATAGTCAACATGATGCTAGCCAATTCTCTGGGTTCAGACTAAGACCCTTTTTAAAAATCACTTGAAACTGGCCAGACTGTCGTCATAGATGTCTCAGATGCAGTAGGATTCATCTGTTTTAACATTTAAAAGTCATCTGTCTAGATCTAAAATTAGGGTTCCTTTATCATCTTGAAAAGAAATGTGCATATCCAGAGGCTCTTATTCTCACACTCAGTGAGAAGGTATTTAGATTGTGATTGTCTATCCTTGGTGACAAAAACCAGTTCACAGACTAGGATTTGGAAAATGCATACAAGGAGCTGATGCTACATTCTGTTACTTCTGCATCCAAACTCCAGCTCTCACCTCTGGATAAGTGAGGAATAAAAGGCAAGGTCTTGATGTCGTTTTTAACACTGTCTTCATAGCCTTTTCTATGTAATCATTCCCATGAAGTTACCACAATGGAGACTGGGCATAGGATCAGTCCTCAGGACACAATATTTCAGAGTCACTAGTCAAATGTCTGTAAAATCTTGAAAATTCTCCTTTTTGAAGCATCCACTGAACCCAATGGGTGGTTTTTTTCAGGAAGTCTGGATTGTAGGCATCTGTAGGAAGCATGGTTCTACACTATGGAAAGATTAGGAGGGTCTGTGTTCACTCATAAGACCCAGAAGACAATTGTGGCCTTAATCCCAAATAAACAGAAATCCTGCTACTGATTGCAATGCCACAGGGTGGCATTAAAATATTACCAGTTAATACCAAGGCCATATTTTGGCCCCTGTGTCAGGACTGTGACCTAGTCGTAATAAGAGACAGTTCACAACCCTGCAAACCAGCAGCACGAGGACAAGGAGGTTCCTCAAAGGTACCACTGCAGCCCATAAAGAAGTTGTGTCAGGTTCCCTTGTGGAGGGTCATGCCAGGGAGCATGAGCTTCCTGCTCCTGTATCTGCCTAGGATGGTGGAGGAATTTTGTAGATTAAGCAGGATCCTTTGCTTGCCCAAAGTGGGATATTGAGTACCTGAGCTCTGTCTTGCCTTGGGACTGCAAAGAAAAGAGAGAAGCTCCAGTTCCAGCCATTGTTTTCCAAAGCAGGGCTTTGGTAAGGAAGAATCACAGAATTATCAAGGTTGGAAAAGCCCTTCAAGATCATCAAGAAGGGACATGTTTCCAAGTGTTAACAGGGGCAGGCAGGTGTGAGGAAAAGAAACTCAGTCACATTCATTAGAGCTGTGTCCAAGACAGATATATGCAACTATTGGGTTTTGAATTTCAAGGTGCAAATTAAATAAATGGCCAAATGACATAAGACATTGACAAGCCCATTTTAATATCCAAACAATGAATGCTAGAACAATACCCAGGTTTTTTAAATGTTCTGATTTCATAATCTAAAATATCACATTTTTTGCTTAGGAAAAGACATTGATTTCAACCCAGCATCTCTCATACACAGTTAGCACGAATACATCTTTTTCACTTCTTGCACAAGACAGTAGATTTTTCTAGGCACTGTGCAATGTGAAATAAATACCCCACTTTTCTGTGCCTTTTCTTCCCTTTGTTCTTCTTGTTTTCCTTTATCAAGTATTTTCATACTTTGAAAAAGAATCCTATATTGCTGGAATAGAAGGCTTGGTTGTTTGGTTTTTTTTTTTGCATACTGCACTAACAAGTCATTAAAATATAAAAAAAAGCAGCAACTTTGTTATCATTGTTCCAAAAAACTTGAAGTCAAGCAGAGGGTGAGAGGAAACAAAAGTTTTAGTATGCTTTTAAAGCCTCAGTGGGTTTCCATATACATACATATGCATGCAAAACATATAGATATACATATAAAATACAAAGAAATCAGATGAGGTAATAGCACCCCCTTCTGAGAGTTAGGACCAAAGCTTATGCCCTCACTTTAAAAGCAAATCAAGACACTTTTCATCATGGCATCATGGTGCTACAGCTCTTTGATACGCAGCTCCTACTTCATCTTTTGTCCTACTGTGCTAAACTAGAGAGATGTGCGCACTATTTACTTGGCATTTATCCGCTCTTCCCTCTGTCACTGCATGAACTGCTTCATTACAAAGCAGCAATTATAATCTGGAGGTAGGAAATCCACCAAAAAATAATTTCCTCAGCTCACCTGTTCGATTATTCTGTGTATACAACAGTCCTTGAACAGACCATTTCTGATGTGAGAGACAGTGGCTTCAGCATTTGCGGTCAGGTGGTGGGTGGAGGAAGGTGTGAAGGGCCACCGTAACTCAGCAGGAATATCACTGCATTCTTCAGCCACTCAGTTTTCCTGGGGCTAGAACTTCATCTCTTTTAAAATGGGCACAGCCTCCTCTTCCCCTATGCTCTCTGCCCCCCCCAGTCAGTAGTTGGGGTAGGAAAGAACCAAAAGCCCATCTCCCTTTTGCAGCAGCAAAGGCTCAAGAAGTAGTGTCTGCAACACCTAACAGGATTATACCTGGAGCCATTCCAGTATTTACAAGGCCTGTGGTAAGGCTCTTGATGAGCCTTCCTTACCATGCACCTACACCAGCAAACATTGGCTCTGTTCCTCCCCTTGCCAGGCAAAAAGTTTGACCTCCTTACCAAGAGAAGTGCATTTCCCACAGTCTAAATAGAAAACCAGACCCAGATTATTTCCTGCCTCATCCATCCTTTCCCAATAGCAAATTTCCCCTTGAGCAATTTAATCGTATTGGGAACAAGAAGACTCTTCCCCCAATTGCTCAACACCACATGGGCTCAGTTACACAGCAGAGTAAGGGCACAGCTCTTGTAACTCAGCAAAGAGCAGTCCTGTGAACAGCTCGGTCCCGTTCCACTACAGGAGGCTTTAGAGGCATTGAACCACCTGGGAAGCCTGCAGCTCACCAAGCTCACCAGCCCAGAGCCAAAACAAATCATATTCAATAACAGTAAACACACCACAAAACCTTCAGAGATTAATTGAGGGATCTAGCCAGGGTCAAGAGTCAAAAGGAGAATGTAACAGTGCTTCTCAAATTCCCACCTCTCACTGAAAACGGGTTTGTGGTATTTCTCAGCACACACTCTGGCTAAACAGTAGTTTGCATAGATGTTGCTCCAGGAAAAAAACAACCCACCCTTCTGTAGGGTCTGCAACAAAACAGCTAAGGAGAAAGCAGAACAGCATTTACTCTTTTTTTCAGCTGCAAAAGAAAGAAAAGTGTCGGATGAAAGGTGCTATGCTCTAAGGAAAATAGTGAAGCAACTCTTCAACTTAAAGCACAGAAATCCACATGACACTGAGCTATGTATAATTTACCATGACAAATCAGTGCTCTAGCAGAAAGAGTCACAGCATGTGAAGAAAAAAATTAGCACAAGCTGAAGATAAGATAGACACCATTTTCTATGTTCAGTGCCATAAATTTAAAAAAAAAAAAGTAAGCCCAACAAATAGAAACAAAACCCAGTAATACTGAAAGGGACAGGAGCTCTTCCAGGATGTGTATAAAGGAACACACCACAGAAATTCAACATGGGAATATCATAGTGTCATGAGGAAAATGCTACATCTGAAGCAAGTGCACAAAAATCCACCTGATAATGCTGAATCTGAAGGAAGAGCCTCCAGAAGAGCTTTTGCAACCCAAAACCTCTAGCAAGCAAGATGCCAAACTACATATGAACAATGCTCCTGAGATAAGAACTTATGAAGTAATTATACCGTACCTAAAATAATTACAGTACCTAAAAGTAGAAATAATCAAAGTCCAAACAACAATTTTACTTGGTTTTGACTCAACACTTTTATGTGTAGGGCTTTTGCATGTGACTAAAAGCCACCTGCACACTCAGTGCAAAAATGAGACTAATTTGGGTGAATGAGTTCAAACGTTGCCTACACAGTTGGGATCTTTCAGGTCAAGGGTAGTAAGCTAATGCCCAAATTCTCAAAAAGGCAAACACATAGATCATGATATTCATAAATTCATACAGAAAATAAAATAAAGGAACATGAATGGACAAGCATATACATTTTGTTATAGATTTCTTTAAAAATAGTTGCTGGTGAATAAGGATTTCTATTACAAATGAATAATCATATCTTTAGTAATTCTGCATTAATTTTGCAAACCTCAACCTCATCCAATAGGATCTCTATCTCCAGGAGCTCCTGTGAACGAGGCACCCCCCAGCATCTGGAAGATTTACAATTTATAGAAACTTACAGGAAGGATGACTGACTGAAGGCAAGTCACGGAGAGGGTTAGGAAAAGAGAAGAAACAGTGTGAGACAGTGTGTGAGAGAGCAAGCCAACTTCACTTTCTCTTATGTAAAGTGAGGGGAATTAACACTTGAACTTAAGTTTTGTGGTGAGTCCCTAGTGTCACACTCAGTCAGGTTTTCTCACTTTCCTTCTGTACTTTTCTTTTGCTTTTCTCCTTTTCTCTTACTGACTCCATATTGATATTAGAAACCTATATTCTAGATGCAAACCCAAAGCAGGAGTCCTTGTAGACTTACCTGTGTTATCAAAAACAGACTCTTAAAAGCTCTGCTAAGGTCAGTACCAGCAGAGAATAATTTGCTGTTAGCCATGTACTGAGTCAGGGGAAGAGTAGATGGCTTCTCCTGGCAACACAAGGGAGGTTTCAGAGACTCTTTGCCCTAGAGATCCCACCCTGAGCAGGGTCACCAAGAGCCAACAGCTCCTCCTTACACTCCAGGAAACTGCTGCACCACAGGAAACTGTATTATCTTGCCTGGAAGGGAGAACCGCACGCTCCTTCATTCCCATCCTGCAATAGATATTGCTGTCCCTGAGCTGGCCCCAGATCAAGTCCCGTTGATGCAGAAGCATTTGAGACTGACTGCAGATCAAGCCCCTGTACTCTTCTTCATTGCTAACAGCTCCTGCCCCACTCACCCTTTGACATGGCTGGGCCAACCTGACTATCCCTTGCAGCATCAGATCTGATCTTCAGTTTCAGACAGTATGACTGTGAGTTAGTGGATTACCTGGGTGCAAGATGGGACCTCTCTGTTGCACGAACTAAATGTTTCACAGAATGGCCTGTAAACAAAAATGGCATCTGACCAGCCACAAAATAATGATTTAAACAATCAGCATTCTTCCTTGAGGTGAGAACAAGAGAGAAATTCCTTGTATACCAATGGTCCTTAACATATCTGCCTGGCCCAAAATTTAAGAGAGGTCTACTTGGTTAGATTTGAACCAGAAACTAACATAGGACCTTGAAAGTCAATTTGTCAGAATCTGTGATGCAATGTGAAGTTGTCATGCAAGAAAATAGACCCTGCAATTTTCCTTGGTACTTTTAAAAATTTTTGCCATAGCTCTCCTAATCCTTTGGAAGACTTGGAGACCTAACATTTCCAGTGACTAATTCAAAGACAAAATACCTGTTCAGTACCAGTGATCTGACTTTTCTACTGTTTCTGTGAAATGGCTGTCAGAGACACATGCATCTGAAAGGATGTACTCTTGAAAAAACCCCCTTAGAACCATTCACAGCAAAAGTAATCATAGTAAAAAGGATGCAGAGACGAAGGACATGCAAAATTACACCCTTCCCAATTAAAGGTTTCTCAAAGGCTGAGGCTGTCTCTAAAATTGTACAACATACTATGCCAAGAAAAAGAAAAGTAGGAAACTATTTGATAGATTATATTCCAAACAGTTGAACTGTGTGTGCAGGAAGTGAAGCCTATTTTACCAAAACTTGTCTGACCAGCATGGAATTTGAAGTGTTGCAGCAGTCTGTAGACAAGCCGAGGACAAGTTCTGAAGCATCATCAACTGCAGGGAAGAACTATGTGCATCTGCCCAGCAATCAACCTGCAAAGGTAGCTTAACACTGTGTGCCATATCAACTGAAGAAACAAATTGTTTCCCTTATGAGAAAGTATTAGCATCCCAAACAAAAATTCAAATTAAAATTCTGTTCACTGTTAGCAGTCTCAATAGGCTGAGTAACACTAGCTTTTGGATTTTTTTTTGGTAATATAAATGTTAGGCAAGCCCAAAGAATGCTCAAGTTGTTTAAGTGTCATACAGATGGAATATAAATGGTCAGAGTGACGGAATGACACAGAACTGTCATCCTTGTAGGTGTCCATGGTGGCACCTACAGCCTCGTGGTTAGTGCAGCCTCAGTGGCTGCAAAGTGCTGGTGAAAACAAGCAATGTGAAGCATTATCTCCTTCAAGGCTGGAGAGACACAGATAAATGTAAAGAAGGTTACAATAGCTGAGCAAGCCAGTGTCTCCCTGGTGAGACACTGCACTTGTCACAGCATCCCAAAGGATGGCGAAATGCTCAAACTTTCAGCAGGACAGAGGGTGCTTGTTGCAGGATGGTGTTCTCAACAAAGAGCCCAAGCTGATGTGTTTTGCAGGGCACCCAAGGAACCAATACAGAAGATCAAACCCTTAGCCCAGTCTTCTGTGTGCTACCAGGCAGACAAGTGATGCGGTATGATCACACTGTCTCCAAAGTATCTCACTGGACAGACATGAGGGGAATCGACGCCTCTACCTGGAAGAAAAGCAATCCCATGTCTGCCATGGGATCCTTTCCTGAATCAAGGTGCCCTGGGGCTTGGGGCTCCCTCCTTACCCTGCTGATATGCTGTCACACCAAGCTGAAGTGGCTCGGCTGGATCCAGCACCTCTTGATAATCAGTGAATATCAGTGTGGCATTGAATTGAGGCACAGCATTGCCTCTTCCACTGCTGGCAGGGCTTTTGCTCACTCCAGTCCCTCTGCTCAGCACGACGGCACATCAGCGGGCCACGCTGAGAAGAGAAACAACGTGAGGCACAAAGGAGCAATGCTAATAGAAGCGGGAGGATATGGTGAAGGAGAGCATGAGCAAAGAGGAGAAGGAAGGAAGGAAAAATTAGGTTGATGAGTATCTGAATGAAGACTTGGAGGGGGAGAAGTAATGTATTTCTGAGCTTGCACTTTTCCCTTTACACAGGCAAAAGCAAGAAGCAGAAATGCCGGTTTTAACACAGTTCATGATGAAATTCAGAAAGGAAATGGAAAAGAGATTCAAAGGGAGAGCTCTGAGAGCTCCCACTCCTGGGCTGCTGGGCCAATAATTTTCAAGCTGTGGTCCATTGTGACTTGTACCGCCAGGCTGTGTTTACACTGTGACTTAGTGCCAGCGGTACCGCTGGATAAGGCCTTTCAGCAGATCAGCATCAAATCCTATTTTCAAAGATTTAAAACAAAACCAACAACAAAAGCCTCATTAAAAAAAAAATTGCTCTGAACAAAACCTTGGTGTGATACTGTACATCCTGGACAATTCCCCCACCAACTTCTAAATGAGCATATTTGGGCATTAGAAGATGTCCATTTTGTGTGGATTTTGTAGGCATTGTGAAATGTATATGGTTTCAAAGTTTATCCATTGTTTTTCTGAGTGAGAAACTACATTATACGTAGGAACTTAAAGGCGGCCCACACAATCTAAGCAATGACATCCCAGGTAGAGGAGAAACAAATTTAAAATTACCAAACCTTTCCAATATTCAGACTCTACCCTCTTCATGTGTTTTGAAAGCAGTGCAGCCAAGGCATTGAAGGATGCAGTCATGAAGCTCAGTATTAGGCACGTGAAGCCCCAAACTGGAATAGATACCCTCTGCTACTGTGCTACTACATACCTCTTATGCCTCCATCTTTTTCACATTAATACAAAAGTGTATTTTTAAAGTCTAGAGGGAATGGAGAACCCCAGTCCATGAAAAGGGTAGTGCAAACTCTGGGACAACCCATGCAAAAAAAAAAAAAAAAAATTGCTCAAATGACTAAATGTGTAGCTGGAGCAATTGGTTTACACTGCAGTTTCTCTTGCTTAATGATCTGCCCCAGAACCAGTCTCCTTTCTTTTACTCTTTCAAGCTCAATGCTTTTGTCTTATCCATCCTGATTAACCTTGCTTCATTCTCTGTTTACTCCCTCTTGTTCCTCTCATCCCATTGATCTCTTCCCCTTGCTGGCTTGGATGTCAGCCTTGGTTTGATCTCCTATCACAGTAACCGCTTTTTACTCTAGAAGATCTCAGAGTGAGTTGATTCATAAGGCTTATATTTACTTTTCTTTCAAAACCCTTCTCAAGCCCCTCTCAACTGCAGCAGTTACAAAAAAATGAACCAATGTTTAATGGCAGGGATAAAGGGTGCTTAATAAACTGAAACTAGACAAATAAAAGTGTGTAGGAAGGTACATTGCTGGTTTCTATCACCCACATCCACCATTCCCAACTCTTCAGAGCAGAACTTGATGAGTAAATGCAGTATTTCACCCTGTCTCACAGTACCCTGGCAGCTGCGATACACCAAATATATAAATAAAGATCAATTTGATCACCCGACAGCCCAGAGGCTACTGGTGAGCACACAGTCATGCTATGCCATGCTGAAAAGCTTCTTATGATTGAGCAGAGTCGAGGACTAAATTACTCACCTCTTCTGAAAGGCCGGCAGCACAGTGTCCTGGAGCACCCTGTGAACAGCAGGCATAATTTCTTCTGAGCCAGATGTGTGCCTTGAGAACACCAGACTCCACAAGTCGCATCAGGAAGCTAAAGAAACCCAAAGTTCCAAGCTAAAGTTCCAAGCAAACAGCCACCGCTACTTACCAAAAGGCTCTAGAAGTAAGAACTGCACCACAAAGACAGCAACAACAATTGATTTCCCATATCCATGACTGCAGTTAACTGGGATGCGTGCAGGGGTAGCAGAGCATGTGTGAGTAGCATGGCACTGAAATATTCTGCAGGAATATTATCACTGAGTGAGCATTGGCAAAAGTCGAGGTGTGAACATTTTTGCCCCGTTCCTGCTTCTTTTGACTTCCCTGCTCCAGATGTCTTTATCTTTTCTACAGTCTCTCCTAAATGAAAATGGAAAGCATGCATGTGGGGGGGTGCATACCTAAGAACCCTTAGAAAAATATTAAAACTGTACCTGTTCCTCCCTCTCAATACCAGGAATGCGACTTCAGGAGGCACACAAGCTCCTCTCTCTCCTGGCTGGGGTAGCCACACTTCTGAGCCTGCATTTCTTGCCTGAAGCAGCAGTCACTTTGTTATCTGTCCACCCAGCATCCTTTTGTTGATCAGTGAAGTTTTGGCACTGCAGATGTGATAAGAATAAAAACATTTAAGCAATCGGTTAATCTAACAAATATGTTAAATATAACGAGACAATGAGATCGAATGCCTCCTGCTTTCATTTGCACCAGACATAAATCTCAGAGAAAATTGCACAGATGCAATCAGAGTTGAACACGAGAAGTGTTTGGCACATTTGAGCTCTGCTACCCTGAAGATAAGACTTGAAAAAAGGACAGACTGCCTATCAATACCTTCACAGAGCACACCCTTTTGAGCTCCATAAATACACTGCATTCTCACCACAATACTTTTTTTTTTCTTTTTTTCCCCCCAGAGCTGTCTTTAAACATACATGTCCTCATTTCTACCTCAAGATATTTTTTTAAGCATCCTTCTGATAACTTTCCCAAGCTTTGAATTATTAGTGAGCTACTTAATTGTAGCTACCAACATTAGTCAAAAGTCTCTCTTGATACACAAAGCTATTTATAAAATAAGTATCTTTAATAAAATATTTATAATAAGGCAGTTGTCAGCTGTTTGCAGGTGCCCCTCACAGTCAAGTCTTATTAATGAAAGGTGGGAAGCAACGTCCTGGTGGAGACTGCTCTGAGATTTGCAATTAAAGCAAATCTGTTTCACACTGTAATGGCTGAGTGTTGTCTCCAAATTGAACACAATGACTCTTTAGGGGATAGCTGAATTTTCCAGGCAATTTGTTTCGTTAGAAACTCTCCTAAATTTTATAGGGATTTAAAAAAACTCACCACTTTTTGAGAATAAGCCTTATTTTTCACCTCACATTTTTATGTTCTGCTCATGACAAACCATTTTTCAACTTTTAATGACAAGCAAATATGTTCTTCTCTCATTCAAGATAAGAGTAAGAGATTTTCTTAAAGAAGTTAATTCAAATTAACTTTTTTATGCACCTTAGGTAAAACATACTCACCTCCCCTGTGGGCTTTCCTATTCAGAATTAAAGTTGCCCTGATTTGAAATACTTTTCAACCATCACAGCAGGAAATAAATGAAACTAAGAAGTAAGCCCATTTTAATTTTGAATGAGAATGTACACATAGAGTTTTAATGTGATTTAGCTAATCCACTTCAATTTCATACCTCTATTAATTCAAGTGATCTCTCCTGACTGATCACAACAAGATTATTCTGAAATTATTAAAAAATGCATAACTGTTATTATTGGTTCAGAGTTAAATGAACAGTCCAGTAGCCTTAAGAGAAGGTGGGAGGCTTTTAGCTTCTCTTATAGCTCCAGAAATAGCCCATCTGTTTTTTCCACAGGATTGTCTCCCTGGTTAGAAGCCAAAAGTCTTTTAATGTCTGGATTGTCACAGCCGCAGAGTACTCAGGATCCAGTAAGGAAAAACACTGGCACTTGTCTGCTACAAAAATACTATGCTTTTTTGCCCTGAAGTTGCACTGATGTCTAAATATCACTTCATGAAGTGGTGTGTAAATTGATCCATCAAGCCTGCCAATGCCTATGTCTATATTGTTTTTAACCTGCCTAAGACCAATCAGAAGACAAGAAAAATGTTCCAGCTTGTTTACCCACTTTTGAACCCAGGAAGGTCTCCCAGCTCCTGTGGTTAGCCATGCACTCCAGCTTCATCCGAATGCATGATAGGATGAGGATCTGGTGTACAGCATCCTCTCTCTCCATTTCCTCACTCCAGTGCTCTTATCTTTGTGGACAAAAACAAGGGCTCGCAGACTGAAAGGGCTGTGCCATATTCCAGCACAATCCAGGCAATCGGCATGCCAGAGAAGAGGATATGACATAGAATAACGGGGGCAAAGTGATGGACCTCAACACAGCTAAGCTGAAGAAGGACTTCTTTGATTCTGACTGACACCAAATTCAGGTCCTATGGAGGATGGCCTCAAGCATGAGAAACCACGTTTATAAAAACCCTGCACAGGAGGTGGACAGAGACCCATCTTTTCCATAAGGATATGCCTGGCAGAGATGGCAGGGACAAGAATGAGATTTTGCTAAAACTAGCTAGCCCAACAGCAAGATGACATGCAGTGACTCCACAGACACCAAAACATTGACATCACCCAGCTGGTCAGATGACAAGGGAAATACTGCTGTGGCATTGCTAACTATGCCTGAGGCAGAGAATTTTTGACCTCACAGTTTGGGAGGCCTTGACAGGGCTTGGGAAAGTATATATGCATAAGAGTGAACATGAACCCTTCATCCAGGTGTGATACTTGGCAATATAATCTGATCCAATCCTCACCATTAGGACAGAGGTTTACTCTGCCTCACAGACCTGCAGCCGTGTGGCAATAGTTCTGGTAGCCTGTTGTGGTCACAGTGGCCAGGAATCACTACAGAGGACACGGAATGGCTAGGAGGAAGGTTTGGTTTGTCTGCTGAATTGATGATCTCTGTGGTGGTTTGACCCTGGCTGGAGACTAGACACCCACCAAAGCTGCTCTATCACTTCCCATTTCAGCTGGACAGGGGAGAAGATATCTATTGAGAGCCTTAGGAGTTGAGATAAGGACAGGGAGAGATCATACTGCAATTAGTGTCACAGGTAAAACGGACTCAGCACAGAATAAAGGAAAGAAACTCTCTAATTTATTACACTGCACTGCACACCCAGTGACACCAGACTCGGGTAATAAGAAGTGCGACCAGATCATAAAGCACCTCCCCCCACCGCTCCCTTCTTTGCAGACTTCACTTTAGTCATGATTTCTCTTCCTTCTTCCTCCTCACCCCTACCCCATTGTGGCACAGGGAGGGGCAGGGACAGAGGAATGAAGGTTTCGGTCAGCAACGACTGGCCTTGAGCTGGCTGATGTTTGCTCTGTGGGGCCTGCAGAGACCTTCTGGCTGCTTCTTGCCCAAGCCACCCCTGCAGCCCCCTCTTCTCCACCAGAACCCAACCATTGAAAACTACAATAATCTTGACAGCAAAAACCTTGTGTTCATGTGGATTTTCCTGCCCACTATCCACAGGCTTCACAGCTGGGTTGTGCATGCACTCATGATGACTATTAGTACCATAATTTTTACCGCCAAATACTCTATATAAGCCCACAGTCAGGGATAAATTAGTTGGCATGGGAGTTGCAAGGTGGCAGAATCATCTGTATACTCAGTGAGGAAAATACACTAGCTGGAGGATTGCATGGCTGTCGTGCCATGAAAGCCCAGCACCGTGCAGCTGCTGTCTCTAAGAGGGTGTGTGGGGGCAGAGGGGGGAAGAGAAGTAAAAGAAAACAAAAAAAAACTCCAATCAAACCTCACAGGTTGGGATAAGGACAGTTTACAGGGCAGGAGAGAGAGAGAGAGAGAACAATAAAGGACTTTATTGCAAAATATACCAAACTGGTGCTACACAATGCAGCTTCTCACAGAACCGCACAGCTCAGGCCATACAGCTCAGAACTGTCCCAAAAGCAGACTGTCCCCAAAACCACGCTTCCTGGAGCTGAGTACGCCTCCCTCCTCCCAGCCCCCCTTTATGCTGAGCATGACGTAATTGGCATGGAATACCCTCTTTGGCCAGTCTGGGTCACCTGTCTTGGCTGTGTCCCCTCTCAGCCTCCTGGGTGCCCCCCCGCCATTCTCATTTTCAGGGCAATATGAACAACTGAAAAGTCCTTGTCTGCTCCGCAACAACTAAACCATCAGTGTGTTACCAGCACTGATCTCACCCTAACTCCCAAACACGGCATTCCACTGGCTGCTAGAGAGAAAATTAACTCCATCCTAGCTGAATCCAAGACAATAGCAGAAGTGAAACACAGTGTTGCTGAAATACTGGGTAATGATGGAACCAGCTGGGCAAAGCTGGGAAGCTATCAGTAGATACGCCTCAGAGCAATTTAAATTTTCTGAGGGACACTTGAACATCCAAAACAGTCAAGAACTGGGAAAGCTCAAAGGTGACTCCAAGTCTCACCCAGGCTGAATTTGGTCTTAGATTGTTAGACATGCCACACACAATCCTGCTCTACATGCTGTCTCAGCATGAAATAATTTGTTCAGTTTTCAGTTTTACACTCCCCTTCACTAAACCTAAAAGAATTAACTAACAAGAAGGAAAGCGCCTAGACTGCTCCTCACTTGCACAGCAGTGAAAGGTCTGTTACAACTGATCCTCGAAACCCAAGAAGAGCACCTGTCTTTTCCCTTGGTCAGACAAAATTATGAAACTAGGTGGGAAATTCCCCAAAGTTTAACTCACTGTGTACAAACAAGTTTCCAGAGACTTCAAAGCACTTATATTTGTCTGTAGGTAGGTGGAAACAATTTATTGTGACACATCCAAAACACAAGAAAGATTTGACGTTACAATCAAACACGCCCATGTACGTTGGCAAGTTCAGCCATACTGGGGGCTACAAAACCGGTGAAAGGTTGTACTCTCCTGGAGTACTACAGGCATCTAAATATTGCCCTTCAACGTAGTGTATCTGAGGACTGCAAGGCCGGCAGTGTGGAAATACAGACAGATGAATCTAAAAGGATTTCAGACTACCCTCACGCATAATTTTTATCTCAAGTTTCACCAAGTTTAGAAAGTTAGAGGAAGGGATCAAAACCTGGGGCAAACATAGTTCTGAATAAAAAGAAGACAGCCTGAAACTTCTGGGGAGTCACTGGAAAAGAAAGTACAGCATACTAACATTTTCCCATCAAATTTCAACCACGCTGGATAAAATGGCAAAGCAGTCTCCAGCCCCTGGATACAATCACTTTGAAATCTGTGAGCAATATCCCAAACAGGAGTTTGTGTATGCAGTGCATGTACAATTGCACACGAGTTTCTGTGAGCTGACACAAACATGAAAGTTCACACAATAATTAAATAAAAGGAAAGCACAACAGCTGGGAAGATTCCAAACACCATGCCTTAGTTACTTAATCACCCTGCAAACACATTTCAGATTGCCCTGCTTTTATTAGCTTCGTGTTAAAATGCAAATAGCATACTGTAGTTTTAATGAAACAATAAAATAGACAATAATTTTTGGCATAAAGATCTACTAAATAGATTTTTTTTTTTTACCCCAAAATTGGCTTGTCCAATACATCCTCTGCTCAGTTTTAGTTCCTTCTCTACATTGCAGTTCTTTTGGTAGGACGCCAAAGCCTGTCAATTAACAGTAAGCCTATCCCTTATGAACAGAAGCAGGGACTGTGATCATGTTCAACTAAGATCAAGGATTAGTAAATCAGCATGGCACCAGATTGCAGACACTATTTAAACCCCACAGGCCTACAAGCCAGTGCAGCAATATTATATTCCAGCTGGATGTGGAGAACAGAATCTCATAGTTACAGAGGAACTCACCTTTTTTACCTTTCCTGTGCAGGCAATTACAAGTCAACTTAAAATGAGCCCTGATTAAATCATGTTGGCTTTCTCAAATGGCAGTTAGGAAACATCCACATGCTGCCACCGCTGGTATCTTATCAAGGACTTTCCAACAAATCAAACACATTTCATTACACCTACAATAAATTATTGAAGACTGGATTTTTTTGCAAGCAAACCAAATATTGCACCAAAGCTGGCACAAAGGTTTTTAGAGCTTGAAGAGTTGTAATGCTATCTCACCCCTTGCCTGGCAGACAGGGTTGTTTCAAGGTTGTTTCTGCTGTTTGCTGGAAAACAAGGCACACTGCATATAATGAAACATTTTGTTTGCTTAATAAACAAAGTTTGAGTTCAGGGCTCGATTTGCTTTGACAGAAAATGGCCACCCAATACAGTATGCATCCCACTTTCCCTACTATCTATCATTCCTTCTCTCAGGGATTTTTTTCATTTTACTTTTTCTTCCCCTTTCTTAAGAAGGGTAGGTTTCTTTTATCCCAGATCAAGTGACAAGAGAAGGAACTGAGATGTTTACCGCCAGGTGAAATACAAAGTCATGGAGGTCCGGGGGGATCTCATTCCCCAACCCTACTGCCAGGTTGAAAACAAATGATATTATCAGAAAATCACAGAAAGCAAGCCTCACTCAAAGAAAAACAGTCTTTATTAACCTCTCTTTGAAATAGCCTGAAGGCAAAGTCAAAGAACAATGAGAAAGGGTGTCCTGCCTCACTGTTGCTGCCCCCACTGAACATCCTCAGCTGGAGCAATGTGTCCTGCATTGCCTGACTACTAATGTTCATGCAGTGACAGATCTGCAAGCAGAGAAGATACACAGGCCTTTAAGCAGAGGTTTTGTGTTAACACTGCCTCCTCTGCTGAGCAATGATTTCTTATGCCTGAAAATTGATAAGGGAGGAAACTTGGTGTTCTAATTTCCAGCCGAAATGCCTGCAACTTCTTTTTCTATGATAAGCATTGTGTAAGGAGGGAGCGAGGCCACCAGAGGTGGGGTCCCAACCTAGTACTTGTGTGTTGCCTTGGGAAGTGAACTACAACCTTTTCATAACAGGCACGTTGGCTGTTTCTGTGCTGTAGGACTCCAAGAGATGTTTCAGTTTTGGGCCTGGTGGGTTCTGTGGCTCCATTCGCACTGCATAGTGGGACGAGGACTGGGAAGCAACTGATCCCTGTGTTACCTCACTCTTCTCTGCTTTCCAGGTGAGTGAAAGGCAAGCCTGTGACCCAGAAGTGCCCTATGGTACTGCCCAGCCAGATGTCATTTGGCATTGATGGAGGACCATGACAAAAGGGATGTGCGTCCAGGCACATCATTTATATTTGTGCTTTTGGCTGGTATTCATCTCTCCCAGCCTGATGGATATGTTACTTAAATTTCTGTTCCTGAGCTAGTCACCACTGTTTGCTTTTCTAATCAAAAAAGAGGAAGGAGCATTTTCAAGGTGTGTTTCACCTCATCTTAAAGCAGGTGACAAAAAATAGGGTCAAATTATTTTTCAACTATTATAAAAGGAGCCTAGGGAGATTACTACACATAGACATTTATATGACAGATATCTAAACCCAGCAGATATGGTTTTAGCCTCTGTGGCTCAGCAGCATAGCCCAGACCCCTTTGCTGAACACCTGGAGTTTACTGGGATGAGAATGATTGAATGTCAGTGTCTTGTCATGGACAGCAATAAATCTGAGAGTCAATATGCACTTAATGTCATTTGTTCACTTCCATATTGCTTGCAGACTCTGAAACAAAGGATGGAGTCTGCAGATTGCTGCAGATCACGCTGACCAGACCCAGCTGGTTTTGACCTCTCTCACAAGTATCCCACCAAAACCAATTTCTTAGCAAATCAGGTTTCCTCCTCCTCCCTCAGAGCTCTGTGACTCAGAAAACCCCGTTGCTCAGGACTTCCCTGTGGGTAACATGGATATCACTATAGACATTAAACATCAGTCATCTTCTTGCACATCTGCTGTGCTACACAAAGGAACTTCTTTTCTTTTAAGGTTGATCAGAGGAAAGAGCTAGAAACCACTCTATCTTTTCACTGGGGGAATACTAAATGATGCTACTGGTGATCCTTAATGGAAGAGCCATCAAAATCCTACGCATAGCAGACTTTCTTACAGGGATTAGCCTAAGAAGAGACTTGCTTCTATTCCAACTGATGCGTGCACAAGCTCCTGATTTATAAATACAACTTTTATCACAAGTTTAAGTCCAAGCAGCCTTGGAACAACTAGCATATTCTTGAGTACTTCGCTGAAAAGGTCGCATGAATCATGGCTGCAGGTACTGAGTTTTCTTTAGGAGAATTGTGTCCCGTATCTGTCACGACAGAGGAATTATTTTAGGAGAAAAGCTTTATTAAAATCATGGGTTTTAATTTAATTAATACCTGAAGCTCGTTGAACAGAAAAGACTTGCCATGCAAACGAATTATTTCTAGTGATACTCTCAGCTTTGTCCCTTTAACTTGTACTTGCAAGAAAAAAATAGTTTGTCTCACTGGATGTTTATGCTATATAGTTGCTCAGATGGACATTTATTGGCTTGCCTGGTGTCTGATGGTCTCTGAACAGCTAAGTAAGAGAAAGGAAATGAACAGGCTGCAAAAGTTCTGATTGTGAAACAATCGCTCTTTGGAAGTGTTACCATGCCAAGAGAAAATACAAGAACTGAATGTAATTTGGCATTGCTAGAACTTGTTAGGGCTTTTTCTCCTCTTAGCAGTATCCTCATGTGACAGGATTTGGTTATGAGGAAACTCCGAGAGCAATGCTGTATCAGGTCCGTAAGGAGTTTCAAAGCCCGTCTGAAAAGAGGGAGGAGAGATGGCAAAGGGAATGGAGATCTACAGGAAAAACACAACGAAGCCTGGTGTAGCTTTCCCAGTTCCCTTTAAAGCCAAGATGTACATGCCAAAAGCTCCTCTGTGTCCTTGAATTCTCAAACTATGAAGTAAATGCACACAACCCTTTTTTCTACCCCAACCACAAACAAAAAAAGTCCTTTCTATTGCTGCATCCTATTTATATGCCTAACTAAAATACATAAAACAAGTTAAAAAAAGTGTCCAGTGCAAAGTGCAATAGTATTTTTCTGCTGGAATTTATCATTGTATTTGTTACGTGGAGGCTGAAATACTAAATAACCACTAACGCTCTCAGCTGATGTGTAATGTTTGTGTCAAACAGCAAAGCTACTAACAAGCAGTACTACAGTTTCATAACATGGGCTTTTATTCAAACAAAAAAACCCCCACAGGTTTTAGGATTTTTTTTTTCCTGCTGATCTTCTGCTGAGCTTATCAAGCTGAGCAGTCATGGAATCAATCTCACTGAGGAGCCGCAATTTCTCCCCAATTCTCCCATGAAGCTTAAAATCAGGGCTTTGGCAGCAGCCCTCCCACCCACCCACAGCTTTCATGGATCCAGATATAATGTAATTTTATTTTTATCCTGTATGCTTTTACATGGAAACTCAGAAATATATTTGCACCGTCACATAGTGTCTCTGAAAGCAGCTGGAAAGCAAATTCTGCCTTTGCAAGTTAGGGTAGAGCTTTCAAATATTCCAGTTACCAAGGCCTTTGAAGGGGGAATGGAGTAGAAAAAAACACCTCATCCTTTGATTATTTCTGAGAGCAGGTACATGGAAAAATAGTAAGGTTGGACCTACCTTCTAGTCTGATGTTGATTTCCTTATCTCTATGGATTATTTATACAGTCATAAGACCACCAGACAGGTAGAATTCCAGTTATACCCACCCTCTAGGCCCAAGAAAGCTCAAGCAACCCAAGCTCAAGAAAATTACAGAGACCCTTTTTAACAGATGCCAGTCTACCTTATTTTTTAAATGCCTCCAGTAATAATGAGGTCTCCCAATGTATTCCAGCACTTCTGCATCCATAGTTGGAGGTTTTCCTCCCATGTCTAACCTGAATTTCAGTTTTATGCAGTATAACCCATTGTTTGTCTCCATTTATCCTAGACAAGAACGGGCAGCACCCTTTCACGTACTTCAGCACCTGCCATGTGGCACCTCAGCATTCAGTCCATTAGCACAAGGAGAACTGAGATGCCACTCTTTTTCTGGAGCTCTCATAATTTTCACTGCTCCCCACTCCACTTACTCTTCCCAAGACATGGCACCCAAAACTGGGCACAGTATTTCATATGAGGCCTCATCAATGCTGAGTAGAAGAGAAGAGCTCAACATGTCATGTGTGTTGTATTCCTATCTGGCTTTTTCAGTTTATCTCCAATTTGCCAAGAACATTTGAATTCTATTCCTTGTCCAGCACGCCTGCAGCCCCTCTCAAGTCTTGCTTGTTTGCAAATGTGTTGAATGCAGTTGCTACGCTATCGTTTAGACTGTTAATGAAACCTGACCCAGATCGCTGACACTCGGCTGCTCTTTTTCAGTGTAGTGAGACATGTTGGTTTGTGGTGGGGAAACACAAAAAATACTATTTTCTTTTTTAATCTCTGAGCATGCATGCTTTGGTAGTTGTTTGCCATGGAATTGCCTACAGCAGGCCTGATTTTTATTACATCCCAAGAACTTTAGGAAAATTCAATGCATAGTATGTGTTTGAAGCCTGGCTTTTCCCTTAGAGAGGTGAGGTTCTTCCCATATGTTTTGCTTTGCTTCTTTCTCAGCACAGAATGGGGACGATCTAGGTAAATAACAACCAAAAAAAAAACAACCAACCAAACAGTGGAGGGACTTGTTACAAGAGACTTGAAAATTACCTTGAAAAAAAAACAATGCCCGCTTGGTAAACATGTTCAAGGTTAGGAATAAGCACCTTACTCTGTAAGGATGCTCTGTCCCTCCAACAGCTCGGCACAAGAGAAAATATAAGCACCAGAAACTGGTGCTACAGGCAGGCTTTTGGCTTCTTTGGTCATGGGTGGTTTTATAAGACAACAGGAGTATGTGGGAAGGGTTTCTCATCCAGGGGGAGTAGGGTTCTAGGAATTAACTGGCCTCATCCATAGGGCTTTAAACCAGATTTGAAGGGGGATGGGGTTGTTGCTGGGTTCCCACCAGTGGGGCAGTGTTCTGGTAATTGTGAGAACCAGAAGACCTCACATCCCCCCTGCAAAATAAACAGGGGGAGTTGGAAATCTGTGTGTCGTTAAGGGGTTATGACCTAGTTGCAATTACAGAGACTTGATGGGACAACTCACGTGACTGGAATATGGCCATGGATGGCTGTTCTTTTTAGGAAAGACTGGCCAACAAGGAGGTGGAGTTGCTCTTTATGTGAAAGAGAAACGGGAATGTCCTGAGTTCTGTCGAGGGGTGGATGGTGAAGAGAGTTTATGGGTGAGAATTAAAGGACAGGCTAGCATGGGTAATACTGTTGTGGGTGTCTATTACAGGCTGCCTGATCAAGAGGAAGAAGTTGATGAGGCCTTCTACAGGCAGCTGATAGTAGCCTCACAATCGCAGGCCCTGGTTCTTATGGAGGATTTTAACTATCCAGGTATTGGTTGGAAGGCCTACACAACCAGCTTTCCTCCCCTTCATTGATGATAACTTACTAATGCAAATGGTGAATGAGTCTACTAGGAGAGGAGTGCTGCTGGATCTTATACTCACTAACAAGTAGAGACTGGTTGAAATGGTAAAGGTTGAGGTTAGACTTGGCTGCAGCAACCATGAGATGATGGAGTTCAATATCTTATGCAGTAGGAAAAGAATACCAAGTAGGACTGCAACCCTTAAATCCTGGGAAATGGGAGAGGTTCCTGAGGACTGGAAGAAAGCAAATGTTACTCCAGTCTTTAAAAAGGGCAAGAAGGAGGACCTGCATAACTACAGACTGGTCAGCCTCACTTCCATCCATGGAAAGGTGATGGAAAGACTTATCCTTGGTGCCGTCTCTAGGCACATCAAGGATAAGAGGGTTGTTCAGAGCAGTCAACATGGTTTTACCAAGGGGAAGCCGTGTTTGACTAATCTAATAGCCTTTTATGATGGTGGATAGATGATGGTAGGGCAGTAGATGTGGTCTACATTGACCTCAGTAAAGCATCTGACAACGTCTCCCACAGCATCCTTGTGGCTAAACTGAGGAAGTGTGGTCTGAAAGATCAAGTGGTGAGGTGGATTGAGAGCTGGTTGAAACAAAGAAGCCAGTGAGTTTTGATCAATGGGACAGAGCCTAGCTGGAGGCCTGTATCTAGTGGAGTCCCTAAGGGGGCGGTACTGGGATCTCTACTATTCAATATATTAATTGGTGACCTGGATGAGGGAATAGAGCATACAGTCAGCAAGTTTGCTGATCCGCAAAACTGAGAGGGGTGGCTGACACACCAGAGGGCTGTGCTGCCATTCAGCAAGACTTAGACAGGCTGAAGAGTTGGGCGGGGAGAAGTTTAATGAGATTTAACAAGGGCAAGTGTAGGGTCTTGCATCTAAGGAAGAACAACCCCAGGTACCAGTATAGGTTGGGGATGGACCTGTTGGAGAACAGCATAGGTGAGAGGGACCTGGGGGTTCTGGTGGACAGCAAGATGACCATGAGCCAGCAATGTGCCCTCGTGGCTAAGAAGGCCAATGGCATCCTGGGGTGTATTAGAATGGGTGTGGTTAGTAGGTCAAGAGAGATTCTCCTCCTCCTCCTCTACTCTGCCCTGGTGAAACAGCACCTGGAATATTGTGTCCAGTTCTGGGACCCTCAGTCCCAGTGCAGGGCCATCAAGATGATTAAGGGAGTGGAACACCTTCTTTATGAGGAAAGGCTGAGAGAGCTTGGCCTCTTTAGCTTGGAGAAGAGGAGACTGAGGGGTGTCCTCATCAATGTCTATAAATACATAAAGGGCAAGAGTCTGGAGGATGGAGCCAGGCTCTTTTCAGTGATGGCCAGCATCAAGGAGCAATGGGTGCAAGCTGGAGCATAGGAACTTCCATGTGAATATAAAGAGAAACTTTTTCATTGTGAGGGTGATGGAGCACCAGAACAGGCTGCCCAGAGAGGTTGTGGAGTCTCCTTCTCTGCTCCATAATAATTGGTGGTAATATTTTAAGACTACTGCCTTTCTACCTGTGAAAATGTATGTTCAAGGTGGGTGAATAGAATACATGGACTGGTGAGAACTCATCTACAGCAGTGCCAAGTTATAGGTCCCTCAGTTACAGACAAAAGTGGGTTATTTACAGATAGGCCAGGAAAGGGCAAAGTAATGTTTGACATCTAAACACACTTAATAATGAAGAAGGATTTATCATAGAGAAGATACAGCAACACTCTTCAAATAGGTAGAGGACTATTATAAATACTGATGTTTATTGGTATGCATTCTCCACGTCTGGTATTAAATGGCAACAGGAAAAATTCAGGTTAGGAATGACTAAAGACTTTGTAGCAGGAAGAATCAAGGAGCATTGGAGAGATTGTCAGAGGGGAAAATGCGATCTCCAACTTCAGGGTTGCTTAAAAACAGCTTGGATAAGACTCCCTAAGGAGTGTTCAGTTTATTCAGCCTTGTCTAGCTCAGCTCCTGAGGTCATGTCCATGACTAGTTAAGGTTTCTGAGGGTTGCTATGGGTGTATGACAAGTAGTATGGAGAAGTGAGTCCTACTGATTAAATGAGAGGTCACTTAACAAGACATCAGTGCATGAAGCAAGGAAAGTTTCCATGCAAGAGCTCGGAAAGGAAGAAAGACACATTAAAAGTAAGCTTCATGTAACAAGTGAACTCAGACTATAGACCTTCAACTTTGTTGTAGTTTTGCGTGGCTGGGTTCTGGTGGAGGAGGGGAGCTGCAGGGGTGGCAAGAAGCAGCCAGAAACTCTGCAGGCCTGACAGAGTAAACACCAGCTGCAAGCAGCTGCTTTTTTCCCCCAGAGAAGGGAGTAAGAAGATGTAACAAACTATGCAGGCACCAAGGCCAGTGAAGGGGGCGGGGAGGGAGGATGTGCCCCAGGTGCCACAGAGAAAGATGCCCCTGTAGCCAGTGGAGAAACCCATGGTGGAGCAGATGTCCCCCCACAGCCCATGGAAGATGACAAGACCCCACCTGTAGCCTGTGGAGAGGCCCCATGCTGGAGCAGGTGAAGACATACAGGAGACTCTATGACCCATGTTGGAGCACTTGCAGCCAGTGGAGATAGATAGAAACACAGAGATGAGAGAGATCCGTGCCTGAGCAGGTTTGCTGGGGATGTGCTTGTGACTCCATTGGAGAGCTGTCTAGAGTAGTCTGGGCCTGAGAGACTGAGAGACATTCTATGATTTATGACTGCACCCCACAGAAGTTGGTGAAGAGCTGAAGCCCCATGGGAAAGGACTGATGTTGGAGAAGTTTGTGGAGGACTGTCTCCTGTGGGTGGGACCCCACGCTAGAGCAGGGGAAGGGAGTGAGGAATGCACCCCTGGGTAAGAAGGAAAACAACTGGCGAGGAACTGACCAAAACCCCCATTCCCCCATTCCCTGCCCCTCCCCATGCCACAATAAGGTGGAAGAAGGGAGCAAAATCATGACTAAAGTGAAGTCTGCAAAGAAAGGAAGGGTGGGGGGAGGTGCTTTAAGATCTGGTCACACTTCTCATTACCCAAGTCTGGTGTCACTGGGTGTGCAGTGCAGGGTAATAAATTAGAGAGTTTCTTTCCTTTATTCTGTGCTGAGTCTGTTTTACCCGTGACACTAATTGCAGAATGATCTCTCCTTGTCCTTATCTCTCTCAATATATATTTTCTCTCCTGCCCAGCTGAAAAAGAAGCGATAGAGCAGCTTTGGTGGGTATCTGACCCTCCAGGGTCAAAACACCACAAACTTTTTACAGAAGACTTGAATTTGAACCACTGCAGAAGGGCAGGTACAATGTGCAGTTCAACTTACATGAGTGAGCACGCAGAAGAGGAGTGGGAGATGTGTCCTTTCCACCACAGGCAAAGCACTCTTTGGGAGTGCTGAACAGTAGATAAACTCTCCCGTTATATATGTTTCATAATCTGTCAGAATTCTAAGTTAATCAGTACTTAGATCTTCTTATCGTGTCTCTCAGAGTAGAGAGAAAGGAGTCAACACAGAATCACAGAATTGCAAAATGACCAGGTTGGAAAAGACCTTTAAAATCATCAAGTCCAACTGTACCTGTCCTCTACTAAACCATATCTCTAAGTACCTCATCTACCCATCCTTTAGATACAACCAGGGATGGTGAATCAACTGCCTCCCTGGGCAGCCTGTTCCACATCCCGACAACTCTTTCAGTGAAGAACCTTTTCCTAACATCTAATCTGACCCTGCCCTGGCACAGCTTTGTGCCATTTCCTCTTGTCCTGTCTCCTGTCACTTGGCTGAAGAGACCATCGCCCACCTCTCTACAACCTCCCTTCAGGTAGTTTTAGGCTGTGATAAGGTCTCCCCTCAGCCTCCTCTTCTCCAGGCTAAACATCTCCAGCTCCCTCAGCTGCTCCTTGTAAGATCTGCCCTCCAGCCCCTTCACCAGCCTGGTTGCCCTTCTCTGGACTCGCTCAAGGACCTCAATGTCCTTCTTATGGTGAGGGGCCCAGAACTGGACACAGCACTCGAGATGCAGCCTCACCAATGCCGAGTACAAGGGCACAATCACCTCCCTAGGTCTACTGGCTGTGCTGTTTCTGATACAAGCCAGGATGCCATTGGTCTTCCTGGCCACCTGGACCAATACTGGACCAACACTTCCAAAGCATCATGCTGCCTGGTGCCACAGCAGAGCAGTACCCTGCTTCCCTAATGAGAAGGGTAAAAAATACTCAGCTTGCTTTCCTCTAACCCATCAGTGCTTAGCATAAACTTTTTAAAGTTCCATAATCACCATTATTCAAGAAAACAACAGAACTACCTTTTCTAGCACACCCTGGTTTTATTCTTCAGGGTACAAGAACAGTGCGTGTGTGTGTGCCTGCTTGCCTGCCTGCACATGCCACATAACTGGGGATGGGGGGAAGTTAGCATGCAGAATAATGCAATTACTCATTCTTGAATAGAAGGATAATTACTGTCACAGAAACCCACATAACTTGCAGATCTTTTTGTTCTTTTTAAGATGATAAATACAGTATTTTCCATTTTCTAACAGGATGCATCCTTTTCCTTCTGATTCCCCTTCCCCCCACCTAAGCTGAATTACATTTATTTTGAATGAGTAACAAGGGTTATCAGAACACATATAGGAAAATATAAACTTATCTGGATTTCTTAAAAAACAAAAAATAATTCCATGTCTCTGGAGTCACTGTGGTGAGTCACTGTTAGTGATGAAATTGGGCTGTCACCTGTAACAAACTTCCTTCAGGTATGACTTTCAGCAGCACATCTGGAAGAGTTTGGAGAAAAAGAGATGGCAGCAGAAAAAGACACACTGACCAACCACAGCCTGAGACTTTTAAAATTCATGCTGTGAACCTCATGGTTAAAAGCAATGATTGCTGATGTGCGTGTTGCTATCAGTTACTGACACAGCATCATCTGAGAGCAGATGGCAGGTGAGGCAGTGCGAAAAGACACCCCAAGGGCCAGGAACTCACAGCCTCTGTCCATTGGCTGGATGCTCCCTTCCTCCCTCCCTCCCTTGCTCCCATCCAGAGGGCCTTTGGAAATTGTCATCATGGTTTTAGGGGGCTGCTTGGATGGGAAGACAGTTTGCAAGGTATTCTCCTATAAGGCTTTATTTAAAGAGCTCTTTCAAGCCCTGTTGGTAACACTTAGGCAAGGAGAAGAATTTTTCTGGTACTTCTGTTAGGTCTAAATTTATATATAGAGAAAAGAAGCTGCCTGGCCCTAGGACATTAGAGCAACAGAAGCAGAACAGATACTGGGAACTGCTTTAATAGGACTTAACATCCTCTGACAGAACAAGCCTTCTTTTCTTTAGTGACAGCAGGGTTGCGGAGAAAACTTTCAAAGCCCCCATGGGAGACCGGAACCCACAGACTTCTCTGTGTCTCTGTGAACCACAGTAGCTTAGGAATGGTGTGTTCTTAAATCTTCTTAAAAAAAAAAAAAAAGAGAGAAAAAAGAATGGCTAGATACCATTTCTCCACAGCAAACTCCTACTAAGGGTGTGTTTACATTGAGGTTGGCTTAAAACTATCTGGGTTTTAATGGCCATATCACCATGATATCACGATGCCAAATATGACCAACACTGGGATTTTCTCCCACCTGTGGTTTCTACTGAGCTTTGTTCTGCCTTGTTTCCACCATTAGCAATAACCTGCTATGTCTGAATATGCCTTTTTGAGCTGCTGTGACCCAAATGTGGACATAACCTGACAAAACCTGAGCCTGAGAAACAAACTACACTATGGGTTTTTTTTTTTTATATAAATCTGGTAAATAATCCAACTTGCATGGTGGTATTCTGAACTTCGCCATCTGAAAAAGAAGACATTTCATCCCAAGAAAGATCGTTTTGCCAGTTCCAGGAACTGATAGATCGCTACAAAAGTACTAATAAATAGATGAGAACAGGCTACTCCACACCTCACCAAAAATAGCAGGCTGCTGCCTGCTCCAGGCTCCAATTGAAATTCCGTCTGTTTGCGATAGCATCCTTAGCAACCAAAAAATCGCACAAGATAATTCATGTAGGTGAGGTGTATCCAAGCAGCCAACATTTCAAATGCAAGCTTTTCTTGTGGGCCATAAAAGCTATCTTTTTCTTTTTTTTTTTTACAAAAATCTTGAATTTATTTAAAACTCTTATCCGAGATATCTTTCTTGCTCACAGATTTAGCATATCAATGTTCCTGGGAAGTCATAATCATTGCTTTCATTCTATAGATTTCCTTGCCCTCTAACAACTCAGATTGTGTGTTGTCTCAACCGTTCCCTTCAAGTCAGCTCTGACAGCTGAGTCAGACCAGAAGAATGGTGGAATTAAAAAGCCTGACAATCCTCTACCCTTATTCAGCCAATAACCTCATTTGTTCATTGATTGGAAATTAAAGATGTTAGAAGTAGTTATATCATTTTTGTTGGTGGTGATTTACAACTGCTGATTTTGTGCAAACCCTTACATTACTCATTTAGGACTAAATCACTGTGGAGGGAAAACAAGTGAGCCCGTAATAAATGGCAGTAAAAACATCAAAGAGGAACCAGTTTCAACCAGGAAGGTGTATCTGGCCGGTGTTCACAGCCCAGCCAAAGGTTTGCTCTGTAAAGTCCCACTGCTGCATTGTTCCTTTTCGAAGCAACATGCCAGAGAGATGCTTGCAGGATGCCACTTCTCCAGCAATGGGAATATACCAGCAGCTTCATTGACTCCAGGGAAGCACTGCGCTGCTTGGGGTGAAAATGAGTCTGTCAGTCCCCCACTCTGCTAAAACTGGAGCTAGGGCTTGTGTTAGCCTCATTGTGTGTTCTGCTGATAGCTGAAATGTTCTCAGCAGTTCAAAATTCATATTTTTGCTCTCCTAATTATCCCTTAGCTTAGCTTCTGATATTGGAAAATTATCCTCTAATTCTCTTGCTTTAACCAGATGGTTTATATTTTTAAAAATTCTTGATTATACTCATTTTCATATCCCCACTTAAACATAGTTAGCACTTGCTGACCTCTATCCCCTGTTAAAACAGTGATGAATTGACTGCAGTCACTCCAGCTGTTCACTAAATATTTTCCACATTTCTAGAGTGGATTATTCATTCAGTATGGGATTGCAACTCCAGTATCTGAAAAACTCCTTTTTAAAGGCTCTTCACATTTATCCATCCATGCCTTTGACATCTAAAATGTTGTAATGGCAAGATTTGAGGCACTTCTAAATATCAAACCATTTCACAAACACTTATTTTCTCAAGGTGGGGCCCAGAGTGGGCTGTGTTCTTACAGGCTACTCTGCAAATTGTGAAGGACTCCTGAACTATATCTCAGAACATCTCTTGTCACATCATGCCTGCTCCTCTTGTAAAAGATGAGGAATTAAAATGCCTCGATCCAACATACCGATAAGTGTATTTTTGAATATTTAAAAGATTTTTTTCTGATTCACCATCTCCACATGCTCTGGATGGTTATAACAACCATCTGACCTTTGGTAATTTCCATTATCCCTGAATCATACCCAAATTTTTGATGCTTATTTAAAAAATATTACCAGTCTTCTCTGGGAAGCACTGTCTTTTACTTAACTCACAGGGTATATTCATTTAATGAGCGCTAGGACTCAATCCAGGGCTTTAAAACATCCAGAAAAACTACCAGCAATTTTGTTATAAAAGAGACGTATAGTAAAATAGAAATTTGATGTTATACATGGTGAATTATTTTTCCAAGCAGAAATTTTTCTTCTAATTTCCAAAATATTAATACTTTGCCTGAGCAACCAGAGTTCCCCAAATACATTTGAGGCTCGCAAACCAAAATGTGTTTGAGTATCAGGGTTCACATCACCTTTCTTTACATCCTTTTTTGATAGGAAAGGTTATAATAGAATTTTGGTATTAAGGGAAAAGCCATCAAGAACTAGGAAGTAAAAAACCCAACAACCGCAAACTAGTGTTTGGCATTAGCTCACTCTCAGACAGACAAATACTTTCTTTCCTTTGAGGGTCACAAGAGCAATATATGACAAAAAAAATCCTGCATAAACACTGAGGGCATTTCTTTGCAGCACTTGAATAGGAGTGAACTGACAGAATGAAAAGACAAATTGCCCACGGGCACCCCAACTTTTCATCCTGTACTAATTGGCTGTCTGAGGGCCCAGAGGAGCTCCTCAGACACTGTGTGCTCTCTGGCTACTGTTCCCTGGCATTACCAGCATGTGAGTACATTGGGGCACCGGGGGGGGGGAAGAAGGGTGTTTTTTTTTTTACAAAAGAGCAGGTGCTTACAGGAACAGGCCCCAGTTGCAGGACGGTAACAAAAGAGCAGCCATAGGGTGGATGCAAAACTGGCCAGAAAGCTGTTCTAAGAAATTAGTTATCAATGGTCCACCATCAAATTAAAAGGATGCATTGAGAGGGGTTTCCCAGGAGTCTGTCCGGTGTCTGGCACTATTCAATATTTGCATTATCAACTTGGATGATGGAATAGAGAGAGGACTTTGTAAATTTACAGCTGACTCTAAGCCGGGAGGAGATGGAAGTGATTTGGAGGACAGGAGTCAGAATCTGAATGAGCTTTGAGAAACGGGAACTGTCTGAAAAATACTGGATGCAAAGTTCTACATTCATCTCAGTATTTCAGTTGCATGAATACAGAGTGGGAAATGACTAAGCATTTAACACCTTTGCAAGATCTGGAGTTATCACAGGCTGAATGTCAGCCAAAGACATCATGCAACAGCAAAAAAAAAAGTAAAATCCCATCATGTATAAACAGGAGGGTCATCTGTAAGACAGGCAGAGTAATCCTTCAGCTTTACTTGATGCTGGAAAAGCTTCATCTAATACATTTGGTCTAGTCACAGGATTTTCACTGAAGTTGGAAAATGTCTACAGGGGAGATGACTCCCTAAGAGAGGAGTAGTTGGAGGAACTGCAATGGCCAGAAAAGAAGACAAAGGGCAGTGACCAAGAGCTTTCAAATATGTAAGGACAAGGATAGGACAAGGAGTAAAGCAACAGGTTGGTCTCAGCTTAGATGATTGTCACTGTCACCCTGACATTTCTGGTGGATATATGTTCAGGTAACTTCCCACAACTCATTTGTCCTATGGCTCACGTGCATCTAAGAGGCTCTAAAAATCACTGATACAGTTTACCAACTTCCCAGTGCTTTATATAATTTAAAGAAAAGGCTTTGGCTAGAAAAGCAAACATTACTTGTAGACACTGATCACATTTTCATCTGTAGCTTTTTCATTTTAGACTTGCTTCTTTTATTCTTTCTCACAGACATCTACCTCATTATCCTTTTTCATCACATTTGTTTTATGCTTACATACCACAAACTCTTCTTCCTCCTCCAATCCCTTAAAGTCCTATTAATATATAAACTCATTTCTGTTTATTTTCTCCTACTGCGTACCCAGGCATCATTCTCAAGTCACCTGTTGCCAATGTCATGATCAGATGCAATATATTGTTTCCTTCACTATAGGGAGTTGAGAAGGAAGGCAAACTGGGGGTTGGGGGGAGATTGGGGGTGTGTGTGTCAGGTCTCTCATTTGTCTCTAGCCTAATTTATTTAATTGAACTTACTGTATCATGGTCTTCTTCTGAACGCATCACTGCATTGCCATGTTTGGATGCTTTTTGCTTACTTTGGCATGTAGAGGCAACAGTACTTTCTTCTCCAGCACACTTCCAGGACTGGATCCCCTGCACAAACCTCTCAGTTGCTGGCACACGTTATCTTTCCCAGCACTCTGGTTATGTATAGGGGCATATATGGTGGTTGAAACACATGGTATGCATGTTCCAATGGAATAACCTTTCTGTTTGGGGTGGTGTAAGATATGCATGAAACAATGAAAAATAAAATGCCATTCCATGTCCTCTTGGAATACACTATATGCCACTACAGGTTACCATTCCCCCAGTTCTCATAGTACAACAGAGGTGGGCACTCCTCTACCCCTTCCTCAAGGCTCACACAAAAACCCAGCCTTGCTGCTAGGCTGCCAGTGTTCACACTGAAGGACATGGAGGAAACCTCATGATCCAGTCTTCTCTTTCTGCTCTGTAGGCATTAGTACTAAACAGCTGTGAGGGAATAAAAAGTGTGTGGACCATAACTGTCTGAACTTCAGCAGACATTTACTAAGTCAAAATGTGAAGAGGTCTTGAGCCCACTTTGTCTTCATGGGACCTGAACGTCACTTTCATCAGGTATTCAAAGTCCACCAGAAGGTGATTCATTGCTTTGTTATGAAGTTCTTTATTGGAGTATTTTTCCTGGTTTGCCTACCCAAGTGTCATTCAGGAACACCTGTTCCCGAATTAATGTCATTTAAAAAACTTGTGTTCTCAAAAAAGTCAGTAAAACACTGCAAGAATATCCACTGAAAGATGCACTTAACTAGTTTGCTTCTGTGGTGGTTTAGCCCTGGCTGGAGGTCAGATGCCCACCAAAGCCAGTCTATTACTCCCCTTCTAAGTTGGACAGGGGAGAAAATATATATTAAGAGGCTTAGCAGTCAAGATAAGGACAAGGAGAGATCATTTTATCAGCGACGATATGGGCGAAACAGATTCAACACGGTGAAGGAAAGAACTATTCTAATTTATTACACTACACTAGAAAGAACAGTGAAGAACCGGAGTCAGGAGCGTGACCAAATCTTAAAACCAATGCAACCAGATCTTAAAAACACGTTCCCCCCACCACTCCCTTCTTAGCAGACTTTAATCAGAATCTTGCTCCCTTCTTCCCCCCCGCTCGCAGTACAGGGGGGGCAGGGACTGGGGAAAATGGGGTTCTCAGAAGCACCTTCCCCCCACCCCTCCATTCTAAGCAGAATTCCCTTTAGCCATGATTTTACTCCCTTCTTCCC
>VZTU01004432.1:340479-373865 GCA_013400835.1 Zapornia atra | reverse complement strand
TCGGCCTTTTCCATGGGGTTTCTCTACAGGCTGCAGGGGCATCTTTCTCTCCGGCACCTGGGGCGCCTCCTCCCCCTCCCCGGCCTTGGTGTCTGCACAGCTCGTTACATCTTCTCACTCCCTTCTCCGGTGGCAAAATGCAGCTGCTTCTGGGTTGTTTTCTCCTATATGTGATTCTCAGAGGCGCTCTGACTGTCTCTCATTGGCTTGGCCCTGGTCAACAATGATTCTGGCCTTGGATTGTTTACATTTTGGAGCTCCAGAGAATTCCAGCAGCTCCTCACAGCAGCCATTTTCTGCACCCCCTGTTCTTTTCCAGCACCCAACCTCGCAAAACTGCGACAGCCCCGCACACTTGATGCAGTATGGGTAGAAGGCTGGTAACAGAGATGTTCTGTGCATAGGATGCTGCCAGGCAGGGAAAATAAGGTATTTCTTGAGGCTACAGACTTAGTGAAGCGATGGCCTTGGAGAAGAGAAGCCTTGAGGGTAGATGTTACAGTGGCCTTCCAGTACCTGAAGGGGACCTGCAGGAAAGCTGGGGAAGGGCTGTTTGTAAGGGCATGCAGTGGTAGGACAAAGGAAGTGGTGGAGGCCCTATCTCTGGAGATATTCAAGGTCAGACTTGATGAAGCTCTGAGCAAACTGATCTAGTTAAAGGTGTCCCTGCTTACTGACGGGCTGTTGGACTAGGTGACGTTTAGAGGTCCCTTCCAATTTAACATATTCTGTGATTCTATATTCCTATGTTTCTGTGGCTCTTGGAGAGGCAAATCAAATGCCTGCTTGGAACTTTGGACCCAGTATCTGGTAAGGGTACCACTACAAGCCCCAGCTTACTCAGGCAGTAATCCGAGTAAGCTGGGTCTTGTAGTGGTATCCTTTCGTGCACATAAAAAAGAGATAACCTGGGAATATAGCCAGATGTGCTGTGCTGCTGGGTGTGGCCCCCAGCCACGCTCCACCCTTATAGTAAAGGTTCTAGGTAGAAAAGATGATCCAAGACACGGCTCCACAGATCTTTTCTCTCCATTATTTCTTGTCAAAATAATACTGGTCCAGTTTGAATTTTGGCTGCTTACAATACAACTCGTGTGCTCTGGATATAGGGTTATTTTGAAATCAGCATTGCCAAGGGCAGGCTGTTGGGTACAGCTTCATCAGGACTGTAACACATTTACTGCGAATATATGGAAATAAAATGTTAATATCCAGCCACTGAAAAATGAGACTGAAATCTCTCATAAGAAAACTACAGAGTTTTGGGGTTTTTTTAAACTTTAATTTTCATGCAACACACTCAAATTAGTGGTCTATGAATGCAACTCTCTCTTCAAAACCCATACGCTGAGTTTAGTGTATTACAATAAATACAAAATCCTTGTAGAAAGGGAAGCATTGTAGTTCGTTGGTTAGAGAGCATCCATTTTGTGGAAGTTCAAGTCAGCCTTTTTTTTACATTTGAGTCCCTGCATATTTATACTTCAGATGGTAGCACATCACTAAATAGAGCATTTTTCACTTTATACGTTTTCAAATCTACATGGTCTGCCACATTTTAACACTGCTGCATAATAAACACGTCTTGTGAGAAGTTCATCTCACTGGTTCAAATGGAGTGGCATTGTCTGCGAGGTCTCATTTCAAAATTATTGCACTTTTATCTTTTTCGTCATGCCACGAGATGTGAAGTCCAAAATATTTACCTTTCTGATTGTCAGTCTTTCCTTCATAGTGATGTCTGAGTGAAGACAAAATAGACAACTTGTTTTGTTGAATCAATAGAGGCATATTATCACAGCAAGATTATAATTCAGGTGTACAATACCTGCATTTTGCAGAGTACAAAAATGAAACTGCCATGTGCTGTGTGTCACAGCAGGTAACTAATATCAACAAAGTACCAGAGACTATGTTCAAATAATGTTGTGTGGGTCTAACTTCAATCCACAAAAGCAGGGCAATTCAAAGTTAAGGCTTAAACTCTATCCATAATCCACTCTCTTTAGGAATTGCATTATGAAGGCAGCTGAACTCGAGTCTCGATTCTCTGTGGCTACAGGCTGCCACACAGATGCTGAGAGAAAGCAAACCCACCGTTATATGCAGATTCCTATTGATTGTTTTAAATCCAGTAAAGATACTGTCTACTAGCATTTGCTTTTATGTGAGCCCAAAATCTGGGACTTTGGGGACAGGCTGCGATCATCGCGAAAGGCGTTTGGGATGAGCAGCGTTTAGATGGCTGCATATTTCTCTTTGCTCCTTGGGGCACATTGGAGTTTTGTGATAACAGAGGTGGGGAAACAACCATTTTGTGAACTCTCTTCTTGTAGCATTGGTTCCTGCATCTGTTTAAACTGTAGTTACTGTCAGCCTGAAAAAGGAGGGGATGCAAGTCCATGCTGAAGTCAAAATAGAATGGCATCAGCAGTATTCACTATTAAGAACCTCTTACTTCAGCCTGTTATTGTAAGCAAACAAAAATACAGAGCAGGAAGCAAAATAATCTGTTTCCTGGTGAATGAAACATAATGAACACAGCCATACCTCAAGCTAAGAAATTTATTTCTACAACGTTTTCAGACTTGTAAACAAAGGTTGTTTGCAAAAACCCATCAACCTATCATGACCCTATGTAAGTCCTATAACCAAAATTTTTAGCCCCTGACAAAAATAGCTGCTACCAGGTGCCTACATCTCTTGCTGCTCAAAGACTGATTTCGAGAAACCAAATCCTGCCCCAGCCTGCCCCAATTCTTAGGAATGTGAGTTATGTGCAGCTTTCTCTGGAGTGGTGTCAGGCCTGGCAGTGGGGTTTTACAGCTTGTCGGCAGGTTTTGGGGTCAGTGGAAAAGAAGAGCGTCTGTGTTTTCCATGGGGTGTCAACGCTTGTATCTGTGCCATGGAAACACAGGGTATGGGTTTAGCATAGCACACCTTAGCACTGCATCCTCCTCTCCAGCAGCATCTTTCTACCTGCACTAACTATTTAATAGCCTTCCCCCCCTCTCCTCCAAGTGTCAATGATTTCAAAGCTCTGACTAACTAGCAACAGGTGAACCTGTATGGCTAATCTGTAGCTGCAGAATGCATCAGATTGAAGAGCTTCTTAACCACCATTATGGTAAGTTATGGCTGTGTGCGCCTGGGTCCTGGGACCAGTAGCATTTTCAATGATCAGTAGCGCTTGATGTTCAAATGGTGCCTTCAAAGTTGATGGCATTGCTTTTGAAGCAAGCTGCCAGACCAGACAGGACCTGCCCTCTGTTGCTGCTTCCATAGCTGGCTCAAAATCCCATTTTTTGCACATTATATTTCTTTGCTCTTGTGTGTTTCTGTACTCCACAAGGAATTACCGTGTTCCCAGGCTGGGATTTGCCATAATGCCAGGGACCCATAAACATCCCTGACTTGGGACAAAGAAATGATGACGGTAGCTGCAACTTCTGCCACTGCCCCTGAGGACAGGCTGGTGCAGTGCTGGGGCAGGCCAACCCCACCAGCCCAGGGTGCCCTACCGCTTGTCCCCAAGCAATTCCCTTTCTGTGTGAAAGCAGGGGGTCCTGAGACTCCAGTCAGTTTTTAATCACATCAAAATGGGAATATTTGCCTTTTCTGTTGAGAGAAGACTAAAGTCTGTCCCTTTTCAACCTCTGTATGTACAGAGCAGGGCTATATGGTTGAGAACAGACCCAGACAAGACCTTACACTGCAGCACGTCCCTGCTCACATAACCCAGGCGTGAATCCAGCAGCACACCAGCCTTCCATCCCTGGGGCTGGATGTGTCCCCTGATTTCTAAGGAGCACTCAAAAAAGGGTATCATGGGGCTAAGGGATAGGAACAAGTGATGCAGCCTAACACTGGCCTCTGTCTCCTTGCTTCCAGGAGAGAAGATACTGGGGAGTGGTTTGCACAGCCTTACTCTGTTGGCCAGGAAGCGGCCCACCACTGATAGCCTGCCTACTGCCGGAATAAATGAAGCTGTGATCTGAGCTGTGACATGAGGTATTACTGCAGAACAAATGGAAACAGAGCTAGAACTCTGTACTGCAGAGGTATTCATCCTTTGTATTTTCTCAAAGAACAAGCCTAATCTACTAACCCAAGTAGCTAAGTAAACAGTACATTCAGCTTTCAGAGACCTTCAGTATGTCTGCAGGACTTGTGATGTAAAATAATATAAGTAAAAGAAATAAATGGAGACTTCAGTTAAAAAAACCCCCAACACTGAAGTAGTATAGCTGCTTACTTTCTCACTGATGGGAGGAAGAACGGAGAAGAGTCTTTTGTGTCAGTTTTATTTTGAACCCATTTCGCTGCTGAATATGGGAAGAGATTAGTTCACTGCTAATTGTGCTGTTGGTTTTGTGATTCTCTGAAAACCCCCTAAAAGTCTGCATGCAAAACCAATGAGGTAGAACATGTTTGACAAGCTTAGTTCCAACATGACCAATGTAGCAGGAAAAGATTTTAAAATCATTGCCTCTCTTCAATAACAATAGTACATACAAGTGTTTACAAGAGGATTAAAAGCTGCTTTAGCGAGTTGCATTAAAGATTCCTTTATCAGACAAGTTTTATCAAGAGAAAACTGTTGGAGCACGATGCGGCTAATCAGATGCAAACAGAAGCGGGTGATGTTACTGACTTTATTTTACTCGCTTTAAAAGGATGCACGATGTATCTGTAAAATATACACCATGTGTACAATAACCCATACCTATTAACAGCCTGCCCAATTACAACAGCAGCAGCAAAAAAAAAACCCACCACCCTCCACAAGCAACGACCCCTAGCACCTGGTAATTAAAATTGCTAATCACCAGCAATTATCTGGCACAGCTTTATAGCCAGGCGAAACAGTTTGACCCTTTGCCCACTGAAAGAAGAATGTTTGCTGTCTATTGATAAGTGCTTAGGCAAAGCTGTGTTCGGCTCACATCCATTAAGTGGCGACTAATAGGAAGTCAACAAAAGAGCTCTGACATCTGTAGTGGGCACTTCTAGCAGGCCAGGTTTGGGACCACAGGTGTCCGATGGGCTCCTGCCAAAGACTGGCATACAGGACACGGGGGCACTTTGCCTTTAAAAAAAAAAAAAAGCAAACTTGAGCTGCCCCACGTTTCCCTCCTGGCTCCTCTTCCACCAGAGAGTAAATGCAGTAAGTTTCCAGGACAAAGATTAAAATAATTACTCGTCTTGGGAGTGGCAGCTTGTTTTCAGACTGTCTGCACACATTCAAAGGCAGAGAGGTAAGAAGTCCTGTAGGCTCAGTAATTTAGGCAAAGATTGTTCTTTGGCTATTTCTGTTCTTATTAAGTATTGAGTTAAAGATATATAAAAATGTCTCTCTAGTGTGCTCTTCAAGTCTAAGATGGAGAGTTTGAGATAATAAAGATTTATTTTTTTTCCATAGGACACTATTATACTCAAAGCTATAAAATACCCGTCCATTGTTAGAGCTCCAGGAAGCTGCCGCAAGAGATTATTTCAACTACAATAAACAACTCCATTAAAGCTTCTGAGCTCACCAATGACTCTTACAAGGTCCTGGATGAAAGATCAGATTCTTTTTTTCTTCTTTTTTTTTTTTGAGAGAGAAGGAAAAGGGGAGAGAGTCTGGCAAAAATATTGCAAGCTCTTAATACTGAAATGACCTACAGAACCTGAAGGACAAAGCATCCCTTAATCACTCAGGAATGCAGACTGCTCCAAGAACAGGCATCAGTGGAGATTATGAAGCCAGGAACTGCTGACATCCAGAACCAAACCTCTGTAGCCTCATTCCTTAATTTAGAAGGAGCTTTTGGGGTTCTTGGCAAGTTGGAGTTTCTCTGTGTAAGGGAAGGACAAAGAATCAATTCCAGTGTGCATATTTAAAAACATGAGCCATTTGGGGGCATTCTGACTTGCATACACTGTGCCTTTTCCTGCATGAGATCTCAAAGCCCCTCCATGTACATCTTTGTCCTGTGACATGTAAAATGTAACAGTTTTATAAATGGCAGCAACATTGCTGGCATGATACTTGACAATACCTGCTAATCCAAAATCATGAATGAAGTCATTCAAAGTGTTCTCTCTCTTTTTAAGTCTCTCTTAAGACCACCTCCCAAGCTGCTTCAAGTTACTGGGGTTAGACACCTTGAAAATAACATTGTTATCCCACCAGTCTGTTGTGAACAAAGCAGCCACAACTTGCATCTCTGCACTATTTGCATCAATAAAGTCTGCACCCTGACTGGATACCTCTTGTCTGCAGGGTGCGTCTCGCAGAACTTGCTGTGGGTCCTGCTTAGCCCGTACGCGAAAGTTCCCTTGCTAGAGAAGGAGGAATGTTATGATGGACACACAGGTATCCCTCTAACAAAGAATAAAAATGCAGCTAGAGTTCTAGAGTTTATGTTCCAAACTAGGAGCCTAGCATCCAGTTCAAATGTCACCCAGGAGTTCTCAAAACATCTGTACTCTTTACCAAAGCCTACTGTAAACATGTAAATAAAATTTCAGATAAAAACATAAATAGATAAAAACCCAAAACACTTCTTCATTCCACACAGATTTATCCCATTGTAGAAAATAAAAGCTGAAGTTCAATTTTCTGCTTCATTTTTGCTACATGCCTGGGATATTGTCTGTTAGACTCCAGTTCTTGATCATTGGTGTTACCATGGGATCGCTGCCTACTGTAAACTCCATCTAGAGTGAAAGAGCCAAATCTTGGAGAAATCTTTAGTGAAGTCAGAAAAAAATCAAGTCACTGGAGATACACCTACTTACAAGCTTGGGCTGTAAAATGCGGACCAAGATGAAATGATGGATAATATATTCTGGCATTGCTTGATATTCAGATTCTTCTGCCTGTATGCCTAGTTCAACAGTGATCTACAACAGAAGAACACGCTAGCAGGTTTGTGCAGTCTGTCCATCATGGAGTAAATGGCACTGAATGGCTCTTCTCTGTGTTAGTTGAGGTAATGAAAACACTGAGGAAGAAGAGGAGGAATAGATTTTCTAACACTCTGTGCCATTTGTAGTCCATGAAAGAGCAATGGATTTCAGAAGGTTCTGTTCATACTGGGACATCATGGCCACCCAAGTTATGAAAACATAAGCCTTCACTGACACTGATGTTGAAGAGTAATTTTTGATGCTATTGTCCAAATCACAAATAATGGAATGGCCATTGAAGATATGACTTCTAGCTGATTTTTGTGAGGTTGAGCCTTTGGGGGTGGATGGAGGAATGAGTTCGGGGAACAGTAAACTCATCCTGCCCTTGAAAACTGTGCAATCCAAACAAAGTAGAAGATGGAGATGGGAAGCTAATAGGTGGCTTGTGTTACCAGTCATTCAGTTTTTCCAGTTCATGAATAATATCAGCCTAACACGGAGTGCGTGCACGAAATTCACCACATCACCGCCACACAATAGTCTTCTCCTGTTTCTGTGCGTAATTCCCATTTCTCCTTCAGGTGAAAGCCTGGCTGTGCCCCACAGGTCAAAGAATCCCTTCTGGGCTTGCTTGGAAGAGAGCTCCAGAGTCAAGAGTCCTCCACTGAAAATGTCTCACTAGTGACTGTTAGACAATGAAATCTGGGGACTTCCTGCTCAAGTGCCTGTTAACCTCTTCTGTCCTGGGGAGGAAGAGGAGATGAAAGGTAGATTGTAAACTGTTCAACTGCTGCACTCCATGAGGGGCCCTGGTGAGCTGCATTAGTGCAGACACAGTCCTGGACAGATCCTCTGTCCCAGGATGGCACATCTCAGGCCTTGTGCGTTCCCTGACAGCTTGCCAGCCTCAAAAGTATGCTCAGGAAGAGGAAATGCACCGCTCTAAAAATTGGGAAGAAAATGTCTAACCCATCACACATCGCTGAAGTTGGACATGGAGTAATCACACTCCTGTACTGCCAATGCTTTGTGGAAAGGTAGGCAAACCCTCACTGAGAAAAGAAATCCCTGTTCCTCTGTGTTCCTGCACATTCCTCCTTCAGCAACAGCTCTGTCTTGTCCAGGTTAAAACCCTGTGAATTTCCTCATGCCTCCTTCTAATGCTAGAAGGTCAGGCTTTTAATTGGCAAGAAAGCTGCTTCCTCTGGACTAGAAAAACTGCTGCTAAGCATCATGGTATTGCCACGGTGGCCCAAATAATTTCAGCATCTTCCCTAACAGAAGCAGAGCACAGGGAATCATGAAAGAAAGGGAAGGGTGGAAAAATAGACCCTATGCATCATAAACCTAAGGTGATGATTTGTTCCAGTACATCTTGGTCTCTGGACCAGTTTAGGGCACGGCTCCTTCAAGGAAAATAATAAATAGAAATACGGAACAAAAACAGTGAAATGGGAAAAAAAATTACCGTATTTAATTTAGAAAGTTCATAAACTGATATGTTTTACAAAGAAGCCATGCCAGGTTTCCCAATTGATTGTCAGATATGAGATTGCTGGCACACTGTGACTTGTCCTTAGATACTGCCCTGGTACTTGAAGGAAGAATGGTGTAAAATTCCCATGGACTAGTTAAAATGTTGTCTTAAAAACATACACCTTTACAATTCTGAGGTACTTTTTAATGACAGAAAACCATGGTTTGGTTGCCATCTTAGATATCTTCTGTTTGAGTTGCTTATGGTTGCCAAATGTATATTGTGCAACTCTTTCTGCTTAACATGCTCCAGAATCTTCTCTTGACTTATTTAACTGTTATTAAGTGAAGAGATGGATATTTTGGTAATATTTTTTGGATGGAAGGCAGATACAAACAGATTATTCACCTCACCTGAGATGTCTCCATCCTCTTAAGAAATCTTCCAGTTTCTTCATAAGTCCAGAAGATTCAGCAAGTCTCTGACTACATATTTTTTGCTCAAACTTGAAGTGAGGTTAATACATTGTAAGTTGTTTTTAAAAGAAAGCAGAAGGATCTTGGACATAACTCCAGATACTTTACATGCTCCTGGAGGCTGAGTAACATGGGATGCATAACACTAGCTGAGCTGGCAAGTTTGGTGGTATGGCTGCTTCCACTTCTGCTGTGCCCTACGCTACTTGTGACTGAATCTAGACCAATGTGAATTTGGCAGCAAACTATGCCTGTCTCTGTTTACCACACTCAGCCCTCTGAAAGAACCCCTTTTGCAAGGGGGAAAGAACAAAAATCCCCCTGCCACATAGCGCTCCGTGGTTGCCGCCTCTCAGAAGGCCATCTTTATAAAGAAGAGTGGGTTAGAAAGACCCCAATACACAAAGATGTCCTATCTTTCCAGGCCTATGCACTGACATCTTCCAATTTACAGAATTTCAAAACACCATGGTTTCCTCCAGGAAATGTACTCCTAGCCTACAGTGAAACAGAACAAGAGCCAAATAGAGGACAGAGGTTAACCAAAGATGTGTAAGTGTTGATATTGGACTGATCTTTCTCTCCAGTTCTCTAAATCTGAAGGGAAACTAAACTAGACATTTTAGATCAGCAGTACAAATAAAAAAATGTATCATCAGCGTGTCAGCCTTGGCTGCAATGTTTCCCCAGTACCCTACTGGAAGGTGGAAAAGAACTCCATTAAATAAGAAGCATTTTTATTAATAATTTTTCCAATTGTAGATTATTTCTGTAGAAGGAAAACTAAACCTTTGGCCACCAAAGACCACGAAGCCGAATTCATGACACACTCCATTTCAAAGCATTAGGATAGGGAGAACCTAGGTCAGCGGAGGGTAACACAAGAACATTTCTTTAGAGATCTTAAATGGAACGTTGTTATTGAGGTACAGTGCCCTTGCTGAGGGAAGTCATGAAGGAATCTGTTCCAGCAAACAGCAGAGAACACTGCAGGAGATGCTAAAAAAAACCCAAACCACAAGTGTGGGAATAAGTTAAAAATAAAAATAAATAAAAAATAGGATGTGGAATGGGAAAGACAGCCAAGAAAAAATGTTAATAAAAGGTATTGGATGAAAGCCCAGAATAGAAGTACAGCAAATACAAACAACTAGCAAATGTACACATAACAGGGTGAAAACCAGACTCCGTCTTCCTTTTGCATGCAGAACTGAGCAAATAGAGCTACAGGCAATTCCGGAGAATGGCAGCTCTGAGGCATCCAGAAATTAAACATTTCTTTTAGGTCACAAGCCAGAGAGAGGTGTAATTAAAGCCTCAAGCCCAGCTATCTCAGTTGTTTTCTCTAAAATATTCGTGAGATCTTTAATAAAATGCATCATATCTAGTAGTCAGAGTTCAAACCATGAGTTTTAATTTTAATTTGGTCACAATATTATAGCTATTTCCTGGCCTGATGAGCATCACTTCTGCAACAGGGAGAGGTTTAACAAGCCTCTGTAGGGAGGGTGTATTTATATCAGATTGAAAGTTTCACATAATTGCAATCCTTCTCCAAGCCTGGACTTCGTTTTTGTTGGTCAGAAGAGGTATTGAGTAAGATGATGTAGTCAGTGGTAAAATGTATTAATGGAATGCTAGTTTTAAAGTAAGTTTTCTCATTCAGAAAAAAATTGTAATTAATTCAGACCAGCTTGTAAAGGATTCATTATAAAAATTAGCAGAGAAGGGGATGTGGAATTATTTTGGAAGAGCTTCCTTTTATATTAAGTAAAGTGTTAAAAAAAATGGTTAAGTGGCTCTGTTAAAACAATTTTCTGGTTCCCAACGTCCTTCGGGTGCCTCAAATCAGAGAAGCAAGATCTGAGACACCTAAGATTAATCACCATTTTTGAGAGACTGGGCCCACAATAGAAAAGAATGGTGAAGATCTTCCTGTTTAGTTCAAATCCACATGCACTCTCATGGGGCAGCAAAAATCGCCCCTTATTCCAAGGTAATCTCTCACAACAAATTTTAAATACCTGCTCATTTTCATGCTCACCATGAAAATGGTGAGGATTTATATAGAAGAGTTGGTAGAGTTCATAAAATCTTTTTCTAGCTTTGTTCACAGAAAAGTCTTGCTTCTGTTTACAAATACTTGCCCAGGAAATTCAGGGACTGGGAGTGTGCAAGCAAAGAAAATTTAATCTCAGAAGATGGACAGAAGAAAACAATGGCATACAATGGAAAGGATTAGGCAGTCATAAGGGGTAATACAGACATCTCTACCTCATTAAGTGGAATCTGCTCCAGAAGCCGAAACACTTCTTCAGCCTGTTGCCTTTCCTAACCACCACCTCCCCTTTCAAGATAGTTTGGGTTAAAAATAAATGCCTTTGGCAAGGTTTTAGGCCTATCTAGTCCTCAATTCCCTTTCTTTCCAATAAAGACAGAGTCACAAATTCTCCTGCCTCCGGGTTAAACCACAGAGGCATTAGCTTTCGCCTGCTGGATCAAAGCAAAGCACATCCCTGATGTCCTCTCTGTTGCCCAAACTGTATACAGACACCTCCCACTCTTTTTTTCCTCTGGCTGCAAGAAGAGGAGCTCCGGACATTTCTTCTGAGGGTTTCAACAAACCCACAGATATCTCAGGAAAGTTCCTCTCAGCAGACATTTTACCTTCCTTCAAGAAGGAAGATAACCTTCCTCGGTGTTGGCTATAAGGGTGTTCCCATCTAAGAAAATTTTCTACTGACTTTATGGCAGCTTTGGAGGGGTGAGCTCTGTTTTTAAAAGAAAACCCCAAAAATGAATGTAGTGAAGCCTTGACCAGCCAAAAAGCAGAAGGTTGGCCTCGACTTTGCACAGGGCAGTGCCAGCACAATTTAAAAAGAAACAGAAGTATTATATGGGGTTGCACGATGGGAAGCCCGCTTTGGTTATGCAGCAGTTCTCCAAGCACAGCCGTAGTTTTAAGTACGTTGTAAGAATGACAGAGGTGGATATATGGTTTTAAACTAGAAAAGGGGAGGTTTAGGTTGAGTATTAGGAAAAAAATTCTTCAATGTGAGGGTGGTGAGACACTGGCACAGGTTACCCAGAGATGTAGTGGAGGCCCCATCACTGGAGACATTCAAGGTCAGGCTCGATGGGGCTCTGAGTGACCTGATCTAGTGAAGATGTCCCTGCTTACTGCAGGGGGTTTGGACTAAATGACCTCTAAAGGTCCCTTCCAGCCTAACACATTCTATGATTCTATATATATTATATATATAATGCGTCTGGGCTTTAGGATCAGCAGGTAAGATGTGCAACAAAGGCTCAGAGCCCTTTCAGATAATTTTTTGGTGAAGGAAGTGAAGCTCAGAATTTACAGACTGAGAGGCTTAAAAAACTTTCCAAGCAGGTCTTTCAACAGTTTGTTAAAGTCTCATAATGTTCATAATTTTGTTACTGATAATGAAGTCAAAACTGCAGTTACAGTGCTTTAGCAGAAGTTTAAAATCCAAGATGTGGAGATACTTTACACCCACAATACCTTTACTACACTTACAAAGTGCTCTAATGGCAGTTTCCAGAGGACTGTGTGTACCAATCCTGCTGGTGCAAACCCCTCAACTCACTGAGGATTTAGCAAGTGATGTATGGGGGCTTAAAGGAAAAGCACCCCTTTTTACAAAAGGAGACCATGTGTGGGTGTCTAAAACCAAAAGGACTCTTGAAAAACACTGGGAACAGACATTAACTGATTAAATTTTCATACTGCATTAAATTATTAGCCAGGCACGAACAATCGTGTTCAGGAGAAAAGATGATGAGGATAAGAAGGTTGTTGCTCCTTTTACTGAAGAATTACAGGAAGTTAATACCAAACAGAGTAGATTTTACATGGCTGGAGAAAATATAGATGTGAAAGGAAAAAGAGATTATTGGTAAGAAGGTTGGCATGGTCTGCTCAATTCAACAGCTTTGTGGAAGTGGTTTACAGCTATGCCATTTAGATATTAGGCTCTGCTGGAAGAAAATAAAAGCAAGGAAAGTTTTTGCATTCTTTTCTCCACAAACATCATGGTTAGATTTTTTTTCCTAGAAAACATTAGTTCAGGTTTTTACAAAGTAGGCAATTAAGTGTTTACAAATGCACTGCCCTTACAAGTGGAACAGCAGCAACTGTGAGATTCCCTTTCAGTTTATAGTTGTGAGTAAGAAAATCTCTCTGGTGCAACGATGTGGCATTTCAGTCCTGATACGAAAAAGTTGTGCCAATTCAGCCTTCGCATCCAAGGCTCCATGAAATAAGGCACAACAGAGAAAAGCTTGTGCTGATAAGGCTAGCACACTTCATACTGGTGATGAGCAAGCCAGTATCTCAAGTTGTTCCCAATGTAGACTAAACTTCCCTTTATGGAAACTGACATTAGAGCATAAAAGTCATCACCAGGCTTTTGAAACGAGTGTGTGGATGTCACAGAATACAAGTATGTGGAGAACTTCTCTCTAACCCCGTAGCACTCACCTCAGAAGAACAGCCTGTTTGCCCTCACTATCCATGGAAATACTTGGGCCTCTGTGAGTAGCAATACCTTTAAATCCAAAATCAAATCAGACCAAATCAGATGCATCTCGTTTTGTTTCATAAAAAATGGAGAACCCATCACTCTTCTCCTTTTAAAAAGGAAGAGGTAGCTGTTCCACCCTTTCATTTATCCAGGACATGAACGATGTGCTTGAATTTCTTTCTTGGCAGCAAGGAAATAAATCTATGTGTGACACAAGAGCTGCTAACTAGTGCCTCTCTGTAATCTGACCCAAGTCACTAGCATGGATCTGTAGCCTCCTGGCTATGACACTAGCTTAAAACAGAGTATATTAAATAAAGAACAGTATTTTGACCGATGTTGCAAGGACATTAAACAGACAAAGAGAAAAATATAGTTCCAGATTCATCCAGTAAGGTCACTGAATCGTAAAGTGCAGGGGAGCAGAAAGTAATAAGCTTTCTCCTTGCCTGATCTTCATGGAGTCAGACCTTTGATTTCCACTGACACTTCACTCCAACAGGTCATAGTTCTTCGGGTTTGGGGGTTTTAGGGAATGGGGTTTTTTTTGTTTGGTTTGGTTTTTTGTTTGGTTTTTTGGAGATTTTTATCTTTTTATTTTGACAATATATGTTTACAAAGCATAATTGTGTCTGAGAGACAAGACAGGAAATGATCTCAGGAAGGAATAGAAACCAAGTTATATAGATGTGATTGGCCTGATGGACTGTAAAAGTCTATGAAAAGTCCTGGTCATTCTTTGCATCTTGCCTAGTGTTGCATCAGGTCCTTGTAAGGAGGACTACGGTGATGATTGTTGCTGGTTGTGACAACAGCAGATGTGACCAGCCCTAGCTTCAGTGGTGGTCTTAATCAACTAATAACCATTCTTTAGTTTCTCCAGGCAGCACAAACTTCCTAAGGAGCAAAGACTTCTGGCCATATAACTATAGGAAGAATTTTTTTTGTGGTTTTTTGGTCCAATTTACTTTTAGGATCCCTTTATGTCTATAATTATTTGCTACATGTATTACTATAGGCTTCCTACTTGTGCATCAACTCTAAAGGGAGCTCTGGTAGATTAAACCCCCCAGTGTCCATGGCTGAGGAAGCCAAATCACCCTGTCATTTCTACTGTATCAGACACAGCTGACCATGAGAGAGGCCTGGGCTTGTAGCCCATATACGGTGCCTACACATACATATCTAAATACAAATATCCCGATTCAGTGCTTAGTTCCAACCCTGTAATTCTAGGAAAATAGAATAAACATGAGAAGGGGATGAGGAGACAGTGCTGGTTTCTGCATTGCCTAAGAGAGTAATTTCTGCACACCGGCAGTCTAACCATTTTTGGGATCTTCATATGCAGAATAGAAGAGCCTTAAGAAGAGATCTGATAGAACAAGATGAACTGTAAGTTTTTAGGAAGAACTTTCTTCTAAAGTGGAGAGAGTAAGAAGATGCTTATTTGAATGCCGAGTAAGTGAATAAAGGAGGTAGGAGTTTTTCTGGCAAGGCCGAATAAGATAGGGAATAGCCATAGCAGAAGATGCAAAGCAGTGGAGAGATGTCATGGTCCAAGAGGTCACCTCTTCAGAAGACTCCACAACCTTTGAGATTCTTGCCTTCCTCAGCATGGAAATAGCTAACCTGTCGATATCAAACTGGGATGGGAGGCTGAGGATGGCATGTAGAGAGATGCTAAGGCCAATCTAGAGATGTTTCCCATAGCCCACCAGAGGCCTCTGAAGCAAATACAGGAAAGGTCCATAGAGAATCACAGCTACATGCCTGTCCTAGAGCCCCTGGAAGCCCCTCTCAGATCACAGCCCAGAACATCGCAGCTGGATCCAAGAACCAAAAGTATACCCTCTACCCCCTCTGAGAGTTATGTAAGTTTTTAAGGGGCCTTTGGTGTGCACACCAGGATCTGATAGCCCTACCTGGAAAAATCAGGACCCTTCAGAGATCCAACATTACATAAGTGCAGATTAGCTACCCCCACCCCCCGGGTAAGACCGCTCAAACTGCCCCCTCCACCACCACCCAAGATGAGGTTTCACATCCCTTGCCTTCCTGGAGGTCACCCTAAAATCATTCTGGTTCAGGCAGTGGCATTGTGGGGGCCAAATCACTCAGTATGACATCCAGATGGGGCCTTGGAGGTACACACACACATCCCTGTAGCCGTGGACAAACATGCTCCATACGGATGAACTCAGTTGCAGGATAAATAACCACCAGTGACCCCGTGGCCTCAGACAAGGGGACTGCAGCTCATCCCACGGCTGAGGAGAGGCTGCCACCATGAACAGGAACACCATGCTGGCATTAGCCATACTGGTGTGTCGCAGCGGTACCTCTCTGAGCTGGTTTTGGCAGATGAGAAGGGAGCAAAGCAGGAGCTTTGGCAGAGTTTTCCAGAGGCAGGTACAAGCTGAGTGTTTTGGGGTCAATGAGCTGTTGCCAAAGCTCCCCTGGGCAGTGTTGTACCTGTCATTCCTACAGGGACAGCATCACGCACTCCTGGGATCATACACAGGGCTGGAGCAGGAGTGAGGATGCCGGGCATGGCAAGGACAGTCTGAGGAGGCCTCTGACCACCCAGCTTTTGGGCCAGAGCACAGCACTGTTCTCTCATTAGTTTTAAGAGTGCTCCCAGTTACGTAAATGAGGGTGATAAGATGGCTCTGTGCAGAGTCAGCCGTAGCAGCTCTGTTCTGCATTCATGGCAGTGTCGGGGACACTGGGGCTTATTTTAGCCTGGTACATAATCCTGGGATGCAGTGCCTTGTCTTATTTTCTAATTATTCACCACCATACAGTCCTTGTTAATTTACATACAGAGGGGTAATCTGGCTGGAGATCATGCGTCACAGGCAAACCAGGTTAGTACTGGTAGAGCTTCTAAATTCCTGTAGTCATTATTCACGTTTGCTGCACATAACCATTCTGGAAAAACACAGAAAAGAAATGGTTTTTAGATTAAACATGTAAAAAATCCAGAATATTGAGGTGCCTATTATTTCAGTTTTGTTTCCTGTGTTTGCATGGTTATACATTGCTCCAGGTAAATGCTGTTCCATAGTTTGGTTTGGGTTGGGTTTTTTTGGTAAACCATTGTCATATTATCAGGGCATGCAATATAATAAACAGATCTGTTAAAGCACCAGTGATGTCTCTATTGGCAGACTTATAAAAGAGCTCGGTGACCTTGGTTAATTAGCCATGTAATAAACCAGAACTGAAAGAGCCTATTCCCACAAACCCCGGCACAGCACCCCTCCACCCCCCACTTGTCAGAGAGGCTCTGAATGGGAAGTCAGCAGACGCGATGCAAAGTGCAGCCACTTAGCCTTACAGCCCCTTGGAATATATGCAAAGATTCACAAAGAAATTTCCTTCCAGCCATTGATTAAGAAACAGTCTTTAAAACAAAAAGATAAGTTTTCTGAATACTTCTTTTCCCGGCTAGTAGTGCTGCTTAAGTTATATTTAGATAAATGTGTATCTTCCTCAAGCCTTACAACACTTGTATTTAAAAAAAAAAAATTTAAAAAATTCTATTTTGGCAATGTTTTCTACAAAATCTCTGATTTATTTGTTTTCAAGTTTATTTCAGATATTCTAAATAGAAGAAAAAAAAAAAAGCCCCGACCTTTCCATTAATTAATAGATAATATTGTAATCTTTAAATGTAATTTATTTTGTACCCATATGGCCCAGTCGTCTGGAATTGCAAACTGTGTCAGTACAAATTATACGGCAAGGAGTGTTACATGTATTTCTGTTGTTCACTTGCTTTGGCTAAAAAGCAAACCTAAAAATTTAGCACTACAGTATAAAAATAACATGGTTGGCCTTTCATCTGGGGGCAGGCAGAAAACCGAATGCAAACTTTTATCAGATTCTTCGACTCTATCCTCTTTAGAAAGAAAAGCTTATTTAAGTATGAGCAAGAATCACTAGAGGTTTACCTTTAGCCAAATGCCAGTTCTTAACTAGCAAAGCCACAATTAACTGCTCAGCCACAGAGTAAGCATTTTCTTGTGCAAGCACGAGTTTTTCTGATGGTTATAGGAATTAATTCTTTCTTAAGTAAACTTATTTGAAGCCCGTGACTGCTAGCCTTTCACGGCATGCTCCTGAGTTCTGGCACAACACAGATAACAAAGAAAAAAAACCCCAAACCCCTAAGGGATGCTAACACTCTTTTTTTTTTGTATCATCATCTGTCCCTTCCATACAGGAGAGTGATTTTAATTTCATAGGAAAAAAAAAACCCATATCAGCATCAGCAGTTTCTTTAAGTAAACTTTTTTTTTTCTCTTCTAAGAGCTTTTAATTTTCCAAATGAACGTTAAAATGATGGTGTTCTTATCAAGTGAAGCTAATAAATATCACTCTGGTTTTAAATCCTATACATCTGTTTGCTCATTCAAGGTTGTTTTAGCTGCAGCCATTTCTTTCAGTACTGCAGTTTATAGTAGCTTTGCATGAACAGAGAGTTTTGCTGGGACTGCCAAGCAGTGTCCGTTATCCCGGGGAAGTTTTAGAATATCAGGCACAATAACACCCTCAACAACACTCAGATTACAGGTGCTTGAAAGCAGAGCATCCAAGAACAAACCTTTCCCTAGATATTTTTCACTGTAGGATCCTCAAGTAGAGCAGGAGACGCATTTTCGGCAAAACATATTTCTCTCTGTTTTCTAACGTGATCTAAGAGATCTCTGGAATGTGTCTGAAGTGTCAGGAAGTGACATAGCTGCTCAGCAGCTCGTTTGATGGACAGTGTGGGTGTTTGTTGGCATTGGTGAAATGGACGATGCTGTCCCATGTCCTGTGAACACAGATGCTCCTACTCATGCAGGAATGAGAGCAGTCCTCATGGCTCGCGGTAAGAAGATGCATGAACGGTTCAGGATCAGACACTTCAGCTGAAATTTCCGTTCAGTGTCCAGCTTCTAGGGTGACTGTAGTCACATATAAAAAAGTCTAACTAGCTGGGAGAGGGGTAGGTACATACCTACATAGAAGGGGCCATTATAGCTTAGCATGGAGTTGCAGAAAATACCAGTAAGCAAAGAGAACAGGGAACCACGAGGGAATCGCTCTCCTTACCCCGATACCATAAACATTTCTGCAAGGCAAACAACTGGGACCTGTCCCAGGAGCAAAGCTGGGCACAGGTTAAGATTTGGTAGGACTGGAGCTCTTGCAATTTAAAAAGGTTAAGCTGCGTAAGGTACATAGGGTACATTTTGTTGTTAGTACAACAATCCCACCAAGAAGACCCAGTGGATGCTGAAAACAGACATGTGAACAGTCATCACCTCTGGCAGACCCTGGTCTCATCACATCCCACGTGTCAGTGCCACCATGCTGGAGGCCCAGGAGCACAGTGGTGGGTCCCCAGGCTGCCATAGGCATGAGGAGCTAGCTGGGCTGGAGGTGTCTGTCATCAGCCCAACACATCACTGGGGAAATCACAAGGGTGCAGGTCCAGAAGCTGGCTCACTGCCCGTGGGAGGCTCGCCACCGCTGCACAAGCATATACCCAGGGGTGTACTTGCCCGACTGTAAGAAGTGTCTGCTCCAGAAGAGAAAAGTTTGGAAGTTCCAGCTGCAGGTACGTCTCTGCTCCGTGCTTTCCGGCTCCTTCAGGTCTTAGCAGTTGCTAAGGCTGGAGGAGGATGCCCTCCTCTGGCTACGCATCGAGCATCCAAGGCTGAAGAGAAATCACTTTGAACACTGAGGCGGGGGGGCTGGAGGCAATTACTTGTGATTGATAGCACTAAATATGAAACCGCATGTACCTCATCCATGAAGCATGGAATCAGCAGCATATTGTTAGTGGGGGAGATGAATGGGGCTTGAGATAACCTTGGCAAATTAGGCATATGTTAGCATTAAGCTTTGTCAGTAAGCAGGCTATAAATTACAGACATATTGTAACTCCATAAACTCATCTAATGAATTGAATGACAGTGGTAATTTAAGGCAGAATGGAACTGTTTAACCCTTTTAAGAATTTAGCTGTATTTCTATATTATGCAACAATCCCAACTGTATTAAAAGGTTGGTGTTTCATATATGCCACAAGATACCATAACCATAACAGGGAAACAATTCCTCCCTGTTTCATGTCCCTTTTAACACATAGTTGGCAGCCTGAGAATTATTTTACTTATGAGTTGATTAAAAAAGAATGGAAAACGACTGGAATAGCTGGGGTGGTGGTGTTCCTTGCAACGTTCTCTTACTTTATCATTATTTTTTCTGTCTTATTGAGCTAAATATATTTAAGCTATAAGACACAGCATGCCGTGCATTTCTGGACTGCTGCTGAACACCTCGGGAGGTGTTATAAGACACAAGGCTAAAGGGCAAGTGACTTGAGTCATAAGAGAAGTGCAATAATCCCTTCAAAATGCATGGTCTGCAGTGTCTTATTGCTATTCTGAAATGGAATTTATAAATAAAAATAAGAGGGAAAAGTCAGTCTCCCGCATTTCCTGGCTGCTATTGACAGACTTGTGCCATCAGTGACAGCTAATCCAGGAATTCTGAAGCCATTTTCTATTTTACTGTGAATTTCAGCCAAAGTAACGTTCGAAAATCACTGGCACATCAGTGGCATAAAAGGGCTTAGAATTTAAACCAGGAAATGTGATGCGATATGTTGTTAATTAAAATGCATTGATATAATTAAAAGAAAGAAGTGGGTTTGCTTTTATTCAGAAGTAACTGAAGAACTATATCAACTATACCATGGGTATAATCCACTTCTAAGGAAATTTTAGGCAAGCACACTCTTTCACACACTTCTAGGTACTTGATCTTGGTGCTCATACAGACCATGGAAAAAATTTTCATCAAACTTTTGTAGAATATTTGCCCTTACACACACATTCCCTGTAAAAAGACAGGTGAAATGAAACAAACAGGAACATTTATCTCTGTACAAAAATGGGGGTTCATTCCTGTGGGATGCAAGGTTGGAAGGGGGCCTTGCTAGAAGGGACAGTAAGCAGAAAATTAAATCCTCAATATACATAATTTTTTATTAAGTAAATACTCATAACTTCTGCTGCCCACACAGGATAATAAGCCATATAAAATTATATGATTCAGAGACAGCTCAGTGTGAAAGATGAGGTCGACGTCCAGTTGCAGGTGGCTTTTTTGGTGTGCGACACTTGGCTATTAGTCCTAAACACATAGTTCTTTTTATAAAAGAATAATCTTCATCACAGGAAACATGCATTGCTACCCCTGTTTTGGCCATTGAAAAAATGAAGCATCTGTGGAGCTCACCCCAAGTTACATGAAGAGTCTGCAAAAAATCCAGGAGGAGGCCCACTCCTCATCTGTCCCCTTCTTTCTAACTGTGTAAGGTTAATACCATGCCTGGGAATGTGCCTGGGATCAAAGAGAGGATTGGTGAGACGCTGACACAAGTTGCCCAGAAAGGTGGTGGAGGCCCCGTCCCTGGAGGGATTCAGGGTCAGGCTTGGTGGGGCTCTGAGCAACCTGATCTAGCTAAAGGGGTCCCTGCTTACTGCAGGGAGGGTTGGACTAGATGGGCTTTACCCAACCTAACACGTTCTGTGATTCTGTGATTGCTGTTGCCAGGGATTGCAAGTAAATTTGGGAGTGTGAGCAAGATAGGGCGATACTGCCAGGGCCAACAGAGATGTGAACCCTGAATGGGTCAGTGTGGGTAAAAAGGGTTAAAAAAATCTGTGAGCATTTGGCACAGAGAGCTTAGAGGAAGCAGAGTTTATCATCCCTTCCTACGTGCCCCTTCTTCCAAACCCAGGTGCCTCCTTCACCTGTCTTTCCTGCATGAACTGGGGCTTTCCCTTCTCCAGAGTTTCCAGCCCCATGTTACCCTGCAACAGTCAGGTGACTGTAATAGTAAATAAATATGTAATATAATGTAATAAGTTATACCAAATGTAAAAGGTGATTTATTTTGCTTAAAAAAAAAAAATTAGTGCAATTCTAACACACTTTTCAATTAATGCACTTACAGTAGAATTTGGGAGGGCTTCCTCAAGACACTCATGGTTATTGCTTCCTTTAATCCTGTCCACATCAGTTTTTAAATCATGTTTCAATAAATGGGACTAAAAACTTAAGGCTCATAGTTCAAAAATCCACTGTTTTTATCTGGATTACTACTTTTTTTCCAAAGGGAAAAAATCTGCAGAAAATTCTATGAATTTCTGAAGTATATATATTTTGTTACACTATATAATAATACAGCACTGTATGTTATTATATCATATCACCATATTGTATCATATCACATTACCTAACATTAAGTGCACAAATACCTCTCTCTGTTTTGTGAGAATGCAGGGTTCAAAGTTGTAGGCACTGGGGACACAACGAGGAGTACAAGGAAGGATATCAGCGTTTTGATTGAAAATAAAAGGTGTAAGAAACAGAGCTAAACAAGGCAAAGGGTGTTATGTTCATAGTGAAAGAATTTAAAGCAACAGTGAGTGGGAAATCAATACAAATCCTGTAAGGCTGACAGAGAGAGATAGGAATTTAGGCAGAAAAAGCTCCATTTACCCAGCTCTGTTTCTAGCCCCCGTGGACAATGATACCTTGAACTGTGGGTGAGGACTTTTACCAGGGGACCAAGTAAAATCATCCAGTAGCGAGCAGCCTCTTGTCCAGTACCACAACAAGGAGGGGGCTTCAAATACTGCATGTTCTGTAACCATGCTTTGTTAAACCAGGACAGCTACAACCTTGCAGCCAGAGGAGAACAGACCCAGTGCTGTAACAGCTGGTGTGTAGACATTGCACTCCAGGACATGATGCAGTTGACATGGTGGTATTAGACAGACGGTTCAACTTGATGGCCTTAGAGGTCTTTTCCAACCTTAAAGATTCTATGATTCTATGATTCTGGTGCTGCAACATCCTTCTTCTGTGTGGCATGACTGGTAGCAGGCTTTGGGTGGAAATGGTTCACCACAACCTGGATGTGGCTTGGAAATGCGGTTGCTGCCAACTTTTGAGCTGGTAATGAGATGGAAAGGGAGCTGCTGGCTGTGGCTGAAGGGAATATTGTCATCCAAACTCTGCTCGCCATGTGTCACACTGATACTAGCAAATGGTTGTAGCTAAGTGTCAGATGAAAGACGTTCTGATACGCAGCTGTCTTCACAGCCTGACCTCCAGGTTTTGGCAGCTCTGACCCTAGGTTGCCTCTTTCAGCCATCCCTCTCCTCTCAGCGCAGAGGTGTGGGTGCTTCATTCCCTCAGATCTGAGACCTCCAAGAGGCTGGAGAAGTACAAAAATGCCTGTAGACAATTATTCTACTTCCATAACACAGGAAATTCACAATCCATGCATGGAAGGAAAGAAGTTGCCTCTCACTTTTCCATCTTCTGTCGAGCAATGCCATGTTTCACAAAGACTGCATTTGTAAATGCTTAAATAATAGCATAGCATGAGCGCTTCAGAGTTTTTGGTATAAATCTGACCTCTGAATAAAATTGCTTCTTTATTCTTCATCCCAGAAAAAGATTACTGTGACCTTTACTTCTCCATTTTCTTAATGGTTTCTTCACTACAATGGCAAAACTGAATGACTATCTCAGCCATCTGTAAGATTTGGAATTAAATTTAACTAGTGCAAATCAATAAAGTGGAAATCAAAACTAAAAGCCTTGGGTTATTTTTGCAATACTCTGTGTGTAACGCAACTTTGCATTTAACCTCTGGACCAAATGGTGACTCCATAACTCAGCCAGCCACTCAATGTATGCTTTACATACTTCACTTGGATCCAACTGTTTAGATCAGCATTGATAAATGAGAAGATCTGTTAAGTGATTTAGAGAAATGATGCCTACTCAATCCTGTGAGGCTGTTAGGCCACCAGGTCAGACAACCTACTTAAGATGCATATAAAATTATCTTTTCAATGGAAAATAGGGTGAGTGTTGTTTTGGCCGTGTAACGATTGGCCTAGTTCTAGTGAGCCTAGTTCTAGTGAGTGGATGTGCATGGGGGGCAGGAATCCCCACCCCAGCAGTACCTGTGGAAAGAATGTTAAGACTGCAGCTACTTCCCTCCTTTGCAGCTGTGGACCTGAGTCTTCTCCTGCTGGCAGCCTGCTTTTCAGTGGCACTCTCAAGACCATCTGCATAAGCAACTCCCTGTTTCAATGGGCTGCCATCGAGCTTTTTATCAGCAGGTCTTGGAAAGACCTGCAAACATCTGATTTTATGGCTGGCAAACTGTAGGCATAGGAGAAGCCAAAATAATTTGCTCAAAATATGGTCAGCAGGGAAGAATGTCACTGGGAGCTGAGCCCCACTTCTCGCAGTCTCAAGTCCCTGTGTGTCCTGGACCAGGGTGCTGCTGTGTTGTGGTGTTGGAGGATCACACAAACAGGCAGTGGAGCCGTCACCTGGTCTATGGCACCAACACTCCCCATCCCAGTGCTCCTTCCCAGTGATAAGAGAACCCCATTTGCCTTAAAGCAGTAGGGGAGGGGCCCAACAAATACTGAGGGACATAAGGGTGTACTGCCAGGTACCACTTAGTGGGACTACTTCTTACTACCTTACCCCAAGAGTCGGTAACCTGTCAAAAGGAGACACTCTGACACAACCTCCTTCAAGCTAAGATTTAAGTGCATTGGTAAGACAGGGCATGCTTCTGAGAGAAGTGATGACCTGCAGTACCTCATCCTTCTCCCCAGCAGCTGACCCCTGGCATGCCCTGCAATCCAGGCCCCGGGGCAGCCAAGAGCAGAGAGGTGCTCACCCTTCCAGTGCTGCTTGGGTGCCACACAAAATCTGGCTGTTCACCAGCCTCAGGCTGCTTGCTTCAAGCTGCTCTTCTCTGGTTCTTCAGCAGCACAGGTACAGAGGGAGAAAGCATCTGTGCTCCTACTGCCACAGCTGGGAATCCCTCAAGTGCTCTCATCAGCTCATAGGGGCTGGGAGAGCTCCTTAGGCTGGGCAGATAATGAGTAACCAGCTCCTTACAGGTCTCTCTCCCCCCCCTACAGCACCAATGTAATTAAGTCAGTGTTTTGCTGGAGGTAAATATTAATTAACTGAGATGAGCTTTCTTTTTACCTTTAGATTTCAATTTAATTTTTATTCTTGCATCCAAGATCCGCGTCATACAAGAAGAACACATTAGTGCATTAAAACTGAACATTAGTGGAGACTGTGAAAGGACAGGAGGTATAATTAACTCTCAAATAACATACAAGTGTAAGTAGGCAGTATGATAATATACATAACAAATAATAATAATATATCACTGCTTAAGATAAAACCACCTATTTTAACAAAGGACACAATTAAGGTGATTTCTAAATATGGTTTTGAGAAGTGCCTGTTCATCCCAACCTTGTCTGAACCAGTCTGCAGGAATGCTCTTATGGCCCAAAGTGCAGCGTGGCTGTGTCCCATGCCCAGTCAGTGGTAAGACCTAAATACAGCGTCCTCCTTCATCCCACCACCTTCACTTTGGCTTCTCCTGGGAGCACAACTCAGGCAAGTGGTTTAAAAGAAAGCCACAGCTTTTTGATGAAAATTATTTTGTTCTTGAGTCCTTGCCCTACTTTTCTATTCCTGCAAAATATTTCCTCTACAAAAAGTGCTGATTTATGTCATGTCCTCAAGCACTGAATGGAAATGGAGTAAGATTTTGGAAGTGCTGGGTGAAACTACCATTTGCCCAAACGGGTAGTGTAGTGTTAGTTTCTAAGCACAGTTGGACTAGGTGTAAATCCAGAGCATGATCACTGCCTCTGGCTGCCTTACTGCAGGTGGCAGCCAAAGTTGGCTGAGTTTGACTTTTACCACTCAGTGCTGGGGTAGGAGGCGGATCAAGCAAAGGCAGGAAGCTTGACCCAATCCCGGAGGTGGGAAGTTATACCCTGGCTCTTCATACAACTTCCTGAAATCTTTCTTGCATGCACTTTAGGAATTCAGTCGTGCCTGAGGTGACGTTTTCTGGGTGGGCTTGTGGTCCCTGTTGACTTTGGTGAGGTCACGCTTTCACAGGGTTTCGTTCAGTGAGTAGCAAAGTCAAGCCAAAACTGAGCAGTCATGTTCTGAGCAGTGGAAACAGCGTGTCAATCTTTGATAAGACTGATTTCAGCTTACAAAGAGAGAAATCTTCTAATTCAAAGTTCATGTGAGTTAAGAATGGTAAATCATAAAAAAGAACAATATTAAGTAAGTGTTTGTATAGTTTCAAAGTGCTTCACAGGCATGAATTAATTAGCTGTAATATGAGTAAAAATACCAGATGTCAAAATGTTCATGGATTTCACTGGGGCCCAGATGTCATTACATAGAAGAAAGCCTACAGATAGAACAGCTTGCAGCAAGCTCTCACTCCATGGGATCTTCAAAGATGTGACCATTTAGCCNGAAGGGAAGGGAAGGGAAGGGAAGGGAAGGGAAGGGAAGGGAAGGGAAGGGAAGTCTTAAAAGCAACTGTACTTTTGAGCATAACAACCAAATTGCAGCATTTTTTTTTCAAGGAGACAAATGAAAAAAATATTGCAATTGTTTAAAAATTGAAGAGGAACACATGTAGCTAATAACTCAGAAAACAATGATTCATTAATTAAATTAGGGATCAGAGTTCTTGAAAGAGCATGTGAGGAATTAAAACTTGGTCTGATGGATGACATTAAACGTCAGACAATTAGGATCACATTTGACAGAACAGAGATTTAGTAAAAAACCCTAAAGTTTATAAAGAATATTGCAACAGCTTCTGGAGGAAGGAGATTGGCATGGATGAGCAAAGAGCTCCTGGAAAAACTCCAAGGGAAAAAGGAAATTTATTGAATGTGGGAAAAGGGACTGGCTACTTGGGACAAATATAGAGATGTCAAAAGCAACATGAGTCTTTCCACTGACCTCAGTGAGGTGAGAATTCCCCCCTTTGATTGAAAATTAATTTTACTGTATATGACTCAATGTCCCTATATTGAATCTATCAAGATCTCCCTTCATTTTCCATCACACTTACTCCTTTTCAATCCAACTCACTAAATAATTTTAGAAGGTAATTCCTCTTAGGCTTCAGTGCATTGTATAAAACAAGTGATATCTTTAAATGGTGAGGAAAGTGAGCTAAATGACTAGTAATCATTAAATAATATAACTACATGTTGTAATGTTAACCATAGGGTGTAGCACTGCTTCTCTTTGTTACAGAATGGGGTTATCTCTGTATTTATAGGTTGTGCAGCCCAGTTGTGTGCTCTTGTACACACAGGCTGCTTCTTCTCTTGTCCATGTCCTGTAGATTTTCCCTCTGCTTTCCCTGCCACCAGCAGTGCAGCTCATCCCAATGAGACTTTGTTGTTTACAACTATGAACAAGTAATACTAGAAGGGAAACAAATTATCTGGCCTCCAAGTAGTTGTTGGTAATGTCTAGTAATTAAATAGTAGATGTTTCACTTTGGGTGACATGCATCCTTCCTTACACAGGGGAAGACCTGAAACAAGAGCAGAGGAGATGAACTCTAACCTGACTGCCTTCATGGATGCTGATAGCCTTTGATGAGTACTGTAGCAGCTGACCTACCTCCCAGTACCTGCCCCAGGAAGGTTATGTGCTCAGAAATCTGTTTGTATGCTGGTACACTGATTCTTCCCTGTCATTGACAACACTGAAGGAACTGGGCTGTCCAAGACTGTCTCTATAACATACCAGCTAAGGTAGGTTAGCTCCACAGTCAGGCTGCTCTGCTAGCTCTTCCACCCATGCAGGGACAGTCCACCACTGCGCCTTGATGTTTCACCCTTCACTAGAACCATACAGAAGAACAGGTGCTTTCTCTTCCATACTATTTGTTTTCACATCATTTTTTAAAATGTGTTCATTCTTTCAATTAAGTTTTAATGGATGTTAGTGAACAATAACCAGTGTATTTTCTTACGTGTGTCAGGACCTACAACGTGCACAGGCCTGAAACGGTTGAACTGTGTACAGAAAGGTACCACTGAGGCAAAAATTGAAACCTGTGAAGTTTGTGAAAAGAAGAAGGCAGAAGAAGAAAAGGAAAAGAGGTCTACCTGCACCCTGGTGCATCTCTGTTTATGGCAATTACTAAAGTGCAACAGGTGAGTCACTGGCTAAAAGTGACTGTTTCTCTTTGCTGACCATCGGGCATCCTTGAGTGACAAGCTCTTCAGAAGGCACCTCAACGTTGTGATCTGTGAGCACCTCCAGTTGTGTCCCACTCTTTGTGCTTTGATGTAATAGAACCATTAGTTTAGTGAGAAAATCTGTCCATGTCTGCTTTCTGCACCAGAAATGTTTGAGCACAGGAGAGCAGATTTACTGGAAACATGGAATTTTCTCACTTTGGGAGACAAAACTCTCTGCAGATAAGTGAATATTTTTTCATTTCCTTTCTTTTCAATTTTCTTGCATGTGATGAAAGATTGGCAATTCAAAGGTTAGTACTAGGGTAGTTTAGATTTTTTGTTTTTTAGTGGAAAGGCCTTTTCAAAGAGGAAATTTTGAAGAAATTCACCGAAAGTCACACCTTGGTTTGATTGTTCTTATTTGGAAGCCTGTTTAAAACTGAGTTGCATACACTCTTTAGACTTTGGTCTCACCTGTCACAGGGTTCATCCTGGGTTTTACGATGTGTTGTGATGTAAAAGAATATAGCTACATCAATGATTCACAGAAACATAGTCTCCAGGGTCTTCACTGGTAATTATAGTCCATTTTTAAGGTTAGAAGCAAAATCTTACACTAGTGTCACAGGCTGTCCAGGTAGAAGGGAGTGACCCCAACCAAAGAGGTGTAGAGAGCCTTTTTTTTATCAGATTGCATGCATTACCCTTTCATTACCCTTTTTTTCCCCTTCAGACTGAACCACTCAGTGACTGTAGCCTAGATCAGAAGTGGCACGACTCAGTTTTAGTTTTAAAAGCATGCCACAGATACAGTCAGAGTTCACAGAAGAGGCAAGAAAAATTTAATTTAAATATATAAATTAAAAAATCAGAGTTTAACTAGGGTTCAGTTCTAAAGAGAGGACACATACCTACAAGTCTAACTTTAGGGTCCTGATTCACAGACTGGAGTTCAGAGTCCATCCAAGGATTAGAAACATTCTTCTCATCTCAGATTAAAATAACTCATGAACAACTTGTGCCCATAAGGTAATATGCTGCTACTCTCACATCTTCCCTGTTATTTACATCCCAAAAGAGTGATGCTGGGGTGTTTTGATTCAGACTCCTCTCCTGGTCTTCATTCAGCTAGACTAAGTCTCCCCTGAAATGCAGAAATTCTTTATCATGCAAGATATTCCCTGGTCATATTTTAAAAAGTGGATGTAGACACCTTTGCAGTCACTGCATCTTGTGCTTCAACCACAACTATCCATGCAGGTGTTTCAAGGCATTTGGACAGAGCTTCCCCTTGAAACAGACCAGTCACTAGCAGGTAACAGGGCCAGGGAAGCTCTGGGTGATATGCAGCACCACTGCAGGTATCTAGACAACCTTCAGGACAGAGGGAGACCTAAGGGTTTGATGAGGAACAGAACTGCTTTTTAGTTTTTAAAGTAACACAACTCGAGTCTGCTTAGAAGTCCTACTGTTTTATACAGGACAAGGGTGGGCAGCGTTGTCATTGTCATCTCTGAACTCACAAATTCCCAGGGCCTAGTTTTGATTCAGAAAAGCATTTCACACATGCTTGAAGCCATTCTTACTCAGGAACTGAGAGGCAAAGTTGTCCCAAATATAGCATTACAAATCGGTGTCATCCAGTTGAAGGATGAGGTTCACAGTACTGGTTCTGCTGGCCCACCACCTTTCTTCTGAGGAGATGGGAAAGCTGCCCAGAGCCACAGGCTGCCCGAAGTCCTCTCTTATGTCTGCATGCACCATGGTGCTGAGGGATCTGTGGATACCTCCCACCTAACTCCTGCACTAGAAACCTCAGGCGCATCCCTCCTCCTGTGCTGCAGCCCCACCTGGCCACGCAGCCCCTAACCTGCAACCCATGGGTTGCAGGACCCCAACCCATGGGTTGACTTTTGCTCAGCCTTATCACCACAAACTTCCCAATGACCCGAGCTCTGGAGCAAACGCTATGTTACCAAGCCCATCTTCTCTTGCTCTGCCATCGCTGCTCAGCACTGGAGGTGACGAGGGATGCCAGAGAATCCTCTGTTTCTCAGAGGAAGTTGATAAAAGTTCAAAGGCTGGAGCAGCTTCCAATCAAACAAGATGGGAAATAAGTTTAATTCATATAACGGATCAAAAGAGTCCTGATTTTTGACACAGCTAATCTGCCCTGGCGATGCTTTACAAGCCTTTGTAGAAAGGACAATTACATAAACTGCACAAAGACTAGAAAGAAAAACTAAAAAAGCCACCAACAATATATCACAAACAGCTCAGTAAATAATAGTGCAATTTTCCTAGCTAATAGAATGGTTTAACACCTGAATACACGCACACGCCTGATTAAACACTAACAACGTAAACTCGTGAAAGAAGATTATAAGTTGTAATATCTCTTTGCAAATAATAGCATATTAGCCACTGTTGCATACTTCTCCAATTACATCCCTTTAATTCTTTTCATCTGGAAAACGGGTCTCATTATAATAGTCAGCATCGTTTGTGTTTTAAAACAAGTGATTATATGCAATGCATATTGCCAAATTACAGGTCTCTTTCTGTATATGTCTAAGAGCACTCTCAAAGTTAATAAAATCAGTAATTGGTAATGCAAGTTAGCTTTAACTTGGCTTTCTGTGAAAGAATGTTTAGACGTCAACAAACTGTTACTCCCTGTCACACTGGACACTTTGCCCAGGCCTTTTTCTTTTTCCTTACCAGTAGTTGCTAGGAGCATGAATGATACCTAAGAGCAGCACCCTCACAGGTACCAGGATCCATGGAACGGCCCAGATCTACGTCCCTACAGCTTTGCTTAGCTTCCCTCCAGTTGACTTGAAACAAGTGGGGGATGGCTTGGAAAGAAACATGGGAAGCCAAAGTCTCCGGTTTCAGCCACAGCAATCTCTGTTCACCTTTTCTAATCCATCACCTCTTTCCCACTCACCTCCAGCTATGCAGTTCAATGTCTCTTCTTGCTTGGGCATGCAATGACTGCAATTTACTGACCTTCAGACCTGCTGACCTGTTTGGAAATCCCCAGCTAACTTGAAAATCCCTCGAGTCAGACAAGAGAAGAAAGTCCTTGCAGATTACTGGATCATTACTTAGATCAGCTTAGATGAGGTACTTAGGGATATGGTTTAGCATAGGACAGGAACGGTTGGACTTGATGATCTTAAAGGTCTTTCCCAACCTTGTGATTCTGTGATGCTCCAGAGATTTAAGCTAGCAACAAAACATTCCAACTCAACAGCAAAGCACTGGAAAGCCGTAACTTGGTTCACTGTAGCACTTCTATTGCTGCAACTCTTTAAGGAGGCAATAAACAAAGGTTCCTCAGGAACAGTTTTGGTATACTCCACCCTGTTTTAGCGAGCAGTGTGAGACTCCATCACTGCTGTATTTCCACGATTCCTTTGGAGACAAGAAATTCACCATCCCCACCCCAGAAATTTTTGTCTGGACTCTCTGGAGGAGAGGGCAAGTACTCTTGCTCTGCCACAAAGACAGCAGACCCATGAGGCTGCCAAAGCTTGCAGTTGCTGCCAGAGCAAGCATCATCCACCTTTGGTAGTGGGGGAGTGGAAATGCAATTGAGAGTTAGGCTGGACCACCCACAGTCTATTAAAAACAATAATATCAAGGCATGGAAGCAGAAGCACCAAATGCTAACTGAGCTAAAAAGTAGGTTTATTGTTTATAGTAGCTTGGATGGTGTACTCCAGAGCCATACGTGGGACCCAACCAGAGCAGCTGCTTCTGCATAAGTAAAGAAAAAAGAAGAAAAGGGAAGAGAAAAGGCAACATTTTGCTGGAATAGTTGCTCACTGGGAGTTATCCTGGTTATGTGGCAGTGAGAAGAGTCAGGAAACAGACCTACAGTAGCTGAACTGAACTGCTCCAAGTCAATACATTAAAATAGAAAGCCTCCCAGCATCTTAGCAGCTTCAGTTTTAATTCAATTCCTTCCTTACAAATAAGCTTTGGAAGAAACACAGTACAATGATGTAGACAAGGAAAAAAATATACCAAAACCCCATATATATGCTTCATTTTTCATACATATATGGCATGCCTCCCTACTCTGGAGGTGGATACCAAGAGAAGGTGACAAAGTAAAAGCAAAAACTGAAGTTGTCCCTATTCACCCAGCGAGGGTTTGAGCACCACTTCAAACAGCTAGAATCTCTTTAAATGGATGGGGGCGGCTGTGTACGAGATTGTTTTGCACGTAGAAAGGCTGCAGTCCAGCCTACAGACTCGCCTGTGAGCCCTGCTCTCTGCAGCTGCTACACGCAACATCAGTGCCCTGGTGACAAAGCAGTTGCGTGAGTGTTTGTGTCCTTCCTGTTCACTTAGTAGTACAATTTTATCTCACACCCTTGCCTTCTGTTTACCCCCATCCTGCATCGCAGTGCTGTGGCTTGCTGGGGTGCATTTTAGGCATCCCCTCCATGGAGGTGGGCAGGACCCCTCTCCATCCCTCCTTCCACCACCTCAAGTCCCCGTACAGGGAGATGCCCTGGGACCATCGGCCCGGAGCGCCCGGTGGGTGCCGCAACCGGTCGGTGTGGGGACGGTGTGGGGGTCAGGCCACACCACGCTGCTCCCCTGTGAAATAGGAGCGTGTCAGGCCGTACGCTCGCTGCCCGCCTCGCACAGTGCTTCTGTTGTAATTACGGGAAAGGCACGGAGTGAAAACAGTGTGTCTAACAAAGTGCTCGTGTGATGCAGCTGTATCCGCTCTTAATCCTTCATTAATGCCTCATCAAAAGAGTACTGTACTTTCCGTTTGTTTCATTTACCAAAGGTCAGCATACTTGGGAGCTATTGTCATACAGCACTGCAGACTTTTTACATATTTCTCTGGTATTGTTCCAAGCTATCGTGTACGCAAATGAGTCAATTGGTATGCAGATTGTCTATCATTAAAACCATTTCAAAATCAGCTTCGTCGCTGGTTTAGCGTTGGAGCTTGAGTACCCTTCCTGAATGTAATGCGTTGTTCCGCATGGGTGCAGAGGTGGTTGTGCGAACCTCATGTGGGCCTGGGACTGGTCCTCCTTCTCATTTTGGCAGAACTTTCACTGAATTCAAGGGGGAATTTCCCCGGGACCAAGCCTGCAGGCTGAAGCCCTCTGCTTAGGTCCACTTGTCTTTGCAAACCACAGGCGCTACATGTGGCCACATCAGCGCCTGTGCCCTTCCTTCCTCTCCTCTCCTCTGTTCTCTGGGTTGTCCGTTACTTCAGTGTCCAAACATGCTTATCTAAAAGGCTGCTTCCTAGCCACCTCAGAGGAAGTGTCAGCCCCAGAGCTGGTCCTGCGCAAGTGACACATCTCCTGCAGCCAACAGCACTGCCTGTGCCAGCAGCTGCGTTGCTGCACATGGCACCAAACCCACACTGTCATCCATATGCATCTAAAGTTCACCCAGACCCACGGTGGAGTGTTCTGCTTCTTTTTTTACTATTGAATTTCAGCTTTGAGCAAGAAATATTGCTTAAAACAATAAAGGCCACTTACTTGCCTTTTCTATCTATTATCAGAGGGATCTTGACAGGCTGGAAAGATGGGCCCGGGGGAACCTAATGAGGTTCAACACTGCCAAGTGTCAGGTGTTGCACTTGGGTCGGAAGAATCCCAGTCATAGATACAGACTGGGAGAAGAGCTCCTTGAGAGTAGCCCTGCTGAGAAGGACTTGGGGATTCTGGTGGATGAGAGACTTAACATGAGCCAGCAGTGTGCTCTTGCAGCTCGCAAGGCCAATGGGATCCTGGGCTCCATCAGAAGAGGGGTGGCCAGCAGGGACAGGGAGGTGATTGTC
>VZTU01004432.1:298383-340212 GCA_013400835.1 Zapornia atra | reverse complement strand
AGGGGGAAGTTTTTTATAGAGAGAGTGGTGAGGTGCTGGAACAGGCTGCCCAGACAAGTAGTGGATGCCCTGTCCCTGGAGGTGTTCAAGGCCAGGTTGAATGGGGCCCTGGGCAACCTTGTGTAGATCCAGGCCTGGAGATTGGTGGCCCTGCCTGTGGCAGGGGGGTTGGAACTCTATGATCTTTGGGGTCTCTTCCAACCCATGCCATTCTATGATTCTATGATGCTATGATCTTCACACTGCTACTGAGTGTTTCCTCTGGGGTTTTTTTGGCAGTTCATATTCAGGTATCACAAGCTCTTGGTGCACAACCTGGATTCTCTTGTCTACAAAAAAATATTTTAATGAGTTTTATGTGAGAAAAAAAAGAAGTATTTTCATTTGCAGCTGCATTGTAGATGTATCAAATGGCATAAAAGTCTTCTCTTTTTAACAAGTGAACTATATAATCATAATCAGAATAAAATGAAAATAAAAATTAAAAACTACATTTATACAAAAAGATTCAATGACAGGAAATGTTCATTTTAACAATGTGCAATTTATCAGGGGGTTTAGAAGGACAAGAAATGTAGATATACAATTCTTACCCATCCTAGAGGAGAGCTGAGTTAGGGACCATCTGTACAAACCCAGTATTTGCAAGTCTATGGGACCTGATGAGATGCAGCTGAGGACGCTAAAAGAGTTGGCTGACCTCACTGCAAACCCCCTTTCTATCATCTTTGAAAGACCACGTGGGTCAGGAAGTCCCAGAGAAGTAGGAAAGGGCTAATATGTTCAGCTACAAAAGGACAAAAAAGAAGATCCCAGAAACTGCAGACTGGTCAGGCTCACTTCATTCCCTGGGAAAACTGTGGGTCAAGCCCTCATGGAAAGTATTTCCAGACAAACGAAGGACAAGAAGGTGACCAAGAAAAGCCACATAGTGAGTGAGAGCTTTCTATGATGAGATAACTTACTTGGTAGATGAGAGGAGCATTGTAGAGGATGCTACATTGATTTTAGCAAGGTATTTGAGAGCATCTTCCAAAACATCCCTGCTGGCAAGCTGGGAAGTTACAGAATGGAGAGATAGATCAGAAGATGGATGGAAAACTGCCTGAACTGCTGAGATCAAAATTGGTGTTTAACGGTTCAAAGCCAAACTGACAGACACAGAAGGAACTCCTCGGGGGTCAATATTGGATTTAACACTATCCCAAGTTTTTACCAACAGTCTAGATGAACAAGTTTAAGCTCACCCTTGCCAAGACTGCAGACAGCACCAAACTGGGAAAAGCCACCATACAGATAGGCCTGAAGTGTCTGGAAGACTGGGCCAACAAGAGTTACATGCGATTTAAGAACAGTAAATTTGAAGCCCTACACCTGAGAGAATAATCCCAAGCAGCAGTAGAGATGGGAGTCTGACTGGCTGAAAAGTAGCCCTGCTCAAAGGACCTGGGGGAAAACAAGCTGAGAGAGAGCCAACAGTGTGTCCTGGCAGCAAAGGCAGCGCACAGCCATCAGTTCCATGGATGTGGCTATTTCACTCCCGTCGGTACCTGGAATACGTGTGTCTAGTTTCAGACCCCCTAGTTCAAGAACAACATGGGAAAACTGAGGAGGGTACGTTTGATGACCACAAAGATGTTTAGAAGGCTGGAGAACCTCATATGAAGGAAGGTTGAAAGAGCTGAGTTTTCTCAGCCTAGACAAAGCTCAGGAGAGATCTAGTCACAGTTTGACAGTACCTAAACCAGAGTTATAGAGAAGGTGGAGGAGTATCCTTTCTTCACAGGGAAGCACAGTTATGGGATGAGAAGCAATGGGCACAATTTGCTTCAGGGGAAATCTTGTACAGATATGAGAAAAAAAGCCTTCACTGTTGTCGTGGTTTTGCAAGGTTGGGTGCTGGAAAAGAACAGGGGTGCACAAAATGGCTGCTGTGAGGAGCTGCAGGAATTCTCTGGAGATCCAAAATGTAAACAATCCAAGGCCAGAATCCTTGTTGACCAGGACCAAGCCAGTAAGAGATAGTCACAGCGCCTCTGAGAATCACATATAGGAGAAAACAACCCGGAAGCAGCTGCATTTTGCCACCAGAGAAGGGAGTGAGAAGATGTAACGAGCTGTGCACACCAAGGCCGGGGAGGGGGAGGAGGCACCCCAGGTGCCGGAGAGAAAGATGCCCCTGCAGCCCGTGGAGAAACCCCATGGAAAAGGCCAAGACCCCACCTGCAGCCCGTGGAGGGGCTCCACGCTGGATGGAGCAGGTGGAGACATAGAGAAGACACTGTGACCCTTACGCTGAAGCAAGCCCCTGCCAGCACTTGGAACCTACAGAGATGAGCGAGAGAGAGAGAGAGAATTGCACTGGAACAGGTTTGCTGGGGGAGGCTGGTGTGCCCCGTGTGAGGACTTGGACTGAGAGACATTGTGATTTATTGCTGCCCGCCACAGCAGGGATCCAGGCGGAGCAGCTGATGAGACACACGGAGAAAGTTCCTGGAGGACTGTCTCTAGTGCTGGGACCCCACAGTGCAGCAGGGGGAGGGTGTGTGGAATGGATTTTCCCCCCCCCCGGCCGAGAAGGAAACCAACTTGCAAGGAACTGACCGAAGCCCCCGTCTCCCAGTCCCTGCCCCCCTGTGCTGTGATCGGGGGGAGGAAGGGAGTGAAATCATGACTAGATTGAAGTCTGCTAAGGAGGGAGCGGGGTGGGGAGGTAGAGGTGTTTTAAGATCTGGGAAAGGAAAACAGCTCATGAAGTAACCGAGAACCCCATTATTATTTCCTAGTCCCTTGCCCCCCCCTGTACTGCGAGCAGGGGGGAAGAAGGGAGCAAGATTCTGATTAAAGTCTGCTAAGAAGGGAGTGGTGGGGGGAACGTGTTTTTAAGATCTGGTTGCATTTGTTTTAAGATTTGATTGCACTCCTGACTCCGGTTCTTCACTGTTCTTTCTAGTGTAGTGTAATAAATTAGAATAGTTCTTTCCTGCACTGTGTTGAGTCTGTTTCGCCCATATCGTCGCTGATAAAATGATCTCTCCTTGTCCTTATCTTGACTCCTAAGCCTCTTAATATATCTTTTCTCCCCTGTCCACCTGGAAAGGGGAGTAAAAGACTGGTTTTGGTGGGCACCTGGCCTCCAGCCAGGGCTAAACCACCACAACTGTGAGAAAAAAGAATAAATTTGGAACAGGCTGGCCAGGCACGTGGTAGAATCTCCCTCATGGGAAATACTCAAGATTCATCTTGTCAGGACCCTGAAAGACTTAACCGAAGGCTCTGATTTTAGCACAAGGCTGAGGAAGATGATCACAGAATCACACACAGAATCACAGAATGTTCGGTTGATTGAAAGATCATCTAGTCCACCCCCATCTGCCAGAGCAGGATCATATATAGTAGGTCACACAGGAACACATCCAGGTGGGTTTTGAATGTCTCCAGTGAAGAAGGCTCCACAACCGCTCTGGGCAGCCTGTGCCAGTGCTCTGTCACCCTCAGAGTGAAAATGTTTTTACTTATGTTCATATTGGACCCTCCTGTGCTCCAGCTTGTACCCATTGCCCCTTGTCCTATCGCTGGCCACCACTGAGAAGAGCTTGTCTCTGTCCTACTGGCTCTTGCCCTTTACATATTTATAGACATTAATAAGGTCACCCTCAGTCTTCTCTTCTCCAGGCTAAAGAAACCCAGCTCCCTCAGCCTCTCCTCCTAAGGAAGATGTTCCACTCCCTTAATCATCTTGGTGGCCCTGCACTGGACTCTTTCAAGTAGTTCCCTGCCCTTCTTGAACTGAGGGTCCCAGAACTGGACACAATATTCCAGATGTGGCCTCACCAGGGCAGAGTAGAGGAGAATCTTTCTTGACCATACCCATTCTAATACACCCCAGGATGCCATTGACCTTCTTAGCCACAAGGGCACATTGCTGGCTCATGGTCATCTTGCTGTCCACCAGAACCCCCAGGTCCCTCTCACCTACGCTGCTCTCCAACAGGCCAGTCCCCAACCTGATACCTGGGATTGTTCTTCCCCAGATGCGAGACCATACACTTGCCCTTGTTGTGTTTCATTGAATTTCTTCCCCCACCCCACATCTCTCCAGCCTGTGTAGGTCTCACTGAATGGCAGCACAGCCCTCTGGTATGTCAACTGCCCCTCCCACTTTTGTGTTGTCAGCAAACTTGCACCCTATTCCCTCATCCTGGTCGCTGATGAATATATTGAATAGTACAGGTCCCAGTACTGCCCCCTGAGGGACTCCACTAGATACAGACCTCCAGCTAGACTCTGTCCCACTGACCACAGCCTTTTGACTTCTTTCCTTCACCTTCATTGCAGCTCACAATCCACCTCACTACCTGATCTTCTAGATGGCACTTCTTCAGTTTAGATGTAAGGATGCTGTGGGAGATGGTGTCAGATGCTTTACTGAAATCAAGGTAAATCACATCCACTCCCCTACCATCATCTATCCACCCAGCTGTGTCTTCATAAAAAGCTATCAGATTCATCAAACGTGACTTCCCTTTGGTAAAACCATGCTGACTGCTCCTAATGACCCACTTATCCTTTGATGTGCCTAAAGACTGCACTGAGAATAAGTTGTTCCATCACCTTTCCAGGCATGGAGGTGAGGCTGACTCGTCTGTAGCTGCCTGGGTACTCTTTCTTGCCCTCTTTGAAGACTGGAGTGACATTTGCTTTCTTCCAGTCCTTGGGCACCTCTCCTGTTTCCCATGACTTATCAAAGGTGACTGAGAGCGGCCTGGCAATGACTTCTGACAGCTCCCTCAGCACCCACAGGTACATCCCATTTGGGACCCATGGATTTATGGATGTCCAGATTGCTTAACTGATCCCTAAACCAGTTGTCATCAACCAAGGCAAACTCCTCATTTATCAGGTCTGGGACTCCTGAGGATATTCTCCATCAGTATAGACAGAGACAAAGGAGACATTCAGTAACTCTCCCTTCTTAGCATCCTCTGTCATCAGGGGAACCTGCCTCATTCAGCCCCCTTCTTTTCCACCATCTTTGAGGACCTTAATCAACACACCAGACCAGGATGCACCAACCTGGGCCATCTATGCACCTGCACTGTGTGGCCCAGGTTAAAGAAGCCTGCCATGTGGGAGACGTGTTATCCCCTATTGCCTTTGCATTTGCAGGGATCTACATACTTCTCAGGTGTGTGGTTGCCAGGAAGCAGTGGTTGCTACAAGAAGTTGTCCCACCTGTTGCCCCAGTGTGAGGATCCAGTTCAAACAGGACAGACAGCTCACAGAGCCAGGAGCTGGCTCACCAGGTGGCGGTCCTGTTCTGTGCCCTGTCCCCATGCAGGTTACTACCTGCTAGCCTTGCTCTCCTTTCAGCTTCTAGCCTTGTCCCTGGGAAATGAGAGCATTTAAAACCTGATAAAGGAAATATAAGCTCATGGTGTAACTAAAGAAAAATCGATATACATTTTAGCAAGCATGGGATTACAGCAGTTCTTGACTACTGAAACCTACTGCCAACAAGACATATTATTCCATCATGGCCTCCAGAGTGTAAAGTTGAAATAATAAGCACCAAATCACTTCACTATTTTCAACTATTTCTTTTTTCAAGATTTCCTGATACAAGCCAGCCATTCATATCACATGATTTGTCAATGGTCTTTTTTTTTGTCACATCTGAAGAAATCTGTTATAGTGCATCCCCAGTCCAGCTGGTCCTAAAACGTTGACTCTTAGTTGCAGAGAGATTGCCTCCATCACTCTTTGGTGTCTGGGGGGAGAGATGTCACTGCTTGGCATCACTGTTTGTGGTGCAGGTAGCTGTCAGAAAGCCCCTGGGGATGGTTCCAATGTCCTTTGACAGCAAAGTTCAGCCCAGCCTTGGAGCAGTTACATGGGCTGGTGGTTATTTATCCCCATCACTGTTGGATTTAAGAGCAGCATATGCTTTCCCAACAGACTGGGAAGAGCCTTTAAAAGGGGACTTGCAGAAGCAGCATCTTTTATACAAGTAGAGTTTTGCCTTTTGATTTGTGTTTTAAAGCATCATTGCATAAAGTGAAATGATGATTTATGTCATGACAGCACTCTCTGCCCTGGTGTCAGTTAAATTCCAAATTAATGGATCTTCCTGCTGGAGGAAATGGCAGTAAGTTGTACAGGGGCATGCAAAGCCTGATGGTGCCCTGCTCTGTTGGAGCCTTCTGCAGTGAATGGATGCTGAATGTCAGCAAAGTAGCTGCACCTAACCCATCTGTCTGAAAAAAGAGGAGAAGGAACTAGGGCAGTCTGCCCTTTCTGCTTTGTTCCCCCCTCCCCCCTGCCCCCGAGAGGCCTGAGGCATCTACCCTGGGTGCTCCAGGCATTTTGAAGAACAGGAAGAATTCCTCTGTTGTCCACTAGCAGCGTCTGCCTCCCTATGGCAGGGGAAGAAGGGACTGCTGGGACCTTCTACTTGCTCTACAAGCCATCAGATCCCTCCAGTGCAAGGAGCAGCAGCACCCAAACAGTACCCAAATAGACAGCCAAAAGAGTAAATTTATGTTTTTCAGCTCCAATACAGCAACCCAGGTGAAGTTCTGGTGAGGAAGACTCTGGAGCCACAGCATGTCTGGGCACCCTCTGCTCCTCATGGTTTCTTGCCCACTCTGGTGTCCAACCTCATTTTAGGTTTTCAGCTGTGGTGCCCAAGCTAAGTGGTCATCAGAGACACCATCTGGTCAGCATGGAAAATAGTCACTTCCAGGCACAATTCACTCCAACTAAAATACTACAGTTATTTATCTTCCCTCCGTTTCCAAGGTCTTTCTATTTGAAACATTCCTCACATTTCACTAGGCAAAGTAAGTATTTCCAAGGTCATCCACTCAAGACTGCTTGTATGCTAGCATCTAGACTAATGAGTAAACTGTGAACTTCACTTTGCTCTTCCTGCTCATCTCTGTGTCATGTAGGGTTATGTAGTTAAACTGAGTCTTACCTAATACAAGAAGGGTATCATTTTGGTCTTGCAGTCTCGTATTTCTTAATTTAGTAAAATATAGCTATCCTCATGCTGGGTTTGAACCCTTTGCTTTCAGGCTTACAGTTGGGTTTTATTCAACTGAAAAAAGCAGCAAACATTTTCCCATTGCTATGTGACCCCAGCTACAGAAATACCAGGGCAGATCTTCTTGCTATCAAGTAATTTAGAATACACAGAAAAACCCCGGTGCGGCAAGACATGGAATTCAGAATGAGACACTGCACAAAACCAATGGTCTATTTGCTGCCTTAATTTTTAAATCCAGCTGTGCAAATGCGGCTTGAGAATTCATCAAACAGACCCTAAGAAAACACTTTACAAATTAAAGCTCACTAATGGGGCTAGCTGAGCAATATTTTCCAGCTGAAATGTATTCTACGGAACAAAGAAAGTTAAGTAAGTGCAGTAACATTCTTACAATAATAACAATAATAATGCAGTAAAAGCACACAATGCACAGTCCCCTCATGCAGCACATCTTCAGTAGGAAGCCTACAGTTTTTAGTTTGTAGGTAGCAGACTACTGAGAGATGGGCAGGAGCAGTGTTTACTGGGCAGAGGAAGAAGGATCTCAGTGGCAGCGCTGCTTATCCTAGAATCCCAGAATCGTAGGGGTTGGAAAGGACCTCCAGAGATCATTGGGTCCAACCCCTCTGCCAAAGCAGCTCCCTAGGACAGGTCACACAGGGAGGCATCCAGACGGGTCTTGAATATCTCCAGAGAAGGAGACTCCACACCCCCCTGGGCAGCCTGTCCCAGGGCTCTGTCACCCTCACTGGGAAAAAGTTCTTCCCCATGTTGGTGCGGAACTTCCTGTGCTCCAATTTGCAGCCATTGCCCCTTGTCCTGTCCCCACAGACCACCGAAAAGGGGCTGGCCAATTCCCCCTAGAGGCTGGCCATTTCCCCCTACAGAAGTCTCTGTACTGCTCTGGATATCTTTTTTCCGCCCATAGAGATCCACTTTCAAGTTGATCTTTGGCTGTCAAAGCAATATAGTGTCTTAGGTATAAATGGGCAGGGGCTGGCAGCAGGGGGCTGCCAGGGGGCTGCCCCATGCCAGACACAGCCATTTCCAACCAGTTCTGGCATACTCACCACTGCCCACCGGTGAGGTTGGCGATGCCTTGGTGATAATATATTTAAGAAAGGGAAAAAAACACTGAGCAGACAGAGGAGTAAAAAACTCAAACCAACCAACCAACAAAAACAGGTGGGAAACAGCTAAAATCAAGGTCAGAGGAGATGGATGAGAAGGAGTTCCAGGCACTGGAGCAGATACCCACACCACAGTCCGTGGAGGGAGAAACCCACACCAAAGCAGATGGATATCACAGAATCATAGGATCACAGAAGGGACCTCTAGAGATCATCTTGTCCAACCCCCTGCCAGAGCAGGGTCACCTAGAGAAGGTTGCCCAGGACAACATCCAGGCATATTTTGAATGTCTCCAAAGATGTTCCTGAAAGAAGCTGCAGCCCATGGAGAGCACACACCAGAGCAGAAGAAAGATAAGTGAGGAAAGAAGCAGTGGAGGTAAACGACTACATATGTACTGTCCATGAACACCCCCCTTGCACCACTCGCTGCCTCGCTGAAGGGACTGAGTGTGTCTGCAGTGGTAACAAGAGCAGGAGAAGGGGAATCTGAAGTGAAAAAGTGAACCTGAGCATGGGAAAGGGGAAGGAAAGGTGTTATTTTAATGCTGTCTTTTTTTTTTTATTCCTCACCACCTGATTCAGCAGTTAAACATTTATTTTAATTGTCAGTAAATCAATTTTCCTTGACCTGTGCTTGTTTTGCATGTGGCAGTAACTGGTAGATGAACTCCCTGTCCCATGAGCTTTCTCATTTTCATTCTTCCTGTTTTCTCCCCCTCATGCCCCATCCCACTGAGGGTGTGAGTGAGTGTTTGGGCGTGAGTTTGGTTGTTAGCCGTGACTATCCCACCATGTATGGCTATTGCACTGGAATTAGCCTAACAGACTCCCCCAGTTTCTTTTCTGGTGAGCCAGAGTCTTCACTTCCCTACGTAGGGATTATTTCTAGGCATGCCTAATGCAGCAAAGTGAGTGCTTTAGGTCTGTGTTGTAGCAAGCTCTTAAGGAGGATATTAATTATTCTTTAAGAAACCTTTCAACCAAAGAAAAGGAGTACTGTAAGGTGTCTCACTTCTTTTGTTTTCAAAAAGTGTTGAAAGGGGAAAAAAGGCAATACCAAAATAAGAGACAACATAAAAAAGAACAAGAAAGTGGGCAAGAAGAGATCTGGAAAGAATGAATTAATATGAAAGTGGGAAGGAAGGAACTTGTAACTGCAGTCTCTGGATTTGCAAAGCAAGGATGGTGTTGTGTTGAAGGAATGGAGGCTATACCAACCTAGAGGGGAAAAGAAAGATGTTTCCTTATGTAAAAGTGTCCAAAAATACTTTAGGAGCCAAATGATTGCCAAGGGTAATCATGGCTTCATGTGGTCCTGTGTGAACACAAGGATGGAAAAAGAGAAACTTACCTATTAGGCTGATGTTGGCATAGGAACACACATGTGTAGGCTGTCCATGGAAATGTTTCTGTTAAAAACAGCTGTGATGTGTAACCATCAAAGTAATTCAGTGGCAGATGGGTTTTCCAGTGGGAGCAATGGGAAGAAACCCACTAGGATACCTCAAGTATAATACCCATACATATCATTGAGTCCAACTACCTGCTCCTCACAGGTCTATCTAAAATTAAACCATATGTTTAAGAGCATAATCTGTTGAACTCTGAGTCCACTGATGGAAGAAGATCCTTTAACAGTAGCAATAGGATGGATGCGCCAGCAAGCTCTGCCAAGGTCTTTCCTCCTATGGCCTCCCAGTCTAGAAAATCAGGTCTCCTTTAGGGGAGCACCTCTGAGCCCAGGCCTGCATTCCAGAGCCCAGACTGCATGTGCAGAGATAAAACCCCTCCATTAAATGCAGCAGCAGATTTAAATTGTTAGCAAAGCTTGGCGAGTATCCCTTGAATGTTTCAACTGCTCTCCAAATTAGTGCCCATTAAAGGTCCAGTTCCACACTATGTCATGGAAAGCTTTAGCACCTGACATGGGAATGAGGTATGTAGGAAGACAGCAATGACTTCCTTTCTGTTTGACCTTCTCTGTATCCATGTGGGTAGTCTGTAAGGACAAGAGGGAATGTGGCTGCACCTCACTGAACCAGATCACTGAAGCAGTCAGAAGCTCTGTATCCATAAACGGGGTTCTAGAGAAAGTTGCCAGAGAGACTCCACAGCACATTAATATGCAATGACTTGGAAGTTCCCTTTGTTGCTACTGAGATCAAGAAAATGTTGCTGTTCCAGGATTTTCACTCATTCAGAGGCACCAACAAAGTGAAAAAGAAAATTTCCCATCAATGTCGAGACAGATTACACAAGATTGCACCAGAATGTCAAACACTCTGTGAGATTATCAGCAGTGCAGGATCTCCCCCTCTACCACATGGATTGCATGATTCCCTCCAGGCAGAAGGATCACAAAGAAGATGAAAACTCCATGTAACAGTCCCTGCAGCAGTCTCTGGTTTTGTATCATCTGGGACAGTGTTGTCTTCATCAGTTACTTGAGAGACAGAGAAAAGAGTCATTTCCTCTCCCCATGCACATAATTCTTTATTAGATGGCTGATAATAGCAATTAAGTGCATATAGTTATAGTATTCACCACTGAACTCTGGAGTGCCTGCTAACAATACTCTACTGAGATCTTTGCTGTAAGGTTTGGGGGTTTTAATTGGCCTCTCAATTCGTACCAGTGAGTGTCCTCTGCTGAACCATTTTTACTATTGCAGAGGACAAATATTAACGAATACTGACATCACCCATGAAAGGAAAGAATCCAAAGCAGAAGAACTGAGACAAAACTCAGGAATATAAGCAAGAAGAGGATGTGATTGCCATATGAAAGGCGAATCTCAACAATAACTGCAGTCAAGTGTCTGTGACCACTGGTAAAGGACAACAGTATGGACCCAGCAGTGTCAAGAGAGCAGCCCGCTCATGAGACACCCTGCACTAATTCAGCATCAAAAACACCTAATGAGAAGACCAGAACTTCTGCAGTTCTACTGGACCTCGAAACCGTGAGCAGCTTTCACAAATAGCTGGCTGCAGGGATTTCTGTCTGGGTATTTGGGCTCATCAACACAGAACTTGTTGCAAGCATTGGCTATATGAGATCAGTTAGCAGAAAATAAATATTTGGGGCTCCAGAGACACTTCTGCAACAGTTGCAGTAGCTCATACAGAGACCGTTAAATTATTTAAATATGTCTGTAAATGAATATTGGGTTTTACAGCGGCCAGAGCCAATGTGGCAACACAATTACTGCAACAGTGATACACAGAAGGTGCCTATAGTGGAGAGTAAACCAGTACCAACCCTTCCGGATGTTTTCCAGAGATCTGTGAATGCATTTGGCTTTCCAGGGGCAACTTAATTTGGCAACTCTTTAAATCAGAATCCTCTCAATCCTTCAGCTTTCCCTTTGCACACAACACAACACTCACCTCGTGGACTAAGCCTTCTTTTGGCCGAAATGCTGCCTGCAAGTGCTCCCTCCGAGCTGCACTGGCAGGACACTTAAGTGGAAAAGAAATAAAAACTTTCTATGTTTTATTTCACAGGACTGAAGAATCCATTCCCTAAAACATGTCATAACTCATAACTACTTGGTGAAGCCAGAGTTTTGCTGAAATGACTTCATAAAAATGCAGCTTATTTAGTTGGGAGAGACAGGTGAGAAGAAGGAGGCGAAAACCCTGACTTCTGATTTAAAGGAGAGACATAGCTCCCATTAGATCTAGAAGGAACAAAATTACATCCCAGAAGAGAAGGGGAACTAAGGCTTTCTAAACTTTCTCAACTCCATTCCCAAATCTCAGCTGAAAGGCCCAGGGAGGCACCAGGCAAGTCCCAGAAGCTCATTGCAGATCTCGGAGGAGCAGGGAGCAGAGGGCTATACAGCTGTAGGAGGGAGGACATGGCAAGCATTCAGTTAAAGCCAGCTTAGTGAAGTGGAGCAGGTGGGGAGGGGGTGAAAGAGAGGGACAGGAATGGGAGAAAAGAAGAGGCGAACTCTTTGTTAAACGAGCGCATGACGTGCAAGTGACGCTGAAAGACACGACGGTTTGATATTGCAGGTCTCCATCCTCTCCCTCCATCACAATTAGTTTTATCAAATGCATTGCCCTAATGGATGTCTCTGTTGCAAAACTTGGAGATTTACATTTTATCTGGCTAAAAATAACTGCTTCCAAGCACAGGTTAGAATCTCAGCACAGCTTAAGCCAATTCAGGACAGAGCTTGGCCATCCCGTGTTGCAGGAGAGGAAGAAGCTGATGTAGGGCAGGTTTCTCTCCTGGTAGTAGAACTGCCTACTTAACCTTAGAGGTTGACCTTTGACCGCTTCAGAAGCCTAGTGCCAATTTAGCCTAAGTTTATACAACACCAGTCCTCTGCATCATCAGGGAGGTACTCCTCCACAGCCTAAATCAGCGACTTGGTGATGAAAGATTACCTTCTGTGAGACAGCCAAATGAGAGACAAATCAAGCAGACTGGCAGTGTAAATTGCAGGTTGTGTCACCCAGATTCTTCTGGTGAAGAATACAGGGCACATTATGCTGGAGCTGGGAAGAGGTGAAACGGTGTCTTTGCCTCGACTACAGAATCTCCGAAGTCTTGGTTAGAGGATTTGTTTCAAGCGATTGGCAGCCTGCTAAGAAGTTAATCTGCCCCTTTTGATTTCAGTTTAAAAGGCTTCCTCTTGAGAATGATATGTCTAATTGTCCAGAAAGAAAATGGCATTGTGGCTGAATCCCCACCTCCCTTGCCCTCTGCTACCCGTTTCCTGGACTTGCTCACCACCTGAACTTTATCTGTTCTCTACAGGTCCATCCTCTTACACCACACCATGCAATTGAGAATCTCGTGTCCATCCCACCTGGAAAAGGCAGGATAACCTACTGTGGAGCACTGCTTCCACCATCAGCAGTATTTGGATGCCCAGAGGAGACACTTCTTAGTCTGGACCTATGGGTCCAGAAGCATCGTCCCCATGAGAGTTAACCTCCATCATGACTCACGGCATCCTCGCCTTGGTGGCCTGGGAGGTACCTTTGCTTCCCAGGGGTTCAAGCAGAGGAAGGAAAAAGGGAAAAACCAGTCACAGACCTGGTACATTTGAGGGCAATATTATGTCAATGAATTCCACACAACTATATTTACAACTAATACTGGCACCAAAGCCTTGGATTTGTTTGCTACAGAGTTCTATAAACCAACTGCACTCTAAACTGGAGGCTAGTTCTTGCTTACCCTGAGCAAAATTTAATGCCTTTCAATTGCAAAAGGCAAAACAAGGGTTTGAAAGATAACTGTGGGTTTTTAATTCTCAGTTTGTACTTGTGGAGCACAATATACGGATACTTCAATTATCTGATACAATGACATCCTCACAAACAAAAAAAGAGATTCCCTCGTCCAATATCTGGACAGCATTATATAAATATTTACCAAAGAAAAATAGCCAAGGAAAGAGAAATAGAGTAGTCCTGATTACCTGAGACATTTTCTTCCTAACACATCAGATTTTGAAAAAAACCTACACTTTTTGCATGCAATAGAGTCACTGCTGCCCTGCTTCTATAGTTTGCTCATGTACAGTAACCATAGAATTTCCCTAGTAAGTTACTTTTATTTGTAATATTAACCTTGAAAACAAACAGAAAAAAATGAAAGTATCTAAGTTTGGTGCAAATATATCACAGTATTGAAAATGAGCAAATGAGCATAATTACATGCTTTATATAGCTTCTTAACAAGAACATTAGGTCTGAGCCCAAAATTCTTGGCTTTAACAGAAGCAATTTCAAACAGAACAAGTATATATAGAAAAGAATCTTATTTTCTTCTTACAAAAGAAAAGGGTGCTTCTTAAACAAAAGAACGTATGATTTCTTGGACACAGACTCAAGTTACAGTGGGGAGAGCTCAGAAAGCTTCAAAGTGAATATTGTGTTCACTAAGGATGATTTGAGAAGTTGGTTGGAAGAGGTTCAGTCAGCCCACTAAGTCTGGTAGTTCTAGAAAGGTCAGTGTAAAAAACCCTACATTTTTTGCTTTCTGCCATAGTGTGTCACACAACCACACGACTGAAGCATGTTGCCTGCAGAAATGGGAGACACCGATCACGCACGAGTTGGCTGTATGATGTCAGCGCTGATTGCCTTGCCCAACAAGAGGGTCACCACCCTTCGGATACCGAGGTGCAGTGCCCAGCAGTCGTTTCACACGTGTGAGCTCCGTCTGCCCTTCGTGCCCAAGGACACGCGCAGCCTCGGCTCTCTTGCTTTATAATGCTCATTGAAGTCCAGTCTAAAGCTGAGGAACCGAAGGCTCTCGTCGGAACTGGTTGTCAGCAGGACCAAGAACTGCTGGACGATTCCCTGAGGGAGAAAGGAAAACCCAGGAGACAGGTAAGCCAACAGCACCGGTGTGTTCTGCACAGGAATGGCAGCTGGTGCCTGGGCCTGGCAAGGAGGCTGAGGGAATCTGGGAAAGGGCGAGCACAAGCATTCACACCCAATCGGTAGCGAGTGAGTTACGCTGGATCAATTGATCCTGCAAACACCCAGAGCTTCATTTTACCTTCAAACACGTGCCACGCGCTTCGGAGTCTCCAGTGCAAAGAATCTGGTCTCTTAAGCACACCCCCCGCCCCTCACCCTGCTGGCACTCTCCATCATCCCAGAGTGTCCCTGGCTGCAGAGGACCTGTCCCCTGCCACTGCCAGGGACCACCCAGCACAGCCCCACCTTACCTGGGAGCCTGAGGCGGGACCCAACCTGTGTCAGCAGGAGACAGTACCTTGTTTCCACACTATACAAACAACGCAGGCCAGGCCCGCGTTAGGCCTCTGCTTGCTTCAGCAATACATGTTTGATGTAGGCCATTCCTACAGAAGCAAGTGGCACCCCAGCACCACAGAGCATGTGCCTGGTTGGGCAGTGGGTTCTGCTGACCCAGCGAACTTCTACCAATTTAGAGCAAAACCCAACTATGATCTAATTATTGCTGACCGCTTCTAAAAGAAGTTTGGCCCAACTTTTCCCAGGGAGGGGGAAGTGCGATACTTGGACACAGACGGTAGATCTCTCACAGATTTAAAGTCCCTGTGTCCAAGTCCAGGATCACAGCAGCCTCCAGCGAGTGTTCCCTGTATTTTTTATCTTCTCTGTTATAGCTGAACATGAAGCACTAAGCTCCTTTTGGCACCACAGCAGTTCATTCAGCAATGCCATAACTTAGCCAGGTGTAAACTGAATTCTTAGGGATAGAAAATACTACAATATAATTAATACATGCCTGCTATGAGCCCAAACCTTATCTTAGAAAACTACAGTACACAAAGAGCGCATATCAATACTGAAGTTAGACTTCTGCATTTGAATCAGAACTCGGGATTTATATGAAGTATCCCAGACTGAGGCCAGAGCTGAAAACGTGTCATTTGCAATTCTCCGCTGTCCTCTAAAGGCTGTTTAAGGAATTTCAGCACCGGAGTTTGAGCAGCAGATTGCTTCTGATCTGAGTCCATGTACCAGAGCGCAGGCCAGGAGGTAAAAGTGTGAGGTTTATGCCAAACTTCAGCTGGAGCTCTGCAAGCTACTTCAAGGGATCCTTGTGACTGGAGACACGGAGAGGCCACGTCTGTGAGGTGTGTGACGCCACACCGGCAGCGTCCCTGTCTCCGACCAGGGATGGGATCAGCAGGATCGCGGTTATTCTGCATCCTGATAGAGTTTACTCTTCTGGTGAGGGTTAAATGTCCCTTAGCATGTCCGGGCATCTGCTGCAAACAGTAATGTGCATCCAGATCAGCTTGCCAGGATGAACTTAACATTTTGTTCTTGTTTGGTACCTACCGATTCCTTTATAAGGTGCTCTTGAGGAGTTCTTTGTTTGTAAGGGAGAAAGGTCAAGCCTTAAAATAATCCTACAATTATATAATTGCCCATTAAGAAACTCTATAGTTTAAGTCATAAGTGCCTGTAAACTTCTTCTACGCAGCTGTTTCTTGTGAGTCACTTACAGTATTGCCCTTTAACGGTCTTAATTAAGGAAACGGTAACATTTAATCTTTTCTTATGCTTGCTGGCTACCATCCAATTATTCCTTTTGTAATTATTTCCTATATTGTTATCACTGTCTGTTTTGCTCTTTTGGTTTGCAGGAGCTTCAATTTATTTTAATTTCCAAAACTTTTTGCCTGGGATATTGGACTCTGTGCACGCGTTCTAACATGAGGGTGTCAGGATCTGACGGACACCGTTCCTCTGCTGCTTCACCTCTCACAATTACTCTGCTGCTTTTCTCCTAGAAGATGGGACATTTTACCAGTAAAGGTGCCTCTTCATGATGCCAAAACTACTTTTTGCCTGTTTCTTTGGCACCCCCTGAAGACTTTTCTGAAAATGCATTAGCTGTTTCTTTTGCCCACAGGGGATTATAGAGAGATATAACCAACTAATTGCTCCCATGGGCAATGAGGTAACCTGGTTGATGGAAATATGAAAGACCTGGAATACATTGCTTGCAAAGCCTGGACTGTGTAAAGCTGGAGTACAAAGGTGATTGAGTGCAGGACTCCTCGGTGTCTGAATGCTATTAGGAGGGTGTTCTGGAAAATTCAGAGGGGGTGTTTGTGTAATGCTGCAGTTGTGATTATTTGTTTATTCATGGCTTTCTAAAGGATCCATCCTTTCCACAACTCCTGACTAACTTCATCTGCCAAGAACTGCATTTATAAAATCCTTTAAACTCTCCTTTCTAACTGTTCCTTGATGTCCAGGGGGCAACGGATGCAAGCTGGAGCACAAGAGGTTCCATGTGAACATAAGGAAAAGCTTTTTCACTGTGAGGGTGACAGAGCACTGGCACAGGCTGCCCAGAGAGGTTGTGGTGTCTCCTTCTCTGGAGATATTTGAAACCCACCTGGACATGGTCTTGTGTGACCTAATCTAGGTGACCCTGCTCTGTCAGGGGGGTTGGACTAGATGATCTTTTGAGGTCCCTTTCAACCCCCAACTTTCTGTGATTCTGTGTATCAAGGATCCCAGAAATCCCCATGACATTTGAAAGGGAGAAATGAGGCCAGTAGGGAGGGAAACCAAGGTCAAAGGGAAGTTATGACATGACTTAATTCTCAGGATGTGTGTGTCTTCTTTATTTCTCAGTTTTCCTTGAAAACAAGAGCCATGAGAGGCTTAGAAAGTAAAGTGACTCCATGTTTCCTCTTCAGTTGTTTTGGGAAACACTGATCTCCACTTGTTCTTGCAGCTATGTCACAAATGGCTCTTGCAGAAGTGCAGCCCTTGTTGTGTCTGCGCCGCTTATGAAACCCATTTTCTGTAGCATCTAATGCCCTGTCTGGCACTTCAGAGGGAAACAGTGTTGGCTCATCCATTCCACTGCAGCTGAGAACCCCCTATCACGTCTTTTTCCTTAGGAAATAAAATGACATAATAATTATATTCAGAGTGGTCTACTGGCACTCTTATTAATTATGTGCATATATTAGATATACACGTATATATGTACGCAAAGTGCATACATTTATACTGTGTTAATCCCTTTTACAGGTTAAGAGGCAAAATATTTCTGTTTATTTACAGATATTTTAATAACCTGGATCACAGCTGTCAAAAAATATATTCTGCTTTTGTCTCAAACTTTAGCTGTGTTAATAAAGGCCCAATGAGTGGAAGTTCTCCTGGCTTTCTCATTTATCAAATCCTATTTTCACTCCACATTTTATATTCTCTTTATGCTTTCTGTTCTCCACTAAGTGGTGCAACTTGACTCCTATCCATCTGATGGTTAAATTGCCTGATTCCTGGAGATTTTTATTTCCTTAATTTTCTGCTCATTACAACATGCTCTAATTCTTAGTTTTACACGGCAGAGTGTTAAAGGAAAGTTCCCCTTTGCCTTTTTGTTTGCCGTTGTAAGCCTGCCTGTAATTTCCCTCTGTTTCTTTACGCCCTTCAGCACTATTCATTGGAAACAAAAGGTAAAACTCAGTACAAATACCCTCTTTTCAGGAAGTGAATGCAGGGCCTTGTTAGAAGGCGAAGCAGAAGACTGTGTTCTTTGCCTCTCCTGGCTACTTCTGGAAAAACTTAAAAGGGCGATGAAGTGACCTCGAGTAGTTGTGGGAATGTTCCCCTTGTAGAAGTGAGGGGGACTCTAGATGCCTAACTACACTGCTCTTGGGGCATGTGTCCTCAAATGGAAATAATTGGTTTTCATTCTCCGTGTCACTGGAAGTTTTCATATGGGGGCAATCACCTTGTGACAGCTTTTTCCTATTGTATCTTTTAATATTTGGACTGAGGGCACCAGTCACTCCAATGACATTTTCCATCCTGTAATGTTTACCTCACTTCCGATGACTTCTGGAGGAAAACATTGAACAGAATTTGTTCCACGAAGAGTTACAACAAATCAACTGTGCAGTGACAGGAATGTCACCTCCTACACGCCCCAGATTATTATTTTAAAATGTTTTTATTTCTCTACTATTTTCTGAACATCTCTTCTGTCATCATTTGCTGTCTGCCCCAATCCCCTCTCTCCTTTTGTGAGCAGCTATCCATCACCTCGGCTTCTTCAACTTTCATGAGCCCTGTATTCTCTCTGAGCCTGTACACTTTTGCTTTCCATCCTTTCAGCTTCTCTATTCTCACTTCTGTGCAGCTAGGGGCTTGGCCTGATGATTTTAAGGGAGATAGTACAGTATTTGGTAGTCAAACTGCATTAGAAAAAAGCTAACTTGGGAACAAAAAGAAGGAAAGCAAATACTGACTGAGGCACCTGAGGCACCTTTGTTATTCTTCTGGTGAAAGAAGTTGTTAACCTAAGTTAACCCTTAGGAGGGGTTCTGATGCCTTAAAGACTGCATTGCTCCAAGCTAACACAAAGTAGTTAAAATACTACATCAGGGAGCCTGGCTTACTATTTTAGAAAGACTGAAGAGTTCATATGTTAAATTCTTAGTATTCTCTGTCAACCTAAACTTAATGTCCTTTCACTATATTCTGGTTCAGCAAGCCCTCAGAGCGATACTGTTGGAGAGGGTTCAGAGGAGGGCCACGAAGATGATTAGAGGGCTGGAGCACCTGCCCTACAAACAGAGGCTGAGGGAGCTGGGCTTGTTCAGCCTGGAGAAGAGAAGGCTGCGGGGGGACCTCATTGCAGCCTGCCAGTACCTGAAGGGAGCATACAAACAGGAGGGGATTCAACTTCTTAAAAGGATAAACAATGGCAGGACAAGGGAGAATGGACTAAAGCTAAAGGAGGGCTGCCCAGAGGGGTGGTGGATTCCCTGTCCCTGGAAGTGTTCAAGGCCAGGTTGGATGGGGCCCTGGGCAACCTCGTGTAGATCCAGGCCTGGAGGTTGGGGTCCCTGCCTGTGGCAGGGGGGTTGGAGCTCTATGATCCTTGGGGTCCCTTCCAACCCAGACCATTCTATGATTCTATATGTGACAGTGAAATCAATGGCTACAGAAACTTTTCACGGTGAACATTGCAGACTAAGAAAAAGAACATTATATTTGTGACTGTTTATTGTTATCCTTGGCACTGTAAGTACTTTTGGTTTGTTAAACCGGGTAGAGCAGGCAAGCATATGGAATTATTCCCCCCAACTCCTGACACAGCAAGTTCTTGTATCTGTCCCTGCTCTACCTAGATACATTTGCACATCTCTTGCAGCATTCCCAACTCTTCTCCCCTCTCTCCAATTAGAATCTTGTTAGAGGTTAAAATGGTATTTTAAGGTTTCAAGTAGCTGAAAGATGATTTTCAAAATGAATTGGGCACTTCAGAGAAGTCTCTGAGCACCTTTATGTGTGTGAGAAATACGCTCTGTCGCCTCTAGAGCTGCTCATTCGGGTGAAAAGTGAAATGAGTACAAATGCGTACCCCCACAGCTGGTTTCAAAGCTCAACATTAGGAAACATGCATGAAATGGCAGAAAAGGCTTCAATCCTCAAGCCTACAAGTTTTTAAAGAAGCTTCAGTTTTCTGTCCAGACACCTCCCTCCCTGCTTCTCTAAAAAAATAATTTTCATTACCTTTCAACTCAGCGTGTGTTTAAAAATTTACAGGTGCACTTAAAGGGTGTCCTTAATGCTGAAAACATGGTTAGATGTGGCATGCTGGAAGTTACAGGTTTCACACTGGCCAAAGGTAATTGCCCAGTCCTGATAGAAATGCTATATTGAAGGGTTGAAAAAAGTTCTTGTCCAAAAAATGGATATATTACATATGTGAGAGGAAGAAGACATAATCTTTCCACAACTAACTTGAATAAAATAAATAATTTATTTAAATTATGTAGATTTAGGGTTTTTTTTAAAAAAAGCATTCTTCGGTGTAGAGTTGAGAGACCTTGGCATTTGTTCACTGCATCTGGTGCAAGAGGAAAAAATCCACAGGGCCTTGAGTGAAAAATAGAATCACTAAAATAAACCCAGATTATGATGATATTCTGTCCTTGATCTTCACTAAACCTATAATTAATTCACTGGAAAAAAAATGCATTCTAGCATGGGCTTCTGCATTTCCTAGAGGATGTTTCCAAGGGAGTATATGACATCATGCTGGACCCTGAGGCAGACAAGCTGTTGCAATTTACAGAGGGAGGTCAAATTTTCAGGGCCGGTTTTTTAACTTTTTCTTCTTCACATTGGGTAAGATGCAATTCCCATGACAGCCACCGGGACAAACATACCTTGTAGTTTAAAAGAAACATGAATTCTTCACAGTTCTTTTCCTTTAAATGGGTTTATGACATTGGTAGCACCGCATAGTGCTCCACCCCCAAAAAGTTTTGCATATTGTGTGACATCCTAAGGTGGGTGGTAACTTCATCCTCAGTTCCTGCATTTCTGGTTTTTTAGGGCAGTTTCTCAGGGATTTCTTTAGTCTGTGGCACCTCCAGAAGGGAGAGGGCTGAGCAATGCGGGGTCAGTTAGTGACAGCTCTGGGTTCAACCCCAGGATACAGGCTGGTGAGGAGCAGGGCCTGTTTCAGCCGGGAGACCTGATGGCTTGGGCCCTGTATCTGTATTTTCAGACACCGTGGCTCCAACAGAAAGACACTGAAATGAGCACCCAGAAGCCTGCATTACATACCTTACAAAGCGAAGACAGCCTTGAAAGAGCAAATGCATTGTTAAGAACGATAATCTTCAACACTGTTTGAAGTAGATAAGCAGTTCTTCTCTCTCGAAGCGGGCCCAGGTGCTGCGAGCCACTGACAGGGGCAGCCACCGCAGGAGGAGGTTGGCAACTTTCACACTAAGTGCACATGCTTGTGTAGAATTCAGTACCGGTCCCCAAGCCCAAATTCAGTGCAAGGTGATTTCTCTCTCACTTTCGTTAGGATCTGCTGAATCCAGCAGCCTGACAGAGGCCAGGCCGCCCCAGCTCCGTGGCCCCAGCTCCCACCAGTGGCAAGGCTCAGGATGCAGCCCCTGAGGCACACGCATGGCTGGCCACACATGTCAACCCAGGCAAACACACAGCACAGGCAAATGAACACAGGCAGCAGCAACAGCCCCATCCTGCTCCTCTCTCCGGCTGAGATATCTCCCTCTTACTTATATATATTCTAAATTAAAAAGTTATGCATACATACAAGTACAATGTTGTTCTGCATCAGGAGGTCTGTGAGAGAGATAGAGGGTGCAAGAGTTCTTTGCCAGTCTCAGTAAGAAAGGTCTGACAACAAATGGCTTAAAAAAATAGCTGGTTTAATATGACAATAATACCAGGACTATAAACAGGATAAAAAAGAGGAGTATAGGTAGTGAGTAAAACCTGCGTTCCCTCAGATGCTGGGCACCCCACATGTGTGTGGTACCAGAGCCTCTGTGTTTTTTCTCATGGTGGACTGTGCAGGTCCCATCTATGGAGGGTTTTCTTCTTCCCAGGGTGCGGGGCACTCCATCAGGTTCTTATATCACTGCTCCTCATGCTATCATTTGGGCTGCTCAACATCACTAACTCCTTGAATACACCTTCTGCAAGGCTCCCAGCACAAACGTGGAGCTCTGCAGTAGCTGGGCTTACACTCCCAGTCCAGCCAAGCAGCTCACCCCTGGAGCCTCTCACCTCCAGCTACGCACGTTCTCTCGCTGTGTCTGCACCACAGGCACGCATCCCACCTGTGACCCCACTCCAGGTGCTGTACTCCCCCCCTATCACACAGACAGAGGAAAAGGGGTTTGGTAAGGAGACAGGACAGGCTGCACTGATAGGTGATGGGCGAGGCTGGAAAAAAACCATACTGACCAGTGCTGTATTTACACACAAACAGCTCTTTTTGTCTCCTTATCCCTCTATTTTCCCCACACTTTCTCCTTCCAAAATCACCTTTGGGTCACCTGGTTACATGACTGGAGAAGAAAAGGGTCGGTTGGCTTTCCCAGTATCTCGGCTGGGCAGCTGCTCTGAGCAGTGAAGCATTTCTAGGGAGCATCCTGGAGCACAGCTTGCCGTGGGCAGCACTGTGTGAGCATTTCTGTAGCAAGGGTGTCAGACAATCAGTTTCCTCCTTGACATCGATGAAGGATCCTTCATCAAAACCAGACTTTGTGTTGCAGAGAAGCATCACTGAGTAATGTCAACAGCGCTCCGACGAGGGAAGACCCAGCCGCAGGTGAAGGCAAAGCATCAATAAGCAAAAGGAAAAAACATGGCTGGAGGTTGCCATAGAAACCCAAAGAAGGTAGCATTACCTCCCACCCACTTCCAGGAGATCTTCCAGCAGACCTGGTCCACCAGCTATTCCATGCCAGAGGCATTCAGCACCTTCCCCCAGCCTGGCAGGGTCAGAGCAGGGCTGAGAGCTGTGATGGCTGTTCCCCAGGTAAAGCCACCTCTGAGGAGGAGAACACTTCCCTTGCCTGAGAAACTGAAACTCGGGAGCAGTCCCTGTCTACTTCCAGGGGGCTTTCCTGCAGAGCTGGACAAGTTATTCTACATCTCACCTTTTAAATACTTACTAGTGCATCAAGCCTCCACTTTCTGCTCCAATTTGAAGTGTTGAGACAGTTATTTTCAAGCCCAAACGAAGATTTTAAGATTTTATTGCTCAACTTCCAATCCAATCTCCTGCTGAGAGCCTGGCCCTAACAGCATAAGGCCAACAGATGATCACAAAGATCCATCTTCTTGTCCATATATTTTTTTCATTGCTCTATCTTACTTGAAAAATATGTCATTGGCTTCCTCAAGCCATCCTTGTTATACCACAGCTGGTCAGTTTCAGGATCAGAAGCTACAAAAAAAGGCCACAAAGATTGAAGTAGACATGATCGCTTCTGGGTTAGGAGCTAAATGACTGGTCTGCATCCACAGAGGAGCACCACGGATGATGTCAGGTCCCCACCAGCCCAGGTATACCATGTCTTGCCTTCAAAACACTCTGCCCCCCGCCCCCCCAGCCTGGCAGAGCAACGCCTGCAACAGTGAGAGCTCTTCCCAGAGCAGTGGATTTCTCTGGGAATGATCCCAAAATGATTGTTCCCAGCACAGTCGCTGCCAAGGGTTCCTTGCATACTGCTGGATTCATTTTATCACCAAGGAGAACTAAACCTTCCTCTAAGACTTCTCTAGTTCCAACATTGATGCTGCCTCTTCTCTGGCCTGCGGATAGTCTAATGACACATGGGATTACAGAATACATCTCAAGGTGATGACCAAAAGCCTTGCAGCTTATCTTTTTCCTCAACAGTTCTGTCCAAACTACAACCAGGTAAGCACCGTAGTGCTTTCAAACTCCCACCACACCCGCAAGCCCAGAGTCCCGCTGTCTGTCAAGTGGTCTGTGACCTGATACCAAGCTTGGCCACCTTCAGCTTTCCTTTGGCAAAGAGTATCACTAGCTTCAGGGTCCATCTTGCTGAAACTCTGCTTGCCAAGTACACCCATGAGGGTAGCTGCAACGGCAGGATGATCTTTTAAGGGCACAGGGTTAAAAACCTTCCAGGTTTCACTTCAGAAGAGCGAGGATTCCAAGGCCTGCACAGGAACAGGAATCCTGATGGCTGGATTTGTCCACTCATCCAGTGCTGCAAGTCAGTGAATTGTCTCCATGAGAGTTCACCTCCATCCCGACCCATGGCAACCTCACCAGCACAGCATGGCAGGTGCCTCTGCTTTCCGGGGTTCAAGGGGGGTAAGGGCTAAAGGCAAAAAAAGACCTGGTTGATCTGAGGGTAACTGTTAATGAACTGCACACAACTAAGTATAGATGGGACCAGCACCGAAACCCTGCCATGGTCAGGGCTCTGTAGATCAGTACACGTGCCTAACTGGAAGCCTCTCCTTACCTGTGGAAAAACCATAACCGCTCAACGACAAAAAGCAACACACTTGCTTGAAAGATAATCGTGGGTTTATTTTTCTCAGCTTGCACTTGTGGAACATAATAAATGACCTGATATAATGACAACATTGCAAAAGAAGAATCTCCCTCTCCCCAATGTCTGAACAGCAATATATAAATATTTACAATGAAAAAATAGGGAAGGGAAAATAGTGAAATCAACATTGGCCAACGCAGTTGGTTTCTACACATCTGATTCTGAGTATCAACTATTTCATCCAATCCAATCTTAACCAACACTTTCCTTTCACGCTATTGAAGCTTTAATTTCATTTTTTAGATCTTATGTGCAATACATACACTCCTGCTTCTATAGTCTTCTCCTGTACAGTAACCATAGAACTTCCCTACTAAACTTTTTGTTTGTTAACTTTGAAAACAACAAAAAAATTAAATATACATTTATGTTTCCTGATACAAAGTTTCTCACGCAGTCAAACACGTCACAACACTGAAAGTCAGCATAATGAAATGCTGTATAGCTTCTTAACAAGGATGTTGGGTCTGGGTCCTCATCTGTTGGCTTTAACAAAAGCTCTCTTGAAATAGAACAGGTACATATAGAAAAAATAACCTTATTTTCTTGTTAAAAAAGGAAAGGGTGCTTTCTATAAACAAAAGACGTGATTTTTCTTGGACACAGATATAAGTTACAGCGGAGAGAGCTCAGAAGGCTTCAAATAAAATTGGCATTTGTTTAAAAGGATGATTTGAGTTGAAAGAGGTTCAGTCAGCCCACTAAGTCGGGTAGGTCTAGAAAGGTCAGTGTAAAAAACCCTACGTTTTTTGCTTTCTGCCATAGTGTGTCACACAACCACACGACTGAAGCATGTTGCCTGCAGAAATGGGAGACACCGATCACGCACGAGTTGGCTGTATGATGTCAGCGCTGATTGCCTTGCCCAACAAGAGGGTCACCACCCTTCGGATACCGAGGTGCAGTGCCCAGCAGTCGTTTCACACGTGTGAGCTCCGTCTGCCCTTCGTGCCCAAGGACACGCGCAGCCTCGGCTCTCTTGCTTTATAATGCTCATTGAAGTCCAGTCTAAAGCTGAGGAACCGAAGGCTCTCGTCGGAACTGGTTGTCAGCAGGACCAAGAACTGCTGGACGATTCCCTGAGGGAGAAAGGAAAACCCAGGAGACAGGTAAGCCAACAGCACCGGTGTGTTCTGCACAGGAATGGCAGCTGGTGCCTGGGCCTGGCAAGGAGGCTGAGGGAATCTGGGAAAGGGCGAGCACAAGCATTCACACCCAATCGGTAGCGAGTGAGTTACGCTGGATCAATTGATCCTGCAAACACCCAGAGCTTCATTTTACCTTCAAACACGTGCCACGCGCTTCGGAGTCTCCAGTGCAAAGAATCTGGTCTCTTAAGCACACCCCTCGCCCCCCACCCCGCTGGCACTCTCCCTCTCCCCAGAGTGTCCCTGGCTGCAGAGGACCTGTCCCCTGCCACTGCCCCGGCCCGCCCAGCACAGCCCCACCTTACCTGGGAGCCTGAGGCGGGACCCAACCTGTGTCAGCAGGAGACAGTACCTTGTTTCCACACTATACAAACAACGCAGGCCAGGCCCGCGTTAGGCCTCTGCTTGCTTCAGCAATACATGTTTGTGGTTATACAGCAGTGAGTGGCAGCCCAGAGCAGCAGAGCATTTGCCTATTAGGGCTGTTGGTGCTGCTGACCCAATATCCTGCACTCGGCATGCAGGAGGCATGCTTCTGGAGCCCATCTTCTCATTTGGCTCTAGACAAGGGACTGCAGGAGCTCCACTGAATATGGAAGAGGAGAGGACTTTGGGAGGATGGGAAGACTCAAACAGCTCGGTACTAATCCCCACTAAATACTAACGTGGACATGCCCATAACTAGAGCAACCCGTTACCAAGGCTGGCTAGAGAAATCCTGCATGGAAAACCCATACCAGGGTTGAGCAGGAATACAGTCCAAGCAAGGAAAAGCTACACTGCCAACTTGTAGCAATCCTGTAGAGCCCAAAGACTGCCGTCTATTCACAGCCTACTCTTGCTTACATAGAATCACAGACTGGTTTGGGTTGGAAGGGACCTCAAAGCCCATCTAGTTCCAATCCCCTGCCATGGGCAGGGACACCCTCCACTAGCCCAGGCTGCCCAAAGCCCCATCTAACCTGGCCTTGAACCTCCCCTGCAGGGAGGGGGCAGGCACAGCTTCTCTGGGTAGCCTGTGCCAGGGCCTCACTGCCCTCACAGGGGAGAATTTCTTACCAATATCTATTATAAATCTGCCCTGTTCTAGATCAAACTCATTACCCCTGTCCTGTCACTATGTACCCCTGTAAACAGATCCTCCCCAGCTTTCCTGTAGGCCCCTTCAGGTACTAGCAGAACACTGTAAGATATCCCTGAAGCCTTCTCTTGTCCAGGTTGAACAAGCCCAACTCTCTCAGCCTGTCTTCAAAGGAGAGGTGCTCAAGCTCTCTGATGATCTTTGTGGCCCTCCTCTGGACTCCTTCCAACAGCTCCATGTCCTTTTTATGATAAGAACCCCAGAACTGGAGGCAGTACTCCAGGTGAGGTCTCATGAGAGTGGAGTAGAGGGGGAGAGTCCCTTCCCTTGACTTGCTGGCCACACTCCTTTTGATGCAGCCCAGGATATGGTTGCCTAATATCTGTCTAAATGTGCATTTACGGATATTAAAATAAGAAAGTTATAAGAAATGCCTGTAGCAAAAAGGAGGAAGGCAGGCCCTACAGCATTAAGTCAAACTCACCATCATCATTAAAAAAATCCTAACTTGAGACATGCCAAAGGTGTAAGAGAAATTAAAACATACACCATGTGACATCAAGAATATGTCATGTATCCAAGTCAAGAGATGACTTGGGATAGGGTTTTGGTTTTCAGTTGACCAAGGCTGCAGTGGCACATAATGCCACGTCCCCCTGGCTTTCATCACTTTCTGTAATGCTTTCCATAAAATCTAACAGCTGAATTGCCTGAGGAATCATATCTTTAGAATCAGATATAACAAATTAAAAACAAAGCCAGAATAATTTCCATGAAATAAAATAGCCTGTGCAGGTTCCCCCAAACAGCTTACCCACTGTCCATCTCAGTGCACCTTAAATCAAATGTCAGGCTCTTAATAAGGACCCTTTCTGCAGTCTTCCATAGCAATGATTTGCAAAGATGTTGAGAATAAATGGAATGCAGAAGGAATTTTTTTTCCCCAGATTACACCAGAAGGTAGCTATTATTTCCACTACTGGAGGAAGGAGATTTACATGAGAAGACTATTCCTTTTTGTCAGGGGAACATACGTGATCATAAAACCAGCTGTCTACTTGAGGAAGCATGAATACAGGCTTCCAAGCAGAGAAGCAAAAACCAAAGACCTAGATCCACAAACCACACACATGCACACAGAAGTTACACCTACTCAATAGCTGAAATTCTTTTCTACATATCAAAGCTCAGCATCTATATAAAAAAAAATATAATCTAAGGAGCACCTGGTAAAAATGAGTGAGTATTCTCAGCTGTGAGCACATTTTGGGTATTGAGTCTTGAAATTCTTTCATCCTCTTGCTCTCTTCTTCATCTTCTGATGCAGTTACACCCCACTTGCCCTACACAGAAACAGAGTGAGTTAAGGGGTCAAGTGTCACACAGTGAAAGTTGCTACAGGGGCCACTTTCTGCCTGGCTAAACCACAGTCTTTATCCAAACCAGCCACTGCCACAGAAAGCCAGACCCAGAGCCTCTCATACCGAATCCCTCAGTCCCCTGGGCGGTTGCACAGCACGTGGAAGAAATCTGAGGTTAGCAAAGCAGTCTCACATCAGCACTGCGTGTCCCACAGACTGACAGCAGGGAGGGAGGCACAGAGCTGTAGCCTTTTTGCAAAAGGGTTCAGGACATTAAAGCCTCTTCCATATCTTCCACCTAAACCAGCCCTAAACTTCTCACTCTCTAAAGCCCACTGCGGAATCTATTCATCCAGAGGTTTGGGCAATGAATGAAAAACACCCTTCAGCAGCTTGGTTAGAATTCACTGGCTGCTGCTGATGACTTCTACACTTGTCCCAACTACACCTTCCATTTCTGCTGTACTTCTACAAGTTACCTAGATTCCTCTGTGTATCAAGACACAAGCATATCTGCCTCAATTCATTTTCACGTTCTAGTAACATCCTTACCATACCTCAAGCTCACGCTGTTTTTTCCTCTCTTCAAACTGCAGTCTCAGCTGTAACTCCTCCAAAGCAGCTCTGTACATTGCATCCTGGGCATTCTGGAGCTCAATGATCTGATCGAAAACAGCTCGAAGCTGGTTGAGAAGTACCTGTGAGACAGTTGAGCAACAAAACAATGAAACAGTTGTACAGGAAAAGAGTTTTAAGTTACTACCACTCTGAAGAATGTAAATGAAATCTTTTTACACACAGACAGATGGACTGTTTTACAAAGCTTACACAGCTTCTCAGGACCAAAACCAACTGCCTGATGTTGTAATAAGTTTTATAATCAGTATCTGTCACTGTGTCTGGGGTGTAAGTACAGAGCCTATCATAAGGTCTTAAATCAGAGACAGAAGAATGACTTTATCCCTTGCTCCTACAGTGTAAAAGAAGGTGGTTCCTAATGCATGAGCCAAGGCCACAAAGCTATGATTTAATGCAAAGGAGAAGACTTACCCTGGAATCACTGTCCAGCAAACACCGAGCTATGATCGTGTCTAGAAAAACTTCATGAGCTGCAATGATGTGATCCAAGTCCTGTGCTTGTTGGACCTTGTTCCAGAGTTCATCCCACGAACACTCAAGCACCTGGAGCAATGATTCAGGATTGGGCTGTTTTGATTTGCTAGATGACAAGTTCTTTGAAGTTTAAGACACACAACACACACAGAACATTAAAAGTACTTCATTTTTAAGCAACTAATTGGGTGGATAGAGTATACCTCAAATGTAATGTAATACTGCATTTGATGAATGAAATGGACCATTTCTGATGCCAGAACGTGACACTGATGCAGCACCCCAGAAAGCTCTGTAAAAAAAAAATCCAAAGAGATGGCATGTTAAAGACTGCAAGGACAGGCAAAGCCATCAAACCAGCTTGGTAAACTTTTTTCTACCAAACTGAATACTTCATAAAACAGCCACTAATCTTGGGTGGTAGCAGCAATAGTGGCTGGTAAACAGATAAGCAAAGAACACTGCACAATTAACTTCCAGAAAATGAAAGCCAAAGATGACACCAACTGTGTGCTCAGTGCTGGAAACTAGCTGGTATCACAAGTGAAAGAGACCCTCTCGGTCCCAAGATACCAAAATACAGCCAGTGCCCCATGCACTCCTTTGGTTGAAAACTCTGAGCCCACAGATGTGCAGTTCCTTCTGTGGCCTCACACATCTCTTACCGTTAGCCTTCAAACCACTGGCAGCATATTGTGCACCAACTACACTGAGACCAAAAGAGAGAGAGTGGTTGTGACAGGGGTAAGGGATTTGTGGCTCATGTTGCTCAAGTTCAATGCCCTGATCCATGACAGAGACCCACAAGCAAGTCACCTAGCGGCCTTGGCTGCTCACCTGTAAGAGAAGGTGTCTCTGTTGCAGAAGGGTACTGTCAAGATTACCATCAACTGCAACAATTCTCTGGAACGAAGATACTCAGCCTTCTGGAATCAGGCAGATATCCAGGCAGAGGGGAAGTAATGTCTAAAAAGCTGCCACAGTAATTTGGCACTGCAGACAAGCTATGAAACCACTACAAAAGGAATTCTAAGTTTTTAGTATCTTGGGATGCTACAGAACCATCCGATGATCTGAAAGGTATTAGAAGAAGCTACTCTGTCCTTCATTGCTTATGCCTTTGCAGGAGCACTATCCCTATTACACTGCATATACTTTAATTAGTACCAATGAAAAAGCCTCCAGGATTGGCTAAACAACAGAAATTCCTCAACACAGGTGCATTGGATACACCTGTGCTGCTTCTTCCAATTAGAGATAGAAGAGTGAGCTTGACACTACTGGCTAGAAGTACTCCTTTAAAGCACTAAAATCCCTGTCTGTTCAGACTTTTGGGGAATTGTGAATAAAACTCTCCTTGAAAGTCAGTGGTTGAAAGTCTTTATGGTTGAAAAACAAAAGACCCTGCAGCTGCCTCCTATCTGTTACTGTCTTTCATTTGGTACTCTGAAACTGGAAGAGAAGGGTACTGTTTCGGAGGGAGAGAGAGAAAATAAAAGCAAGTTCTACTGCTTCTTCATGAATCAGTGCTGGGGTGGATTCTCCAGGCATTTCAGGAAAAAAAAAACCCCACTCTCTACTTGCAGCTTCTCACTTAGACATGCCAGGGAGCACGAAAGGCTCCTGTTCCTCCAGGCAGAAGGAAACAGTCTCCTTTGCATGGGACACAAACTGAGAAGTACAACACTTGGCTCCTCCTGCCAACAATAGCTGAAAGAGCTTGGCCAGCATTTTAAATGTCTGCATTACTCAAAACATAGCCAAACCTAAAGGCTACAAGCAACTGAGCTTCTACCTACAGAAGATAGCTCTGTGGCAAAGCATAAGACTGACCACCCCAGGTGAGGGAGGGTAGGGAGGAGGGAATAAAAAAAGAAAACACAACCTTCATCCTGAGAATAAAAGAACAAACAAAATCCTAGCAACAGGAGACAGCTCCAGCCTGAAAACCCTCAGGTGATGAGAACAAAATCTGTTAACTATACCTTAGTCTCAAAGGGAACAGAAAGCTAGAATGCAATCCACCACTGGTCTTGAGTCAAACGAGCACCTGCTGGGGTCAGGGAAGTGACAGCAAGCTAAATCCTACCTCACAGAAAGGGAAAGGAAACTTAGTCATCATGCTCATGTTCAGAGATCAGCCTTGGGCACAGACTTTACAAAAAGCTTGCTTCCCAGCAACCTTCTGAGGCCAAGGTGCTCACTCCTGCCCACCAAACAGCTCCGAATTATAAAAACAAATATATCTCTGTAAATGTTACCATGCCACAAAGTAGCCTAACCCTCAATCACTATTTTTTACCATGAGAAATTTAGATAGGGAAAACCAGCCAAGATTGAGCCAGCACAGATACTCACAAACATGACTACATTCTCAGCTGAGAAGTACAATAAAAAAATCCCTGTCCATTAAACATACACCAGAGTACATTTAAGACCTCTTCTATTTCTTCTGCAACATCTGTTTCTCTTATTTTACCCTCTTTTGTTCTTAGCTAAAAAGAAGCACAGGGAACCAGCAAAGGTAAAACTAGCCCATGTGACTTACTAGTTCAAGAACAAGAGAAGAGGGAGACACAGGGTACAGCTAGGAAGGCATCAAGGAAGATGAACAGAAGAGCATGGCAGAGTAACAGTCTTTCTCTAGAAACATGGGACATTTGTTTGCTCACTGCTATGAAAACTCACAACCAAGGATCAAGTACAACAACAAACAGGGAACTTCCATTCACAATAATATTATTTTATCTTCATTGCCATTTACCATTGAACAGTCAGACAAGAGGAGCAACAAAATATAAAATCCACCTGTCCCAACAGACACACATCTCCCCACCCCCCTTAATGCACAGTTTAAAGTAAGATGCAATCAGCTAAAATCAGTCTATGTCCCTCCATTTGGGCCTCTCTCACCTGGTATACTTTTCAGCAGCTTTGCATTGCACATGTGCCCTTTCCATATGTCAGTCAGAATATACTCCATTCGCTTCGCTCTCCAAAGGAAATTAAACACTCTCAGATAATGGCTCATGCACTCACGTGTAAACACCTAGGGAACAAACAAACCCCCCCCCCAGATTTAAGAGACACAGTGTGTTTGTTCTGAAGGACCAACCACCTCTTCACAGTCCAATAAACTGACCCGTGCACTTTATTAGTAAATATCATGAAAACCAAATCCCAGGAAAGCCCAGGGAAAGACCCCTCCTCAAGGGCTGAGCTGAGTTACCTAACATTCAAGTAGGCACAGGGTCCTGCAGGAAGCATAAGAAGGGGAGAGCATGACAAAGCCTAAACGTTTCACTCTCTTCAAGCTACATGTGAAAATTCCTTCTGCTGGTCAAACTCAGATTTTTATGTCCAGATTTGTGGTTTGGTTTTTTTTTTCCTGTTTGTTTTAAAGTTTTCTACAAGTTCCTTAGAGAGGCTAAATTCATTTTCTCAGCTATTTTCTCAGCAGTTCTAATGAACACTGCCTATCAAATTCCATTTAGACAGTACAAATAGGTTACACATTCTTCAGTTCCTTCCAAAAAATCCCAAATTAGCAGATACAGATTGGTAAGAATGGGAGAAGAGGAGCACTCCATTTATTAAGTGCTTGCTAAAAACTCTGCTGGAACAAATGAATTACTGGTTTTCAGTAATATTTGAAGCATAGCTTTTCAGCACTCACAGTTAATTTGTGAGAACCTAGATTTTGGCTCAACTGTTTACACAGGGGGTATTATCCTAGGTACACAGTAAAAGTCTCTCTGATCTTATGCTACAGAATTAAAAAAGGTTATTTCCATTTTTAAAAAATAAATATATATTTAGCAATTCAATTCAGTATCTGAGCCATGTTCCCAGCCAGCAGTGTATGACATTACCGTTGCTATTGGCCCATCAACATGATAGTCCAAGCTGAAGACATCCCATCCGGTGTCCCCAGGAGATACCTGTGTTAAAAAGATAACGCTACTTTCAGTGTATAATCAGAGCATACTGGTGCTGAAGACTAACTCTTGCTTACTCTTCCACTTTCCACAGCCTATGAAAAAACAAGCATCCCCATGAATAGGAGATACAGGAGTTCCTTGTCAAAGCAAAGCAAAAATTAATTAATTTTAAGCAAAAATTAATTAAGTTTGACTCAAAGGTGGGATTCACCTCACCCAAATGTTGGTGTTTGTAATGGCAATGTTTTTCCTTTGGAGCTAGTAAAGGAAATTAAGGGAAGGAAAAACTTCTTAGGCAGGACCTTGCCTTAGGTATAGGCTTCTTTCAGATGCTACAGTTCATCAGTTAACTCCCACCTCATTAACTCAAGTTTCTTACCAGAGGTCTCCTTCATGAAACACATTTTCATTGCTTCACTCTTGTAACTGTTACTGGTGAGAAAGAGAACACCCTCCAGGTTCTTGTGAGAGCAACAGCAGGAAGAGCTGTTTGCAGAACCTCAGACCAGCATCAATTACTGTTAGACCCCAAGTTCTCAACTTGTGTTGAAATACAAATAGAAAATAAGCAGAAAATGGGAAGAGACAACTTATGACATGAGGTTTACAAAATTCAAGTTAGACTTCAATAGCCTGTATGTAAGTGTATTTATATGTACACATATAAAAATTTCCTTTCATACAGATGCCTGCATGTACACACACCCCCTCACACACACAGGGTGTTTCAGGTCAGAGTGACCAAGATGCAACAGACCTCCAGAAGTCGAACATCCAATCGCTTGAGAATCTCAGGATTATCAAACTGGGCGTTAGTTGCCCTCACCGCGGTTTCAAGGATTCCAGTTAGATTGTGCTGATACAAGGTTGTAGCTGGTCGTGCAAGCTCTGGCCTGGTGGTTAGGATACAAAGCATCACAGCATATTACTGAGATATTCTGCAGCAGCAATTTGCTACTGACTGGAGCACACAGTGAAACACTTTCCTGACAGACTTTCAGAACCTCTCTCAGGTTACTCTTTCAGTCTTAACCACAAAGAGGAAAATATCCAAGCAGAGGATGTCTATTCATATGCAGCTCTACACCTGAGCAACAGCATGAGGAGTAACTTTATCCTCATTTAATGCCAGTAATTTGAAATTACCAGGATTTCTAGCATCACTATTCTGCAGTTTGAATCACATTCATATCTAAAATGAGGCAGAATACATCATTAACACATCAAACCAGTAATTTCATTTCAGTCTTGAGAGACTTACTGATAGCCATCTCACTGGTTCAGAAGTGCTGGCAGAAGTACACAAGTACATAAACTCACCCCCTCTAAGTAACTTAAACTTTCCACAGAGTCACAACATGTAAGCAACAAGCACCTTGCACTACTTGTCTCCCCTATGATCAGTACCAGAAAGCCCCTCAAATGTAATACTGACTCCTCAAACCAACCTCATTCTGCTTCATAACGATTTTCTCTTAAAAAAGCATGGTCATGTACAAATCATCACTAGACAATGTTGATTTTCATTTAAAAACAAATTAATGGACATTTTATTACAAACCCTGCCTTCTAGGCCAAAGAAAGCTTTGTAAAGGACAGTTTTGACAGACAGTTTCAGCACCAGGATGTAAAAGCAGTGAACCTGCAAACACACTTGAACTGAAACTGATGCTTGTAGGTGCACCTGACTGCTTAAAACAGGCTGGTGAGCCATTAATTAAATTTTTTTTAAAAATGCACTGAGGGGTTCTGACACAGTGTTTTGATCCAAACACCTCCAAAATACAGAAGCCTAACTTTCAAGGTAATGCTAGCTTTAAGCAGAACTTTTCTGCTTAAACTTGCTGAACAGGAGCAAGAGATGTGCTAACAACCTCAAGGCTGTCAAGGGTCAGCATGAAGATAGCTATATTAGTGCAATTTCTCAAGACATTGTGAAATGGTACTTCCCACCAAAATGGAAGAACAAAGTTGAAGCATCAGAGCCAAAAGAAATTCAACCCAAAAAACAGCTTAAAAGTTGTTCAATTAAACCTTTGACTAATACAATACTTATAGGGTCCTCTTCCAAAAGCAAAACTGTTTCTATGTTGGTCATGCACACTTGCAAGCATCAAATTCAAAAGAACTACCCTTCCTACTCTCTTACTTGAGTAAGTCCATTAAATGCCTGATAAAGTCTCCTTGACCAAGCAGTAAGTAGCGCCTCATGGCCTGCATGTGTTCCAGTAAATTGTACTTCTTATTGAGAACATCCAGCAGGTATTTGCTGGTCTCAAAATAAGCTGCATCAATTTTCTCTTGAAATGCATTTTCCAGATCTGTGAACAAATCAGCAGCTAACAAGGAAAAAAAAAAAAGAAAAAGAAAAAAGGAAGGTTAAAATTATATTAGTGTTTTTCCAAAACTGAGACAAATAACCTTTTTATTCTGATCCACTACATTATGTATTTGGCACAGATAAAATGAAAGCAGGTCTAAAGCAGCCCACACTTCAAGACTATTACTTTTAATCTCTGCCCATCTTGTGCTTTCCAATAAGAGTTCACATTATTTCATCAATTTTACACAGAAAGTTTTCTTTTTTTTTAGCTTGCTAAGATACTGCAGTTGACAGGATCAAATAATTTGAAGGAGAGTTTAAGTCTCAGAGTTCAGGAAAAGTTCTGTTGGGAAGGATCTAAATCAGAAGTCACTTCTAAGGGTGGTGTTAGGAATAATCAAAGAATAAGTCAAAATATTCACCAGAAGAGTGTCCACATATAAATCAGAAAGAGAGAGGAGGGAATAACTTATATTATCAGGGGGACTGTCAGCAACCAGATGGGCAATCTGGGGGCAGAAATTAGGGCACCGCCCTTCAGCAGGAAGCTTATTTCCAAACTCTCATTCAGTGAGCTGAGGTCTCCGTAAGACATCAGAGGTGCAAGCACATGCAGAAAAGTCAGAGATGACTCCTGTATAACACACTGCAGTGCTCAAATTACTACACTGGGAGAATACTACTTAGTCAACTAGTGTGTGAAGCTTAGGAGATGTGAGAATTAATACAGCCTGTAGTAAGGAATCCTCAAGGTGACCTTTGACAGCAAAACAGGAGAGACAGTTCGCCAAGGTCTCTGCTCGCTGTGGTCAAGGCAGAGACCTGGTGTGATCAGACACCAAGCAATCATTGCATTGCTCAGGTAAGGAAGCATCCAGCAGTATTCCCACTGCTGGGGAAAAAGGCAAAAATATCAGTTCATGAAGGTGCATTTGTCCAATGAATTCTGACTGTCATCTAGCCCTTCCCCATAGGCAGATCCTGTCCTGTCAACTTCTGTCTTCGAAAGATGGGTTCAAGCATTGCTTGCAGGCTCTGTGGTATGAGCCATCTGATCTGCCATGTGGCTTTACTGCTGGCTTTAAAGGAAGAAGGAATAGCTTCCAGAAGGGGAAAAAAAGCTAAAAGAGGAGTAACAACACTCAAATGATCTGTTCCCACAAGTGTCTTTCCACAAAATCCTATGCGCCCAGCAGGCAAAGCAAAAGAGGGAACAAGACAACTGAAAACCAGTTATGAGCTAATACCTTCAGCTACTGGTTAGAGGTTGGGCGTAAGATGGGCTCATGGTACAGGCAAAGCCTGGCTTGCCTATGGCAAGCCTACCAAGACACACATGCTGGTCCTGCCTCCACTCACGTAGGGATGAGCGTGTGTAAGGCCGTACCTCTGTCTGAGGACACATGGATCAGTCTCAACTTCTTGTTATCCTGAGCAGACAAAAAACCTTTCCTTTCTGCTTAATACTTCTGCCCCTTGCCTTGAGGTGAGAGATCTGGCCACAGCCCTCCATCTCAGACTGGAAATTTCAAGTTTACACATGTAGCACCATCTCCACATACATGCACATCAGCACAGGCAACGCATCATCCCTGTCTGATGTGCAAAACTAAAAAGGTTGCCTACGTCAACAAACAAGAGGCCTAGGCACAAGTTTTTAAAGCTGTGCAAAGTCAGCTCACAACACTGTAAAGTGCCAGAAATGGGTCAAGAAAGGGCCAGGCAAAACCCACCAACAGACAGGTCCAGGAGTTGCTATTCAGTGTAGTGGTCTCATGTCATTCCTGGTTTAGAAGCCCCCAAACTACTAGAGGTTAGAGCCAGCATCCCTTTATCTGCTGCTTTTTTGCCATTCTTCTTCCCCAGGTGCTTGCTACCACCTCCTCTCAGTCAAGATGACCAACCTCTACACTGTTTGCCATCTCCAAACTCCTGTTTTAATACATGTTCAGAGAGGGGTTTTTTTACATTATGATTACATCAGCATCAAAGGGAAACTGGGGAAAAATGAGAGTTAAGGTTTCAAAGCAAACCAAAGAAATAGAAAATACAGTCAAAACCATGAAACATTCAGATTTAAAAGAAAAAGCTTCCAGAATTCAAGCTGGCATCCATCCTTTCCATCATCTTGTTATCTGAAGGGACTCTTGGGATATTGTCAGATGGCACAAACAAGGATGACAGGATGCATTTCCAGCATCACTGACACAGAATGTTCTTTCTGGACTGAATGGATAAAATGCTCTAAATACAAACGAGTTTCATGCAGAATTAAGGCAGTGCCATACTAAGAGATATTTAGGCTGCAGACCTAAGTAAGTTCAGTGTGCTTCAGTGCACTACAGAATTAGTGGATAAGATCCATTTCTAAAACCACACTTCTGTCAAACAGGTATTCTCAGCACTTAATGGACTTGCTTTGAAGCTTTTATCCCTCCCATCATAGGGAACCTATCTTACTGCACATCTTCCATTCAGTCAGGGAGAGTGGAACAAGTGCAAATTAAAAAAAAAATAACAATACTGGAAAAGCATGGCCATAAACGCCATGTGAAGTGGCAAAAAGAGTGTAGCCAGAGAATGGTTTTGCCTTTTTCAGGAGCATTTGGCAAGACAATGGTTCAAATGCATTTACGGTCCTTACTGCCTTAACCCTGACATTTCTCTGCACTGTGACAAGGCAAGCACTGCACATGGCACAAAAATCACATGATGAGATGAAGCATTCTTGCAGACACAAATGGGATTTTATTAGAACAGCTTTCATGGAGGCACTCATGCTCAAATCCATGCTGTGACGAGCATATATAAAAACTAATCCAAACTTAATCTGGAAGGAAAAAAAAAGAGATAATCCCACAAAACCAAGTTTCAAAGTTACATATAACAAAGTAATGTTTGAGAACAGGAAGAACAAAAGATACTGTACAAATGTCAAAAAGTGCAAAGAAAGATCTTAGAAAACTAAGGAAGGAACTCGGGTGAAAAACATTTAGATAGTTCTTTTCTTGGCAGAAAAGTAGACATACTAGTAGGCCATTATTATACTTCTAGAAACTATGTATAAAATAGCATCAGAGAAATTATCCCAGTTATCTACCTCTGAAAAAAATAGACTATCTTCAGTATATTAAACCTGACAGAGCAAACACCAGCCGGCTCAAGGCTGAACTTGCCACTGACCAAAGCCGAGCCCATCAGCGATGGTCACAGCGCCTCTGGGAATCACACTTAAGAGAAAAAAACACAAACAGCTGCTTTTTGCTCCCAGAGAAAGGAGTGAGAAAATGTGAGGAGCTGTGCACGCACCAAGGCCAGGGAAGAAGGAGGGGAGGAGGCACCCCAGGTGCCAGAGAGAAAGATGCCCCTGCAGCCTGTGGAAAAACCCATGGTGGAGCGGGTGTCCCCCACACAGCCCATAGAAAAGGCCGAGACCCCACCTGCAGCCCATGGAGAGGCCCCACGCTGGAGCAGGTAGAGATATACGGAAGACGCTGCGACCCACATAGGAGCAAGCCTCTGCCAGCACTTGCAGCCCATGGAGAGACAGAGACACAGAGATGAGCAAGAGAGAGATCCACCGCAGAGCAGGTTTGCTGTGTGGCACTTGTGACTCCATGGCAGACCAGGCTGAAGCAGTCTGGGACTGAGAGACAAAATTTTATGACTGCACCCCATACAAGTGACCCACACCGGGGGAGCTGGTGAAGAGCTGAAGCCCCATGGGAAAGGACTCACATTAGAGAAGTTCATGAAGGACTGTCTCCTGTGGGTGGGACCCCACACTGGAGCAGGGAAAGGGAGTGAGGAACGCCCCCCTTGGCTAAGAAGGAAACAAACTTGTGAGGAACTGACCAAAACCCCCATTCCCCCAGTCCCTGCCCCGCCTCCGTGTCGGGATGGGGGAGGAAGAAGGGAGTGAAATCATGACTAAAATTGATGTCTGCTAAGAAGGGAGGGGTGGGGGGAGGTGCTTTAAGATCCGGTCACACTTCTCATTACCCAACCCTGGTGTCACTGGGTGTGCAGTGCAGTGTAACGAATTAGAGAGTTTCTTTCCTTTATTCTGTGCTGAGTCTGTTGTGCCAGTGATGCTGATTGCGGAACGATCTCTCCCTGTCCTTATCTCGACCCCTAAGCCTCTCAATAGATATTTTCTCCCCTGTCCAGCTGGAAAGGGGAGTGATAGAATCACAGAATTATCAGGGTTGGATGGGACCTCCAGAGATCATCAAGTCCAACCCCCCTGTCAAAGCAGGTTCCCTAGGACAGGTCGCACAGGTACAGCGGCTTTGGTTGGCATCTGGCCTCCAGCCACAATCAAACCACCACAATATTGCAGTGCATTTACAAAAAGGGTTCTGTCCTGCCTAGTTTTACTGCTCATACTCTCATTTACTAGTTAATTGTGTATTTTTTAAAGTCACACTTTATACAATTCCATAATAATACTGAATTTATGAAGTATATTTGATGAGAAGTCACAAGTACTAAATTCTTACTGTCCCTACTCCAGCACTATCAACAAAAGTTAGCTGAAGGCAGACTGGTTTCTGAATGGTTTCATCCAGCACACTGATGACCATCCAGCAGGCCTATCAAATTAAAAAAAATTACACATATGCATCTTCAAACATCTTTTGTAAAATGCAAATACCAATAAAATACCTGTGGTTTAGGGCAGATGGGACTTTTACTCTTTTCTACCTCACTATCCAAAGTGTCAATTTACTGTCTAAACCAAATACTGCACAGAGCTCAGTTCAAAGGGAAGAAGCTGACAGATACTCTACCATCTTTTGAAGACTCTGCAGATTTTGCCACAGCAATCATCTTTGTGGATGGAGTTTGGTCATGACAAACTTGATGCAAGAAGTTTATGGATTTTCCTATTAGGAGGACCTGAAGAAAATAGGATATTTCTTCTGAAGTGATTTGCATATAAGGGAAAAAAAATTGAAGTAGCCACCCACAGCCACCAGGGTCAACAGGGTATTTTGTCATTTCTGTGCTCTTCGCTTCACAATCCCAACCCCAGCAACCCAGAATTTCAATGCTAAGCTAAAAAGGTTTTAAATACAAACTTTTTTCCCCTCTTTGAGATCTCCTTAAGGTTTATCAGTTAAGAGTACAGAAAGGAGAAACAGTCTTATAGTCTTCCTCAGCAAACAATTCTACAATTCTCATGACTATTAACTGTCACTAAATTTAGTCTCTATTTTCTTAATGGAAATCTAAACAGCAGAACAGGGCAAACAGATCAGAGGATTAACTTTTGAATTCATACCTTTTTTGATTGCTCCATTGTAATAAAAGAAGGGATCATTGATTTCCTCAAAGTGTATTTGTCATGCCACAACCGATCGGTTTTAACTGTAGGATCTGAAGCTACAAAAAACTGTAAAGTGAAATAAATATTAAAGCCAGAACAGAAAAGTAAACATCCCCCCTCCATTGTTTGATTTCTGTACTCAGAAAACTGTAAAAATATTCTGTGTTGTTCTTTTAACTAAAAATAATAATTAAAAAAAATCATAGCAACCATGCAGAGTTGCCCTGGCAACTGGTATGTAAATTGTATGTTGACCAATAAGAACTCTGAAGAAAAAAGTTAAAAGAACCACTCATATAGTTTAATCTCTTATGTTATGAAACCTTGACTACCTCTGGTAAAGTGAAGTGTGTACTGTCCTTAAAACATCCACTATCCAATCCCTTGCTCCCTCATTCCCAGAGAGAAACAGACAGAGCCTCCTTGGGTTGGGATAAAGACAGTTTACTGACAAAAGCACCATGAAAGCAGAACAATAACAACCAATTACACTCACACCCGGTGATAACACAAAGTACCTTACCGACCAGAGTGCTGCACAACACAAGGAGTCCTGCACCTGGGACACAACCCTGTGAAGCACTACAGGCTCGGGGCAGAGTGGCTAGACAGCTGTCAGGCAGAGAAGGACCTCGGGGTATTGGTTGACTGCAGGCTGAATAGGAGTCAGCAGTCTGCCCAGGTGGCCAGGAAGGCCAATGGTATCCTGGATTGTATCAGAAACAGCATGGCCAGCAGGTCTAGGGCGGTGATTGTGCCCCTGTATTTGGCATTGATGAGGCTGCACATCGAGTGCTGCGTCCAGTTCTGGGCTCCTCACAATAAGAAGGACATTGAGGTCCTGGAGCGAGTCCAGAGAAGGGCAACCAGGCAGGTGAAGGGGCTGGAGGGCAAATCCTATGAGGAGTGTCTGAGGGAGCTGGGGATGTTTACCCTGGAGGAGGCTGAGGGGAGACCTTATCACTGCC